>JAJLWN010000009.1:0-453735 GCA_030570795.1 Wickerhamomyces silvicola | reverse complement strand
TCAAGTTCCTTTTCAGCATCTTGTAATCTTTTTTCCCATACTGATAGTGTTAATTGAGAGCCGTGTAAGGCTCCAAAGGGATGTGTTAAAACTAACCTAGCCATAAGTTTAACGGAATTACGTCTAACTAGTGAACTTTTATCCTCTAAGCTTCTAACAGCTAATTCCATGAAAGTTTGGCGATGTTTTGTGAATTTAGTATCAACCTCAGACAGTTTCAATAATGATTGAACAGCTTTTGTTCTCACATAAGGGTTTTGATCTAAAAATCTTTCAGTTAACAAGTCTAATAGACCTGACACTTGATTTCCGTAACGTTCTAGTTCGTCCTCATTCTTACTCATTTCTATTACTATATTACCACAAGCTTCGACAACAGCACAACGTAGAGTATAGGAGTTGTTGTTTAACAATTGAGAAACCAAAGTCATTTGCTTCAGTAAAATCCTTGGAACAAGCTCTGATATTTTTACTATAAAAAGTGAAATTTGTTTTGGTCCATTATTATCATTACTATTGAACTCTTTATTACTGACTTCTCTCAAAACATCTTCTGTTAATTGCGGATAATCATATTGGTCGTTGAGAATTTGCAATAATTCCGCCATCACGGAATTTAGATGAGCAAAATAGGTCAAATTTTGAATGATTGCACTTTGAGCTGCTGAACTATGACCATGAAATTTGACTGCCATAGATATAACTTTAAATATGTACATCTTTAGATTGACAACTTTAACTCTTGGTTCACTCTCCATCAATATATATATTGGTCTAGTAAAAGACCCAACAAACAAATCTTTTTCTGGAGTTGTAACAAAAAGTTTCCCCAAATGTAATTTGAAAACAGTACAAATTGCATCCATAATTAATTCAAGTTGATTACTATTGTTCTTAAAGGCTTCTAACGCTTGACTTGTAACTTTTTTACTACTACCATTAGAAGCTGGGATATTTTCAAGCCCTAAATATGTGATTAAACAATGAGTGAAATAAGCGTAAACTTCTAGATATTGCTTCTGCGTATTAAATGCATCAGTATCACCACTTTCAATTATAGCATTTGTATTCTCCGCTTGATTATGCAAACTTGATGTCACTAGATACACCACTTGCTTTTGTACATTTCTGGCTAATTTGGGATAAGCTAGAACTAATTCTTCTAATGATTCGAATATTGATAACTCAGAAATAGCTTCTGACGTTACAGCCAACGAATTAGTAACTTGTTCTAAATGATGATCAGCATCACGGATCTCATATGAGTCCTTATCACTCTCTTGGAATGCCGTTAATGATTCTGAGAGATTGAAATCCATCTGGAAAACACGTTTAGAGCTAGAAAAGTGTTTATGTGTTCAATTTATTGAAATCTAAACAAAAACATAAAAAATACTAAGATTTTTTTGATATTTTTGATTACCAGGGAAACGATGTGATGTTCGGGTGTTATTGTTGTATTTATAAATTAAACGAGAAATTGAACTTATATTTTTATTTATTGAAAGTCATTTCACCGTGAAGTAAATCCTTTGAATACTTTGGAGTGTGAAGAATGTGATAATGTTATCGAGTTAATTTCTTCTCCATTATATTTTGTTGCGTATTTATAGGTCATATCTACAATTTCTCTAGCATTTTCTATTATACTAATAGCACCATTTGTACAAGGTTTGGAGTTCACTTCTACATTTTGCTAGGGCTTAATTTTGCAATGCCTGTTCATAGGATTTGAGTAATTTTCTATCGTTCTATCTGCTTTTGAATTCTTCATAGCCATTCAGAGCAATTGACTTTTTATCCAATCCATTGTTCGTTGAAGATGGGATGCCTTTTATAACAAAGTGGGAACAATAAAGTCATATGATTCAATTCTAGTTGAAAAAGAGAATTTTCAGTTTTACCCAGGTCTTACTGCAAAGGATGATAATCTTAATTTACTTCTAGTCTTTTACTGATGATCTAACTATCACCGGAGCTAGGACCTAAACAACTTTACAAAAACTCTCCGAAATGCTTATATAAAACGGTCTCTTCCTCTATATATTCAATACTTGAGTTCTGTTTATATATATATTTCATAGTCATGATATGAAAAGACGATCACAAAGTTGACTTGAGTACCTAAAAAAGTACATCATCAAAAGACCTTAATAGTTCTTCAAAGACTCCAATGCAATAAATTGTGCATTCCTTGCTCCAGTAAACTTTAGAAAATGACCAAATATAATACTAAAATCTAAATACACGTCTCACAGAATACATCACAATCAGCTATTACTTATAGAACCTATAAGTACATTTGTGTAATTAAAAATATTTCACATGATATTTATGTGCTTTTGCCGACCAAACAGGTAGTTATGTCGTATTATCATTGCAAGTTTAGTATGGAGAAAATCCCTTCTGGATAGCACCATAAGGTGGCTCACAATTTTATTCTTAAAACTGAGCTCGCGTGGCGTAATGGCAACGCGTCTGACTTCTAATCAGAAGATTCTGGGTTCGACCCCCAGCGTGAGTGTTTATTTTTTTTTTCTATTAAGTTTTAAGAAATAGAACGAAACTAATAGTGACTTATTATATAAGTCCTTTTCAATATCTACAGTCAATATTCGGCAAATTTTTCATTTTTTTTGCGCAGTTGTTGTTGAACTAAATTAGACTTAATCTTTTAATTTAGCATAACCCTTAACAATAACTTTATCAACTCCAGTTCTTTTCTTTTCAAGACTACTTAATAAATCTCTAACAGCTATGCCAGGTTCTTCTCTTGCTTCTCTAAACCTTATGCCATTATCATTAGCTCCTGTTGGACCGGTAAATTTAGAACCACCTGAAGCAGTACCACCAGTCATCCAACTATATTTTTTCTTTTTACCAGTCATCATTGCCACCGTTGCATTGGTAGCCTTGTGTTGAATTTCTTCACTCCCTTGATCAACTTGTTTTTCATTATCAATACCAAAAGTTTTACGTCTTTCAAATCTTTTATCTTCTTGATTTTTTTGTTGTAGTGAAATTTCTCTTAAAGCTTTAGAAATCTCACTTCTTTTCCTATTTTTGATTGATCTTCTTCTATGTCTTGATATTATTACTGCACTTGTTAAAATATTAGTTAACCAATCTTCACAAGCATAAGTGACTAGTTGAAGTATACTTGGATCACTTTCTATTGATTGTCTTAAGCCATTAGCACTTATTATTTTATTCATGAAGTTTGCCAATTGTGTTGGATCTAAAAAGGGTGTGTTCAATATTATGGGCTGTTGTGATATCAATTCAGTAGTTTCTTGTTGCAGTCTATTGGGTAAAATTTTAACTGTTGAAGTTAACAATGCCTCTTCTGCCTTTAAATCGACACCTGCGGATAACAAGGCATCTGATAATTTATCTGGATCTGCTGGAGCCGGTGGCTTTGTAGTAGTCTTATCATCTTCACTAAATTCCTTATTTGGTACTTGTAACGAATTAAATGAAGAATTACTAGGTGTGTTTTCTGGTAATTCTAGATTTATTAGATTCGGAGTATTTATTGTTGATGATAATGTCGATTGCTGTGAACTTGGAACTTGTAATGGAATATCTTTTAAAGGTGATGAAGTTGATGCATTGGGCAGATTTAAGTTATCAATATCGAATTCATCAATATTGAACTCGTTTTCGTTCAACCTGCTCCTCTTTATATCTTGATATTGAGCCTGTTCCCCCTGTCTCTTCTGAGGTGACTGACTCATTGGGTAAATTGGCCTTTAACAGAAAGTTCCCTTTGTTCTAATTTATAATCGTTGGTTTCGAGAAATTATTTCAAAACGGGGTAACCTGGCATCGCTTGGGAAAAAAAAAATTTGAATAAGAAGTTAGGAAGTAAAGCTCTATAGCTATTTTACAATTATTCATGCCAGGGAAGAATATTGTTACATTCCAAGGTTCTAGAAACTTCAGATTACGTTTAATCTTATCAACTCTTTCTGGAAAGCCAATCAAAATCGAAAAAATCCGTTCAGATGATCTAAATCCAGGTCTTAAAGATCATGAAGTTTCATTTCTAAGATTATTAGAAGCTGTCACTAATGGTGCAAGAATAGAGATCTCATATACTGGTACTACAATTGTCTACCATCCAGGTATAATAATAGGTGGTTCTTATACTCATGTTTGCCCAAATGGGAAACCAGTTGGTTATTTCATTGAACCAATGTTATATCTAGCACCTTTTTCTAAAAAAAAATTCTCTATAGTACTTAAAGGCATAACAAGCTCTAAAACTGATGCTGGATTAGAAGGTATTAGATGGGGGATATTACCAATCATGGAGAAGTTTGGGGTTAGAGAAGCTGCATTACATACAATCAAAAGAGGTTCACCACCAAATGGTGGTGGAGAAGTTCATCTTGTTGTTGATTCATTAATTTCACAACCACTGACTATGCATGCTGTTGATCTTCCAAGGATATCTGCAATTAGAGGAGTTGCATATTGTACAAGAGTTTCACCATCAATTGTTAATAGAATGATTGATTCAGCAAGAGATGTTCTACGATCGATAGGTTGTGAAGTTAATATTACAGCAGATGTTTGGAGAGGTGAAAATTCAGGTAAAAGTCCTGGTTTTGGTTTGACTTTAGTTGCAGAAACGAAAAAAGGATGGAGATTTTATAGTGAAGATATTGGTGGAGCTGGAGAAATTCCTGAAGAACTCGGTACAAAAGTTGCTTATGAATTATTAGAAGAAATTTCAAACTCGAGTGTAATAGGTAGAAATCAACTATCACTAGCGTTAGTTTATATGGTTATTGGTAAAGAAGATATTGGTAGACTAAGAATCTCAAAATCTCAAATTGATGAAAACTTTGTATGGCTTTTAAGAGATATAAAGCAGGTCTTTGGTACCGAAGTATTTTTAAAAGAAATTGATGATGATGATTCTGATGATTTTATTGCCACTATAAAAGGTGTTGGTTTTACAAATACAAGTAAAAAAATTGCATAACTACATTAGTTTATTATATTTATCATTATAATGAATAATAGTAATGAAAACTATAAAAAAGATAATTATTAGAACAGAAAAAAAAAAAAGACGGTTTTGTTTTTTATGTCTTATCTAAAGAACATATTGATCTAATCATGTCTTGATAAAGGCAAATCTTGTAATGCATTAACTAACTTCCCCCAATTATTTGAATGTAATTCACTATATTTTAATTTATTGGTAATCCAGTCTTGGAAAATTTTTGAGATTTTATATTGAGTTTCTTGAAACAAAATGAATTCAGTTAAAATTGACTCTTTGATTAACCAATCTCTATTTGTTTGAAATTCAATTTCTAGTTTATCTGATTTAATTGCTTCATTATATCTATCAATTTCAACACCTTTAACATCTGGTTTACCATTTAATTCTTGCAATTTTATTTGATTAATTTCAACTTTTTTCTCCAATTGAGAAATTTGATTCCCTCCAAATCTTTCATATCTTTCAAATAATGCCTTAAAAGAATTTAAATAATCTCCAAAATTTTTGAAATCTTCAATTGTATTCTCTTCAATATTAATAGCTTCATCGTCTAATAAAGATTTTGAATCATTAAAATGCTTACCAACAATTCTAAGTGATTCATTTATGGCTGATATATTATTATTTTCATTCGAATAAATGTTAGTTGTAGTTGACCTGAATTCATTCAAAATATTCGCAAACCTATTACTATCTTGAGATATTTGTTGGTATCTTTTTTCAAATCTTTCAATTAAGATTGTTAGTTTATTCCAATATTCTAAAGTTTGATAAATGACTTCATTTGCATTTTTCCAAAGATTTTCTAAAGTTGGATCCCAAATATTGATAAAAGTTGTTGAAGCTTTTTTATTTTTAAATTCTTGAGTTGTATCATAATTTGCTTGTTTTCTCCAACTCGATAAATCTGTTGGAACTGTTAAAAACATTAAAACTAAAGGTTCAGAACTTAATACTGGATGTCTAAGAATTTGGTTTATAAATCTTATCAAGCCTTTACGTCTTCTTTCAAGGAATTTAACATCTGAAGCCAATTTCTTTGGTGGTAATTCAGGTATTAATCTAAATGGATATTTCTTTAATAAAACCTCTAATAACCAAAAAAAATCTGAATATCTTCGAACAACTTTCCTATCATTTGATTCTGTATCTAATGGGACTAAATGTTTAACCAAATAATTTGTGTGTTTGAACAAAAGACCTTCCTTTTCAGGTATTTCTGTAATTATAACAATATCTTTGGAATTAGCATTAAACGAGGATCTAATTGCATTTGACCACGTAATGAAATCGTTATCATTCTTAGGAGCTTCCCAATCACTTGAAGCAACTTTTAAAGGATCATCCTCTTTATTTGTCCAATTAGCCTTGGGAGTAGGCAATGACCAAGGGTCCTCACTGCCAAATAGTTCAGACATGTTTTGATTAGGAGTTAACGAGGATATATTTTTTTTTAGTTATTTACACTATTTACATTCACAATCTATACGCCTACGCTTACAACCCTTATATTCTATTACTCTAGGGGGGGTTCCTATTCTTTCTATTCCTCCTTCTTAGATCAATAGCTCTCTTATCAAAGGCCTTTATGACCAGTTCACTAACACTTTCTGCTAATAATGAAGAAATTGTGTTATATATAAGACTTCTATACTTTGAAAGTAATTTCATAGAACATGAATTTGCTCTTTTATAAGGCATTATAGTCCATTTCGTATATAAATGGTCGAATAACGAATGAGTAACGGATTCTGCAATGACTATTTGTTTTGGTTGGCATGTTGAATTACAAAAAAATTCTTCATCAAATGCCCTCCAACCGACTCGAAGACCAGCCTCTTTGGGTTCTCCTTGTAAATCTTTTGCATTGACGAAAGATTTTGTGCAATATGGAACGAATTCTGAATAAGAAGAGACACCTGAGACAATTTCATAGAACAAATCAGGTGGATGACTTAACTGTTAGAAATAAAAATATACTTTTAGCTTCAGTATAACCCTTACTTCAACGTTCTAATAACAAGATACGATTGACCATTATTTAGTTTTGTTGTATGGAAACCTCGAATTCGCCTGAACATCACTATTAATCATTGTTGTACCTTTGTTTTTTTGTATTTTTTTAAATCAAACAACCAACAATGTCAATTGATATAAATTGGGAAAATTTAAATGGTAATGAATTAAATAAGTCTCTAGAAGACTTCTTAAATGATCAGTTTCAGTCATTAAAATTACCAGATTATTTATTAAATTTAAGAGTTACAAAATTTTCATTAGGTTCAATATCACCAAATATAACAATAAGACATATAAGTGATCCATTTCCAGAATTCTACCAAGATGAATTGATTACAAGAAAGATTAATGTAAGGAGTGAACAAACTTTAGAACAAAGCTCTAATATAAGTGATGATACTGATGATGATAATAAATCGAATGATGTTCAATTTGTTGTAGAAATTGATTATAAAGGTGATATTACTATTGAAGTTCAGGTTGACTTATTATTAAATTATCCTTCACCAGAATTTATTAAATTACCAGTTAAATTAAGAATTGCTGATTTAGGTGTACATTCTTTAGCAATTATTTCGTATCTAAATAATAGTGTTTTTTTAAGTTTCTTATGTGATATTAATGATGAAGAATTTGATAACATTATAAATAATCCAACTTTATCAAAGGATAAACGAACGAGAATAGACGTTATAAGAAGCATGAGAATTGAAAGTGAAATTGGTGATAATCAAGGTGATGGTTCAATACTTCGAAATGTTGGTAAAGTGGAAAAATTTCTTACAGAAATGATACGAGGTTTAATAAGAGATGAATTAGCATGGCCAGGTTGGATAAGCTTTGATTTTAATCAGGAAGAGGAGTCAGAATGATGGGTCTGACTTTATAGTGATGTGTTTTATATTGACCTATTTTGTCTTCTCATGATTTACAATACTTATCGTGAACTAAATCCATCTATAATGAACTACAAATTAATTTACTTATTAACCTTTAGTGCTCTCTGATGATTATACAGTCACTTGTGTGGCTTTTATATATAGTGATTTAAAGCACTATGTATGATACACTACGGCGATAATAATGAGTGTGAATTGATACAAAGCTGTACTGACCTTTATAATGTTATTGGACCGAATCATTACCAAATTATGACTGATTTCATCGATTCATAGTACTCTCTTTTAATGATCTCTAATATACTAAGATTTATACCTTAAATTATTAACCCACAGAATCTAAACAGGTGAAAAAGTACACCCAATTTATATTAAACCAATCTAAAATATTCTTTGAATAATTACTCTTCATCTCATTTCATATTCATCTAACATATTCTTATCTTCATATTCATTAGCTGGTAGCTTGTACAGGGGGAGGAGCTTAAGTTGTTTGGGATTCGTTTATATACCCCATAAATTGCTATGATTAGACAAGTACGAGCATTTACAACTACAAGATCAGTTTTTTCACGTCATGGTGAAATTAAAGAGTTTCCTAATGATTTTTCTCATTATCAAATTCTAGGTATACCAACGAATTCAGATGATGAGGCAATCAAATCAGCATTTAGGAAATTATCAATGAAATATCATCCTGATATGAATCAAAAGGTATCAAATCCATTAAAATTAATTATCAAGAATAATTATCTAAGAATAATGAACTCATATGAGATTTTATCAGATCAGCAAAAGAGACTACATTATGATAATTCAGTTAATGTAAGACAATCAAATAGAAGAGATTTCAAAGATAATGACTATTTTAATGCAAGGAAAATTTATAAATATAGTGGTATAAATGAAAGTAAAAATAAAATGTTTTATGGTGCTGGTTATAAAAGATCAAGATCACCTTATTCAAATCTTGATCGGAAAAGTTTTGCAACTGGATTGAATCATGATGTGCCTCACTTTGATTTTGATACTCATTTAAAGGGTAATTTATGGCTTGAAAGAAGAATGATCAATAAAAGAATTGAAAGATTACATGGTAAAAGAAAAGAGAAGGAAAATTATAAAAAGGAAAGAGCTAAGAGATTAGATGAAGAAATTAATGATACATTGAATTTACATAGATTTGGTGGTCATAACCAAACAAAGCAAACTTCATATTCAATTTCAACTGGTCCAACAACTGCGATTATTTTAGGTGTTAGTATTTTAGCTATGGGAATGTTTTTAAATTAATTGGGAGTTTTTTTTTACGTTTGTAGTTAGTGTATAGTTTTAGTTAACATTAGATTTTATTTATATTGAAGTTTTTTTTTTTATTCTTTCAAAATTAATCGAGTTCTTATTATAAACCATTAAATAAAATTCGATATATACCATCTACTTACCATTGAATCATATCTATTTCTCAATTAAATATATATTTTTTTTTTATTGTATTATAATTTTTCTGGTAGGAAATAGTATTTGGTAAAATTCTAATCATTAAAAAAAATTAGTTACATAATTCACCTTATAAAAGTATATTATATGAAAAAATTATAAATTATAAAACCCATTAATCAGTCCTTCATTTCTTATTTTTTGGTTTAAATGCCCACCATGTACCAACCACTGCAAGAAATCCTGCAAAGAATGTCTTTTCATTACTTGAAATTTTACCATCTTCAAATTTATACTCTTGATCATCTTTTGATAAATCATCTAATGCAGCATTTAATGCCTTTTCATTTTGATCATCGATTTTATCAGTTGATGTCTGATCTAGAATTTTTGCATCTGAACCTTCAGCTTTTGAAACGATTTTTAAATTTGGATCACTAGGTTGAGTTTCACTTAATTGCTTTTCCAATTTTGTAACTGGATTTGATGATGCTTGTGTAGAAATTGATGGAATTTGAACGATATAATCATCTTCAACTAGTTTGCTTGGTGAAAAATCAACAGGCTTGATATAATCTATATGAGAAGAATCACCTTTTGCTTCTGTCTTACTACTACTGGAAAATGATTTCGATAAAGATTTAATAATTTTCTCAGATCCTGCTTGCGTTGAAATTGAATTGATATTAGGTGATGAAGATATATCATATGTTGAAATTCTTGAAACTAATTCAGATTTTCTACCACTGACTTTTAACCCACGTTTACGGCATTCATTCTTTAATGCATTCAAATTCATTAAACTGAATTCTGAACTTTTGGATGATAATAGAGTTGTTTGATTTTGTTTCGATGTTTGATGAACTAATCTTTTAAAGTTTATATACTTTATCTCATTCTGATTATCTGGAATATTTGGGATAACAAGATTATACCTAGTTGAAAAATTCCTTGATTGTTGTTTAATGTCATTTTTAATTGTGTTATTTAAAACCTTTAAAGAAGGCATTGATTTTGCATTTCTAAGCATTCTTGTTATCTTAAGGAGAAAGAAGCTGTCTAATACTTTGGTGGAAATTAAATGTTCTATAAGAATTTATTTGTCTTAAAAAATATTATATGCGAAAAGGGGAGGCACTAGACTGATAGGAATAACCAAGATAAAAATAGATCTATTGATTATTGCTAAACCCTTTTTCGATCTAAGTCTTTTATTCTTAAACTTGTGTTTTGTCCTTTTCATATTTACAAACTACCGAATCGGGAGGCTCTTGATTATATAAATTATGACTCAGCAAAAAATATTTATTTTAAAAAGATGATATAATGATTACATAAGCTTTTTTTTTATAATTCTTCTTCTTCTTTTTTCTTCTTTTGAGGTACACAGTTAAAGATTAATGCGTAGCCGATTTCGGATATAATACAATTATGATACCTATGGAAGAAAATATTTACGAAATTATAAGTTATGTTATATAAATAGTATGACTGTAATGCATTGTTTTCAATGAGTTCCTCAATATTGACGAGCAGCTTGTTGACAAGCTTTTAGTTGTTGTAAATAGAAATCACAAATTTGTAAATTGCCGTCATTTTCACTTAAACATCTTGTAAAGTTTTTAGCATCAACATCACAAGGGGCAGCTTGTTGGTCGTAAGTGTTTGAGGCATATTGTGCAGGTGGAGCAGCTTGTTGAGATTCAGCTGGAGCTGAAGAAGAACCACCAAATAAAGAAGTGATACCAGCACCAAGGGTATGACCGACAGCAGAACCGACAGCTACACCAGCAGCGGTTGAAGCCATATTAGCGAAAAGACCTGGCTGTTTTGCTTGAGTTTGTGGTTGTGAGTAAGCAGTAGATTGATGTTGTGGAGCATGAGCTGGTGGTGGAGCATGAGCTGGAGCAGAAGAATGAGCAGATCTACTTTGAGATGGAGCTGAATGGTGAACAGTTGGACGAGAACCTCCTCTTGATCTTGGCATCTTTAAATTTTGATAATTGATTTTAATTTAACTTAGTTAGTGGCGATTAGTTTTATTTATATACAAATTTTTTTTTAAAAACCGTGGAAACGTGGAAACTAATAAAAAGCAGGGTAACTACAAAAAGAATTTTCTGGCGAGAACAAAGACATCAACTACATCACTATTAAAGAATATTTTGAGATATAGATATAAACTTCTCTAGCAGCAGCATTAAAAAGATTATAAACATGCTCAGGTCTAATTAATATTCAACAATGCCTTTGTATTTGTAGTTCCATAATCTTTATAATACTCTAACATGTATGGTTCATTATCGACAACTTTACCATCTCCAATATTGTCCCATTGAGTATATGTTTTATGAGTACCAACAACAATTGTCATACCGCGAGGCCAAGTTTCCAAGTTTATTAATTCATAAACTTCTTTACCTTTAACTAAAATATTAAATAAACTTTGTCCAACATATTCACCTTGATGATATGCACCACCTGCAGTTTTAATAATTGGTAGATTAATAATGTCACCAATCACAAATATATTTTTAGAGCTTTTCATCAATAATCTTTCATCAACTAAGACTTCATTCTTGGATAAGTCAATTGAATCTTGAAATTTTGGTAATAAAGGTTCAATATTATTTTTATGAGAATTACACCAATAGTTTAATTCTGAATGAATAGTTTTACCATCTGTGGTTAACAGATCACCATTTGATAATTCTTTCAAAATTCTTGTATTCAATTGTAAATCTATCCCTAATTCGATAATCCCCTTCTTTAACTTAGTTTTAATATTTTCAGAAGCATAAACTTCAGGTGGTAAAAAGAGATGAGGATGAATTAAAATAACATGTTTATCTGGGAACGATTCTTTAATTTCCCCCGCAATTTCAATTCCTAATGCACCTGCACCGATAATACTAATTGTTCTAGCATTCGAAATCTTATCCTTAGTTTCTGAACATTCTTTTATATATTGTTCTTCATTGTGTGCAATTGGATCAAATGGCCACGTTCTACGTCTTCCTGTTGAGAAAACGGAATAATCAAATTTCAATTGTCTAATTGATTCACTATCATTTAATTGATATTCTATTGTATTATCATCAATAAATGAAATACACTTCCCATGAATGAAATGAATCTTCAAGCTATCTGGTAATTCCTGATTTGTTTTGGCAGATTGTACTTTATCAATAAATTTAGAATCTGTAGATTCAATTGAATCAAATTTAATGTTATAATTTTCAACATTCAAATAAGAGTGTCTAGCAAATTCCAAGTCAATTATAGCCTTTGGTAAACCTAAAACATTTATGAAACCTGCTCTTGGATCTATTAAAAAAAGATCGATCTTAACGCTTGATTCATTTTCTAAATATTGCTTAATGAAAAATTTTAATGATGCAAGGCCACCAAAAGATCCACCGATAAATAAAACTCTTTTATTAGCCATCATGAATCAGTTACGGTGAGATTATTCCGTCCAACAGACTTAGATATTTATTTATATTAAAGAAAACCACCCATTTTTTACCAGTTCTGCCCAAGACTTTGTATCGGTCATTAGATGTGCTTCTCGGCTGTAGGACTGTCAACTGTATTAAAGACATAAGGCTGAGAACTGCTATGCAAAAAGGAGAAGAGGGCTAATTCGTTAAATAGCTTATAGAATCATATAGATATCAAATTGGCCACTAGTTTCATTTGATACAATGAAGTTTAGGCCTATAATATCTTTCCAAATCACACATGCGCTTATCGGACCTCGGACCTTCATTAACACCAGTTTAAGTCATTTATAAGATTTTAAACCATCGAGAACTTTTGAACAAAAAGCTGGCTTGTATATATTTCTTTTTTTGTTACAGTTTAGTTTATCTCAATTTGAGTTCGATATACTTGCAGGAACTTCAAAAATACCTTTCAAGCAAGCAATGGGTACTAGTCTTGTAAGACTAAGTCTAGTAGACATCTAGAAATTTCCATGTTAAGACGCTACAAGAGTTACGGCAAAATGTTATTATTATAAAGATCTAAATAGCGAGCTTCTTTATACAACATAACAATTCTGCTAAAAATCAACTAGTAGTTTCCTTTTATTATCCCTAAAATAAATATTTGCTCAACACTCATTAACAAAAAAACAAACTCAAAACAGCTTATAACCCAAACAACATAAAATCAATAATAAAAGCAACCAAGAACAACAAAAAACACGACTAAAAACTCCATAAGCCCAAATTGGTGTGAAAAACGTATAAAAAAGACTTCAAAAACCGCAAAAAAACCTTGAGACCTTTTAATTTTGTTCAAGAGATTGATTTCAAAAGTTTATTCGTAAATATTTCGACACTTTTTTCTTTTACATCTCCATGAGTTTCTTCTTCAGTTTCAGATCCACTAATATCATGTGGTATAACACCTAATTTTGTAGCTTCTGCAGAAGTAAAGGTTTGATAAACATCATATTCATCAATTTCACCAATTCCTGGAGGTGGAAAAAAGTAGTTGATAACAACATGAGTTAAAAAACTAATGACATAACCAACAATGAAAGAAATATAGAATAATTTTATGGCACCGGTTGGGACATGTTTTAAAGCTGGATTGACCGATGGAAAACCAACAATACCTGGAACAAACCCAAAAATCCAAGAAATATAACCTCTCCAATTAATACCATGCCAGAACCAATATATTGAATCATGTGAACCCGTATATAAATCTGTCAATTTTAATTTTTGTTTTCTAACAATATAATAATCTGCAGTGAAAACTCCTATCATTGGACCAAAAAAACAACCATAAGAGCCTAACACGCTTAAGAAAACAGAAGCATTTGCTACGATTTGCCAAGGTTGAATAACAATCGAAAGAATCATAACGATATAAGCACCCCTTCTAATATTAATATACTTTGGAGCAATTGCAACTAGATCAATACCGCCACTAACACCATTATCAATAACATTTAAACCCAATGTACTTATGAAAAAACCTGCACCAGAAAAGAATGCAGCACATCTCGATCTTGGACTATAGTCTTCTAATAACCACTGCTCAATGATATTTGGAGGATTCCATAAATTTAATTTCCCAACATCACCATACACTTGAGCAGCAGCAGAAGTACCCAAAAGGCCAAACAACGGTACTACTGTACCGAATAATAAAATTGCAACGACTTGGCCCCAAACTTGTTTTCCTGGTTTTGAAGCAAATCTTGAAAAATCTGGCTGATTCGCTAACCCAACAGCATAGGCATTAATAACAGCATTGATACCATGCATAAAGGCCATACCCAAATCAGCGCCTGGTTTAACAGTGGATTTAGATCTTAATAAATCTCCAGCACCATGTGCATGTACCATGCAACCAATTGAAGTCCCAAATACTGTAAAGAATGCAATTAATGTGATAAACTTAAAGGGCTTATTGAAATTTTCAGGTTTTATGTATAAAAACGGTATTGATATAACATGGTAAATAATAAAACCAACAAATTGCTTTGTAGTCATTGGTAATGAATCTGGTAGGGTGTTATGTAATCTATTAAAAGTAGGGAAAATGCTTGATAATATAACGGAAATCAAAAGGGCACCAGTAAAAGATTGAACAGAATACCAAACAATACATAAAACGATTCTTTGAATTAGCGCTAAGTATGAACCCCATAATCCAAAAGTGAATCTTGCGTACACAGGATAACCAACATGCCAAACTGCACCAGCCCAGCCATGGGACAAAGCAACGCCCAAGACAATCATCTTCGCTAATATTACGACAATCATTGATTGCCATACGTTAAGGCCTAAAGATAATAGAGTCGAACAAGATTGCCATGTTGAAATTGACAGAGCAATAACGTTCCAAAATGATAAAAAGTCAAAATGACCCCAAGTTCTTCTACTTGGCGGCAAACATATAACATCTGGAGACTTCCAACTATCTGTTTTAACAGTGCTAGAATCTTTAATCTTGATTCTATCCAGTAAATCAGTTAATGTCATCTAAGGTATATTATTGCTAAACTCTCTCAGAAAACTTTAGACACTGCTCTATTTGCCTTGGTGTATGGATGTGCTGCGATTTTTTTTTTTTTTTTCTCTTCCTTTTCTTTCTTTTCTTTATATTATTAAAGAGAGATGAAGCAAAAAATCAAAAAAAAATATTTACAGCCTCTTTATAATTGAATCAACATATTAAACTTTTTTTTTTAATTAAGGTTGCTGTAGATCTCATAGAGTGAAATGATTCGTCAATTTATACCTGTATATTTTAATGAACCTTAAAATTTTTTCATTTTAACACTTTATGCATAAAAGCTAGAGAACTAGACTTTTATATATAATCTTTTTTGTCCTCTGACAATTTAATCTCGTACTAGAGATGCGTGATATCAAGCCGCATTTTTTTTTCCCTTTGTTTGATAAAAAAAAAATATGGGGACGACGATCCCAATTTGCTTTCCATGGATAGACAACCAAAAATATTTTTCTTATCTAATCGTCCCAATTATATAACATGGCATAATATGGCAACTTTTATAGATCTTAAATAATATGCGGACTACTTTGTGGCTAACAAGGAAATCTGTGGCAAAACCTATTTTGTACAGTATCGAAGTCTGCAAACAGTGCAAATTTGGCGGGTAGCCGAGGCTTTTTTTTTTTCCCATCTTACTGATCCGCAAAATGAGAGAGTTGTTTCGCGCGGAAAATTCCAGGTTGATTTAACGGATAAGAAGCTGGATAAATGAAAGAAGGATCCAAAGTTAGTTAAAGCAAGTTAGATTGAGGTTAGCTTTGTTATATATGGCTCCTAGTTGATCTACCAGTCAATTCGTTTAGATTTATAGGATGTAAGTTTGCATGTAATTTCATGGTAAAAAAAAAAAAGATCTGTTTTTATACCTTGCCGAATTACAAAAAAAAAAAAATCAAAGGGCTCCATTAATTACACCTTAAAAGGAAAGGCCCGTAAGAACAATTGTAACGGGTATAGGTACCAGTTGACTTGTCTGCAAGACAGATGGAACTCCGTTAAAAAGATAATTTTTTTTTTTTGGCCCTATATATATATAAATTAATATCTATACTTATACCTAATATATACTAGAATTAATCACAAAAAGTTTTCCCTCCATGTCCGTTAATGAGATTGAAAACCTGAAAGAGTTTGAATCAATAATACTGACTAATGAAATAGTAATACTAGATTTCTATTCAACCCGATGTTCCCCATGTACAGTTAGTAATTTTCATATATACATGGAAATGTTATATACTAATGATGTTTAAGGTTGTTGCACCATTATATCAAAAATTAGCTCAAAAATATCCAAAAGCAAAGTTCTTCAAGATTAATGGATTGAATGAAGAAGGATATAATATTCAAAAATCAGTTGATGTTGTGTGGTGGCCTACATTTGTTATTTATCAAAATGGCAATGAAATCTGGAGAGATAAAATTCCAAATCCACCTCAACAATTCCCAACTAATGAACTAGAGCAACAAATAAAGAAAGTTTACGTATGACTTAGAATTGTTAATATAAAACTGTTAACTATATAACTTGAAAGTAATCTAAATTAAAAATACAATCAAAAAGTAATAAGTTACTGTTTTAGGACATTTTTTTGTTTCTTGCACGAAAGAAAGGGCTTTTGACGTTAAGTTTATGTTTGTACTTTTAACCACAAGTTTGACTAAAAATATGTCAACTTCGTCACCGCTAGTTAAGGGAACAGGTAAAAAAAGTCATGCTTGTGGACCCTGTCGAAGACTGAAAAGAAAATGTGATCTTCAGATACCCTGTGGGACTTGTAAAAAGGGCCGTAAGACTAAAATTGATGAATGTTTAGCAAATCCAGCCAGACCTTTGAGTAAAATTCAAGAGTTAATTGCTTCAAATATGAGATTTGGAAGAATCCAAACAAAATCTCCACCACCAATAGATAAAGATGAACGGAATAAAAAAATGAGAACATCAAATGGAAATTTTGATCAATTTGAGGTTAGAGATCAGATTTACCCAGACAACCTGTCAATAAATCAAATTCAAGATCAAATATCTTTTATTTCAGTCGAACAACAACAACAGCAGCAGCACCAACAACAAATTTCACAACTCTCAGAGCTCTCACAACATTCTCAACATCAACCGCAACAGCAAATCCAACGACCTCTTCAAGACACATATCAACAATATAATGACTCTTATATACAGCATACACAGCAGCTGCATACAGCTGCTCCATTATTAGCTCCACGATTGAATGAGCCCGTCTCTCAAACTCCAAATCATCCAATTTCTCAAGAACACAATCAACCAATTCCCCATTTACAATACATACCAGCTTCACAGCCTTTTATTGATACAAAAGAAGTTTCAACATTACAAAAACAATCAGAATATCAGTACCAAAAAATTCAAAAATTAGAACATGAAAACACGCAACAGAAAAACCAATTAGCAAACTTGCAAAAGAATAAACTTAAAATCGAATCAAATAAAAGAAAATCAATTTCTTCGAATAATTATAAATCGACATATCTTAAATTATTACCTTCAAGAATTCAAACTAAACTGTTAGTTGATTTTTATTTACAAAATATTGATTATATCTACCATCCCCTACATCATCCAAGCTTCAAGAAAGAACTAGAAGAATTTTGGCTGGAGGAAAGCAGTGTCGATATTAGTTGGTTGGCTGTACTTTTTATGGTCTTATGTCTTGCTGCAATTCATTTACCAAAAGGGTTAATAAATATTGACTCAAAAGAAATTGAAAAATCACATACTATATGGTTTCGAGCAAGTCGTGAATGTGTTGATATTTCAGATTCTTCGAGAACAGATCCTTCCAAGTTTAATTTATATACATTACAGTGTTTCTCATTGTGCCAATTGTACGTTTATGCAACGAAAAGAGCAGAACAACTGATTGAAATCTTGCAGAAAGCCATTAAAGATGCATTTGCAATGGGTTTAGATAAAGATGATTCTCAAAATCCAAACTTATTAGAATTAGAAATGAAGAGAAGAATGTGGTGGGATATTTGTGGATGTGACACTTATAGAGCTTTATCTTTGGGTACCAAACCAGTAATAAGGTCCTATCATTCTCAAGTGCCTTACCCTTCCAACTGTAATGATGAGGATATAACTCCAGATTCAATAAAGCTAAACTCAAGCAATGTTCCTACTACTAATTCATTCAATATTTATAGAACTCACATGATGAAAATTTTGAATGGTATCTTTGAGAAAGATCATCATAAGTTGAAAAAGAAATATAGTATGTTAGCAAAAATTAAAGATCCTGTTTTCAGAGGAATCTTGGAAATTGATATTGAACTTTGTGAAAGCTTTAAAGGTTGGTTTTTTCAACTAGATAAAGATGGTAATATTCCTTACGTTAATGATATTAAAGTCCACTTTCAACATCATATGTTGCATACTTGTATATGTATTCATAGATTTAGAATTTACCAGAATTATCTATCAGATGATATACCAATTGCATGGGAAGTTGGAAGAACTGCAGCAAGGTCTTTATTTCAAGTATATAAAAGACTAAGATCAATCTATGATTTGAGGAACCCATTATTTTTACCTCAAATCCATCAATCATTCACAGGTTCAATTATTCAGTCAATGCTTTTATTACTAAACCATAAGGTGTCACTTAGCGACCAAGCTGCATTATATGAAGATATTGAACTGATGCTCAATGATCTAGAGGTTTTAAGTAAAGAAGTTTTCATATTGAAACCTGAAGTCTTGAAAGAAAGTTTCAAAGTTTTAAATGTCTTGAAAAGAAGTTTTAATAAAAATATAGTTGAACTTGAGAAAGATCAAAAAGACATTGTGTCAAATGTTTTTGGTGGTAAAGATATGACTGAAAGTTATCTGGAGAAATGTACTGTCTCTTTTATAATTGATAGAATTGATCAACGATCTAATGGAGAGAATAATCCACCACTTCCAGTTTATGATTTTGAAAACCAATTTGGCACTCTAGTAACAGATGAGTTAATTGAAGGTTCAGTTGATAAATTCAATGAACTAACCTCCAGATTGAATAAGAATTCAGAGTTTCCTAGTACTGGGGAACAATATCTTCCAATACAACAGCAAGCTCATGACTCAAGTATCATAAATCAACCTCCACTAACGAGGAATGGTACTCCTTTCGAGTTGACTTTCAATGATATTGACACATTTTGGAATGATATTGGTCAACAAGGCCTTGACGAGTTGAGTAATATGTATTATTCGGATTTTTCAGGTTATAAAATTACATAGAAATAAGGAGTTCTATAAATTCAATGCGAATTGAGCGATTTGTAATTATTATCAAATGGCATTTGAACTGGGATCCTGTATGGACCGAATGCCAAATGCCTACTAATCATGTCCGATGCTAAGGCAGTAGTCACGGAAACAAAAGAGCTGAGACTGATTAATTCCTTCATACTAATAGAATTGTTAAAACGTCGGTATAGTTCCTGTTAAGCTTTTAATGATTAGAGAATACTGCCAGCTTTGTGTGATCCTTTTCGTGTTAAATCTCAGTATCTACAGTGAAATTACCTATTATTATGAGATTCCAATTGTCCGTAGCAAACTGCATTACATTGCCGAATCTGTTAAAAGCATTCTTTATTAGGAAACCTCCGATTATTTGAGTGTTTTCTTCTTTTACCAGTGATTTTGTGCCTTATGCTGAACCAGAGAGTCTATAACAAAGTATCTTATGGGTATCGACGTTGGTGGAACTTATACAGATTTTGTTCTCTTAGATCCTACTCGTTAGATTAATAATGACGCTGTTATCTGTTGGAATAAGCAGTCGACAACTCATAATGTCTCATTAGGAACTGAAAACTCAATATCAAACTTACTTAAGGACAGAGAGAGTATAAATAGGGAGGATATATTATCAGTTACTATCGGTACAACCCACCACTTCATCAATGCTATTGTGGAAAGAGATCAAGCAAGGCTCGATCAAGTTGCAGTATTGTGAATTTGCGGACCTTACTCAAAAAATGTACCACCTTTCTCTGACTTCTCCAACGATTTGAAAAATCTTTTGATTGGGTGTATTAGTTTTTTAGAAGGAGGTTATGATGTTGATGGTAGTGAATTGATACAACTGATATCAATGAGGTCCAACATCATGCCGAGAAGATCAAAAAACTAGATCTAAAACCAATTGCAGTAACTGGTATCTTTTCACCATTTACCCAAAGCAGGAAGAGCAAGTTGCGAATATTAGAAATAATACCAGTCTCTTGTATAGTTGTATCAAATGAGATAAGTGGAGTTGAATTACTAGAACGCAAGAACTTAGAATGCCTCAGTCAAAACTTTTGCTAAAACTGTTGAAAAATCAGGAATTAAATCCCACATATTAACTCAAAATGATGATACAGTCATAGCCATAAATAATGCTTTAAAAGCTCCTATTTAAACATTTTCGTCAGGCACAACAAATCCAATGAGAGGCACCACGTTCTTACTGAATGAATTTGAGGGTAAAAAGGTCATTGTTGTTGATGTTGGGGAACAACTACCGATGTTGGATTATTGTTACCAAATGGTTATCCAAGAGCAACATTTTCTTTTTGCTGCATTCGTGGTGTGAAAACAAGATTGTCAATGCCCCAAATTGAAAGTATTGAATTCGGTGCTGGGTCTACTGTAAGGGTGCATGACAATCAGATAACAATAGGCCCTGATTCAGTTGACAATGATCTTGGGAAATCTATCGTTGGTGGTGGTAAAATATCAGCAACTCTAGATTTTGCAGTCTCAAATGAACTGGAAAATTCAACTTTTGAAAACCCTATCTATGCAATTGGTGATAAGGACAGAACAAAGGGCAAAGTTTCGTCTTAAATATTTGACAAATAGCGAAATTGCACTGATAGCTGACAGAGTTATTGATACTTACCAGATAATATCCCAGTTTTGTTAGTTGGTGGAGGTTCAATTATATTACCAGATAGTATTGAAGATGCTTCTCAAGTTTGGAGACCAAAATATTTTCAAGCTGGAAATGCAATCGGTGCAGCAATTGGTAAAATTAGCGCTTCTGTCTAATCCTTTGGTGACATTACTGAAAAAGATGCAATCTTTGAAATACTAAAAAAAGAGACAACTCTAAAAGCTTCAAACAATTGTACCTTAGAATCAACTATTTCAATTGTTGATATTGTCTCAGAAGAATTTCCATACGCTCATTTTCGTAGATTTGCAATTAAAGTCATTGCAGATGTTGATCAAGCAAAATTAAAACAAAATGTTTTTATTAATGACGACTCGTTTGATATAAATGATGAAGATTTCATAAGTTTGCATTAGGACGTGAAGAAGCTGAAGCGACTGTAAATTACGAAAAAATTGTCTAAAGGATATCTGTTTGGTGAGGTGATAACTGAAAGCTCAAATCAATAGCAATTGAGAATTACATTTCAGAATGAAAACCTAGCTGCTAAGCTTGATGATGAAGATTTTGCTTCGATTCCTGACTTAATTACAGTTGTCGATGCTTATATAGGTGAAGCAGTTTGCACTCCTGATTATAAATACGGGTTCTGTTTTTTATTTTGGCAACTTCACCAAAAATGTCATTGGACAGATACTAGGAAAGGTCTTAATATTGGTGGAACAAAAGCATTTGGGTTCGATCATAATTATTATCCAACAGGTAACTACGTCAAACCGAAGAGTGTTATAGAAGAAATTTCATAGTAAAAGAGCTGGTAAGATTAGCTAAACAGTGTATAATAAAATTTCAACATCCCTTAGGTCGAGTTCTAAGCAAGAAGATTCATTTTTAGGCGGAGATTTGTAGGAGCTAGGCAGAGTCCCATGTAGTGGCCCAACTCAAATGTGGAGATTGAAATTTGGGCAAAAAGGATTGGTTAAGGTAAGGGAGTTGAATACAGTTTTTACTGATACATAACTAAAGAAAACCACAGTCAGTTGATTAGTAGTGCCAAGTTAATTTTATTTAATCAGAATACTTGAAACTTACTGGTGTGCGTTTTTTTGTTTTTAATTTGTGGTTTTGAACTGCTTTATAGAACAGCTCCTTAAATCATGCTTAGATCAATTCCAAGGGCTGCCAGGTTACGTGTTTTGAAATGCTCAAGATTGTTGAGTACTACAACAAAGTTACTTCAAAGTGAAATGGATGCTTTTCGTCCAAAGAAGCCTGAACCAAGAGAGTTCAATTTCGATACTTCTGAAATCAACAATCCTTTAGGAACTTATAAACCAACTATTTTAATTGAAGATTATGATTTATACGATGAAGATATGAAAGCAGAAATAGAAAGTGCTAGAGAAGGTGAAGAGGATGAATCAAAAGTTAGACACTTTACAGTTAATTTTGGCCCTCAACACCCTGCTGCCCACGGTGTTCTAAGATTGATATTAGAATTACATGGTGAAGAAATTATCAGAGCAGATCCTCATATTGGTTTACTTCATAGAGGAACCGAAAAATTGATTGAAAGTAAAACTTATTTGCAGGCTTTACCATATTTTGATCGATTAGATTATGTTTCAATGATGACCAATGAACTATCATTCTCATTAGCAACTGAAAAATTATTGAATATTGAAGTTCCAATTAGAGCTAAATATATTAGAACCTTATTCTCAGAAATTACGAGAATTTTAAATCATTTGATGTCAGTTTTATCTCACACAATGGATGTAGGTGCTTTAACACCATTTCTATGGGGATTCGAAGAACGTGAAAAACTAATGGAGTTCTATGAAAGAGTTTCGGGTGCTAGATTACATGCAGCATACTTCAGACCTGGTGGGGTGTCTCAGGATTTACCACACGGCTTATTAGATGATATCTATATGTGGGCTACCCAGTTTGCTGATCGTATTGATGAAACCGAGGAGTTAATTACTGATAATAGAATTTGGAAACAAAGAACTATTGGTATTGGTGTACTAACAGCAGAAGAAGCTCAGAATTATGGTTGTACTGGTGTTATGCTAAGAGGCTCTGGTGTACCTTATGACGTACGTAAAGCTCAACCTTATGATGCCTATGATCTAGTTGATTTTGATGTACCGGTAGGATTGAATGGTGACTGCTATGATCGTTATTTAATACGTATGGCTGAATTCAGACAATCATTGAGAATTATTGAACAATGTTGTAATGATATGCCACCAGGTCCTGTTAAGGTTGAAGATTATAAAATCTCACCACCTCCAAGATCTTTAATGAAGGAAGATATGGAAGCTTTGATCCACCATTTTCTATTATTCACTAAAGGGTATGCAGTTCCACAGGGTGAAACTTACGTTCCAATCGAAGCTCCAAAAGGTGAAATGGGAGTTTACTTAGTTAGTGACGGCTCAGAAAGACCTTATAGATGTAAAATTAGAGCTCCTGGCTTCCCTCATCTAGGTGCATTAGATCACATTGCCAGAGGTAATTTCCTAGCAGATGTGGTTGCTATTATTGGTACAATGGATCTTGTCTTTGGTGAAGTTGACCGTTAGTTTATTTATTCTTATTTATTTCTGCACCAAATTTATTTATTATTTATTATTTATTAAAGTTTCTTTATTTATTGGAAGTTTGAAGAATTACTCCTCGACTTTTTCCATATCAATATACAGAAAAGATTTACTCACTATACTGTTAAGAAAGCAAACCTACATAGGGATAGAAGTAGTCTCGTTAATATTTATATTCCCATTTCTATTTGCTAGCACAAGTACTTTAGTCTATACTTTTTCGTAAATTCTGGATTCAAAACTTGATTCGAAACTTGATTCCGATGCATCATCATCAAACATCTTTTCCAAGCATACACTTGGGGGCCTCTTGGTCGTTGGTTGTGACCCTTTATTTCCTTGGTTGACAGAATTCGAGTATAACGTTTGTGGCGACTCTATAGGTGAGTTATCATAATCTTGATTAAAAATCGAAGTTCCCATATTTGGCATCGTTAACATTTCTGTTGGTGAGATAAACATTGAGTTTCTTGCAGCTCTTGTGACTGCATTTCTGTAAGACCTACCGCTTGGACCACCAACAAAATGGTCCATTGATACCTGTGATCCTAGGAGTTGTACAGTGGAGCTTGAATTTAAAGAATAAATTGAAGTTCGACTCATATATTTTTTACCTTGACCTTGAAACAATGTTGGATCGTAATCTAGGTGGTCAGCAGGAGGGTTGACGTTTGCATTTTTGGCAGCTCTAGAGGATATATAATAATATACCGTTCTCATTATCAATATACTAACAAGTATCATTCCAAAAACTGAACCAACTGCAATGAATGTAAGACCTGAGGGTAGATAGTCAATATGAATTGTTGGATTATGACCAGTTGGTACTATAGGAGTAAACGTAACACTATATGAGCTTGACGTCACTTTGATAGTAGGCATTGATGTCATCTTTGGTATGGCAGAAGAAGACGAAGTAGTCAACTTTGGAACTGCTGAGGATTTACTAGCTGATGTTGCTGATGACTTCACTGAAGCGGCTGATTTATTGCTGTTGGATGCTGAAGTCTTCGATAACACTGAAGCAGTCGACGTACTAGAACCCTTATTATCATTACTGCTAGGTGAAGTTGATGCTGAGGTGCTTGGTTTCGTAGTTTCACTCTTGATAGTTGTACCATCAGCTATAATGAATGGAAACAGTAGCAACAGTAGTAAAATTGTGTTATGAAACCTCATTGTGCCAAACTGATAAACGCGATAGGTTAGTTTTGATAAACCCACCAAAAGAATAAGTTTAATTCGAAGCTAAACTTGAAGAAAGTAAAATAAAGGATAGGCAAAAACTTTGAACAAAGAAAAAAATCAGTTGTAACGTTTGCTTATAAGGTCTTTGGTTTTGTTATTATTTTGAAAGGGATGAGTTATATGCAAGTTAATGCATGTATTAATGCATTAGCTATATTTTCATTACGCGTCGCGTTGATTAATTGAAATTTGAAAAAAGATTTATTGAGGATAAAGGAATACTACAAACGTGGTTTTATAATGCTAATTAGGAATGCTATCTATGTATTCAATCAAAACCTCCAATTTTCATCAACCGATTCTATAGCCCATTTGAATTTCTCCCTAAGAGTTTTCGTGAAAACTTTTTCTAATGGAACATCAAACTTTTTGCAAAACACAACAGTTAATCTTGGATCAATGTAGTTGATCTTAGAAGTACTCAAGGCAACTTGTGAATTATCTTCTTTGTCCTTCATTTGAAGTGTTATACTTGTGATTCTAGACTCAAGTTTTTCAATTTGTGCTTCTAATTTATCAATAGTTGTATTATTTGGTATTTCAGGTTTACCAGCTTTGAGCTCTTTCTTATATTGTTTTTCCAGCTCATCGACCTTCTCTAAGTTACCTTGTAATTCAGATTCAGGTAAAGGTTTTTCACCATTTTCTGCCCTTTTTTCATTATCTCTTTTGAATTTTTTATGATATTTTTCACGTTCTCTTTCAACAATATTTTTGTGAATAGTTAATTCATCTTCCTCAGTGATATCGTCAAGTTCTTCGAAAAACTTCGGGTTTTTCTTTAATTGTGATTTATCTAGTTGAATGATTATTTTTTTTAATCTAATCTTCTGCCAGACAAGTTCTTTTATCTTGTCAGTGATTTTTTGAATAGAGACTTCGTGTCCTTTTGAAACTGTACGTTGATGGTTACATAGAATAGCAACAGTTCTGTTTGCTGCATTAAACTTAACAACCTTTTCAGCTGGTGAACCTTCATTTGTAATTAAATCTAATTGATCCTGCATAGTCTTAGACGCATTATAAGTACGAAAAACTTTGGCTGTTAACCCAGGCATGTATTTTTGAAAATGCTTGTTTAAGACTGACGGATCAATTCTATCAAATAAATCATCGCCTGGTTTCTTTGGGGCTTTTTTGAATAGTTTCAAGTTTTTGAAAACTTGTGGATCAACTTCTACTTCTTGATAAAATCTGATAGAATCTTTACCCAAGAAATCAAAGATAACGGTAGTTGGGGGACTTAGTGTTAAATGTTCATATCTCAACGAACAACAACCAACAGTGTCAGCCTCTTCCTCCGACTTTTCACCCCCAGCTCTGAGTGCAAAAACATCAATTAGGTACGTTGCTGTTGCGATTTGCCTGTTCAACATTAATTTGTCACGAGCCAAATTTCTATAATCTTTTCTGATTTCTTCAATATGACTTTTTAGTTCTCTAGCTTTTTCAAACTTCTTGTAATCACTCATACCTTTCAACGAAGAATTTGCTGCAAATCTAACATACTTGACACTGTTTAACACGTTTTCTCTCCACATAGCTAACCACGACACTGTATTGTCATGCTTGATTTCACCCCAGTTATGGCCTTCTGGTGGTTGTGGAACTTTAGCATCTCTCCCTAAATTCAAAATAATGTCTTCTGGCTGAACACGCTTTTTTAATTTACCAGTCAATGGATGAGCACCACGACCTCTAAATAAACCAGGAGGTTCTACTCTAAAATTACCAACTTGTTCCTTTCTACCATTCAATAAACAAGTTTTATAAGGCTCTTCCAGTGCTTCCTTCTCAGCTTTGATTTTTTTCTTTTCAGCTGTGGTTAGGTTCTTCTTTTCTTGCTTTTTAATTTCATAATAATTGAACATCTTTGTAAAATCACATTTGTTGAAGTCAGTGATCTCAACATTAGCTGAACCGTGATCTTTTAGAACTTCTAGGAAATCATTGAAGAAGTTCTTTTGAAAAACTGGATTCTTACCATGATCAGTTTCTATCAAAGCGGCAAAAAATCCAGCTACCTCTTCGGCTTCCTTTGGAAGCTCAACTGGCTTACCATCATAATATAATTTTACATGGGAAGGTAACGGCTCGTATTCTGGAGGAAATATAACACCATTATGCTCTAAGGTTTCCCACTTGATAGAATCGTCTTCATTTTGAACTTCCCACCATTTATAAACTTCATCATCTTCACCATCATTTGGGGTAATCTCTTTTTTGGTTTCTTCTTTAGGTTCAATTTCTTTCTTAACAGCTGACTTTTTGGACTCTCTTTTCGGTTTACTTATTGTGTTTTTTGTAGCTGATTCCTTCTTCAGTGTAGTCTTTGCCTTCTTTTTAGGTTGTGCACTGGTGGATTTTTCACGTTTTGGAGGTTGTCTTTTAATTGAGTGACTAAAAGCTTGATCGGAGTCATAATTCTCATCACTATCTGAAACCGAAGTATCGTCAGTAACTTTTGATCCTTGTGATAATTGTGCCAATGGAGTATCTTCATCGTCTACTTGTCCAACCTCTGAATCATCTGTTAGTCACTTTAAACGCAAGTCAGAGAAAAATACTAACCAGACTTACTTCTTACTCTCTTGGATAAAATTATGTCATCTTCAGAGTCTGAACTCATCCTATGGGATTTCCAATATTCAACAAAGTTGCTTTTTACTTGTTTAATTAGTGAAGATTTTGACAGTAAAAAAATATTTAGCGCGTTTGGAGTGTAAAAATTGAAAAAAAAAAAAAAAAAAAAAAAAACCCTTCACACAAAATATAACAGTGTTCAATCGAAATTCTAAATAACTGAAAATAGCTATTGTGTGCTTTTCAGAGGTTTGTTTTCTTTTGTGCGCAAAAAATTGTTATAAAAAGGTCTCGATTTGGGATTAATGACTTTTTGAAATGTGTTAATTTCTTTACTTTTTGTTTAAAGTTTTTGTTGTTCCCGTAAGAAGTAATTAAGTGGAACGTGATAATACACGTGATAATGCACGTGATTTCTCATTTTTTTTTTTTTTTTTCTTACCGGCAAATCAGCTAAAACTGAACAGAATCAATGTGTATTACTATAATATCAAACCTTGATTTTATATGTATTATTTGTTTAGTATTGGTAGTTTATTTGAAGTTGTGAGCTGTAGCAGATAACAGTTCATCAATGTCTTCTCGTTTGTAAATCTAGATAAACTAATATCGATAAGTATATGTTTCTGTAGATCTTAGATAATTACGATGAAGAAGTCTACGTGAGGAAACATACAAATATACCCGAATAAGGATTAATTAGAGAAGAGCCTACGATAATGTTCAAAATGAAATTGTGTTGACTTTCAGCTGTTTTAGGCTGTCTTGCAATCGGTGCAACATAACTATACGTTGTTATTATTTACTTATTTCCGAATTGGTACGAGGAATCAAGAAAATCCATTCTGAGTATAATTACATGCCTCATTGGCTTTCGACACTGAGTGCTAGTGAACTGTTCATTCAATTAGTACTTTACGTTAGAACTGTTTTAACAGGAGTTCAAATCTTGAGATAATACCCCCACCTAATAACTTCTCAAGATACTTTTCCCCATTCTTTGTTGAAAGAGTACTTCAAGAATTCCCAATCAAATAGGAAAAATAGAAGATTTCCTTTTTGTGGTAGCGCTAAGAATTAGTTTCATTTGGAAGGCCAACTTTTGAAGACCCACAGCACAAGGTGATTCAGATCAAACTATCAAGACATGACAGCTGTTAGAGGTCAACCGTTGCAGGCACTTGATGCAAAAGAATTAAATGCTAGAGCTCAACAATTCACTCCATTGAAATCTACGAGGAGATTAGAGCACGAGACTCGTGATCTAAGGATAGAGAGTGAATCTCAGCAACAGCCAAAAGAAAAGGTTAAGAAGAAGAAGGAGAAACTTTCAGCTTTATGTAAGACTCCACCATCATTAATTCGTACAAGAACAGGGAAGGATTATAAAAGAGGTTTGTTCTTAGGCGAAGGTGGATTTGCTCGATGTTTTCAGATAAGAGATGATAGCGGTAAAGTATTTGCTGCAAAGACAGTTGCTAAAGCTTCAATCAAGAGCGATAAAACAAAAACGAAACTTTTATCTGAAATTAAAATTCATAAAAGTATGGCACATCCAAATATTGTTCAGTTTATTGACTGTTTTGAAGATGATGTCAATGTTTATATTCTACTTGAAATATGTCCTAATCAATCGTTAATGGATTTGTTAAAAAAGAGAAAAATCTTAACAGAACCTGAAGTTAGATTCTTTATGACTCAAATTATTGCTGGTATCAGATATATGCATACAAGAAGAGTTATCCATAGAGACTTGAAATTAGGTAATATCTTTTTTGATCCTGAAATGAACTTAAAAATTGGTGATTTTGGCCTTGCTGCTGTTCTACAAGCAGATACTGATCGTAAATATACGATTTGTGGAACACCAAATTACATCGCACCTGAGGTTTTAACAGGAAAAACTACTGGTCATAGTTATGAGGTTGATATTTGGTCAATTGGCGTAATGATCTATGCTTTATTAATCGGTAAACCACCTTTCCAATCCAAGGATGTGTCGCTGATATATGAGCGTATTAAAACTAATGATTATAGTTTTCCTGAAGACAAACCTATATCAGAAGAAGCCAAAGTTTTAATTTCCGATATCTTAAGTATTAATCCATTGAAAAGACCAACCTTGGATGAAATTTTAGAATATGATTTTTTTAAAGGACCATTTCCAGAAAAAATCACTCTTGAAACATTAGTTTCAACTCCTGATTTTAGTGAATTAGATAGAATTCAATCACAAGTCAACTTTGTGAATGCGAAGAGAAATGCAGGCTTGATTTATTCTTCTCATAAAAACCCTGTTGAGATATTGAGAACAGATTTAGAATCTGAAAAGCCAAAAACTATTCTACCGCAATCATTATCTCCAGGGAACACAAAAAATAAATATAAAGAGGTAACAGACCCAACTATTAGACCAAGAAAATATGAAGAAAGTTCTTCCAAACTTGGTAAAGCTAGAAGACTAGATGATAAGAATGCCATATTTAGAGGTGGTTCCATGAGAGAACAGAGTAGTAAATTATCAGATGCAATTCTAAAACAAGAGTGTACAAATACCTTGAATGGAATTTCTATATCTGAACGTCAATCAAGAATGAGATCGACTACTCAAACCCATGATGTTGAACTGAAAGCTCCAGTTTTAATTAGTAAATGGGTTGACTACTCTAACAAGCATGGATTCTCATATCAGCTTTCCAGTGATGATATTGGTGTTTTGTTTAACGATGGTAATACACTGCTACGTGTGAATCATAGTAATATATTTTGGTATATTACTAACAATGCTTCTGAAGGTTGGTTAGCCTCTGAATATAAACTTGATGAAATTCCATACGAATTAGCCAGACAAGTGGAGATTGCGAACTTTTTTGCCAGATATATGAAGACTAATTTATCTAAAGTTTCTAACGATGATGATTCCCTAAATGAAGAACAAGAAGAAATTTTTTTAAGAAGATATACAAGATATGAACTTTATGTGATGTTTGAGATGAGTAATGGTTCGATTCAGTTCAACTTCAGAGATCACCATAAAATTTGTATATCGCAGACCGGATCTGTCATTACTTATATTTCACCTGATCGTAACTCAGAAACTTGTTTATTGACTACGGTTTTAAGAGAAGGTCATTTTCCAAATGTTTTACATGATATAGGATTAGAAGAAAAACTTGAGCTCATCAAAGAAGCTCTGAAGGATAAAATAAATCAGGAATAGAGCTGATCGAAAATTCAATTTCAACCTGATAGTAATGATTTTTATGTCATGTTATTCACTTTTTAATTATTAATATCATCTTCAGTTCACAAAATTATGATTTCTTCTTTTCAGTTATGAAGTTAGAGTCAGCTCAATATATTCAATTCATATAGGCAACTTTTCTACATTACCATTTTCCTCCTTTATAATGTTATTTTCTTACAATATAATGAACCAAAAATGCATACCCTTGTTTATTATTATTATATTTGTAAACTAAATGTCGCATCGTATTATACATGATGATATCGAAACTTTTCTTGAAGTGATCTAATGTACATTAATAATTTTCTTTTCTTTATGAAAATTCAGTCTAATAATCGCCTGAACCAGTCTGTGCAAGAGCCTGTAAGTCCCATTCTTGTTTGAATTTTGCACTCAAAACACTAAGTTGCGATATCAAAGAGTTACAAGCATTTTTTAATGCATCTTTTGGTGAGTAACCTTCTTCTGTCTGAACTCTCATGACAAATCTAGCAAAAAGTGGATGTTCAACTTTATAAGCTGCAAATAATACTCGTTCATCTTTCAAAAGTTGTGCTCTTAATAAGTTCCCTAACGTATGGTCTTCTTTCTCAAATGTTAATATAGCAGCATTTGGAACCTTTGGATCTGGGTCAATTTTTAATCTATTTTAACTTGTTAATAAATTTTATCAGCTAAAACTTCTCGCGATCACTTACTTTGAGACACCATCAGGTAGTATAAATAGTTCAAAACGATCTGGAGCATTCATTCTGGCTTATTAATGGAAAGAGTGGTTTCGGTTGAATCTGTCTAATTTTAATCAACACTTGCCAAAGTTTATATTATTCATTTCACCAGATTATATAGTTACCCGCACACAAAACTTGGGAAAGAAAAAAAAATATAGTGTCTTTACCAAAACAATCGTTAAGGCACGTGTCTTTACCAGGTTATGAATTGGTTAGGGAAGCTTTACCCTGAAGAAGTCGAAACTTGTTTTTGGCCTTTTTAGGTCGAGTTCATTAGCTTCTCTCGACAATAAGGTCTTTAGGATAATTAATTGGATTTAAAGCCTCCTTGAAATTGGAAGTTTAAATAAAATCAACTGCAAACATATTTCAGGCTCTACTGGTAATTATTTAATAACGATAGCAGAGAGAGTTTCCATACTTTCCAAATCAAATAGTTTTCTTTTCTGTCTCAGTTAAAAAATCACGTCCTTATAAGAAAAAAGTTGATAGTTGGACAAACTGCTATAGGGGTTTTTATTTTTAATTTCATCCTGTTACTAAGTTCAGTCAGACATGTCCAATCCAGAACCTTGGAAAGGTTTGCCAGAGTCAGAGAACAAAAGACCAGGTATTCCGCCTCTTCAACAGTATGTATTTCCCTTTACTGAGGATACCAAAAATTATTATCTTCTACTCAAGCGATAATAAGGATTTTTTTGGGGAATCGTGGATGTTATTAAAGAGACTATATATATTAACCCAGATCTTTTTAGTCGTCAAGGTGCTCCAGTTTTACCGCCACCTTCATCATTACCTTCCCACTCATCAATTGAAACTGGTACGTTTAGTCTGTTTTTTTTCCATTTACAAGGATACGAGAAGCAAGCTGGTAGTAAAACAGTATGTCCTTCAAGTTTATGGTTCCGTCCATTTATTGCTTATCGTCACTGGATTTTGTTTTATTGGCTTATCGCTTCACGAGTCACGGTAACAGTACTAACAACTAACTAGGAGGGTTCTATTCTCTGCCTTCAATCAACGTTACCAATCTGGGAAACTCACCTCACAATTTTGTCCTAAATCCAGTAAGCAGCGGAATCAATCCAGTATGTTATAATATTTAATCTATGATCAATTGTTACTAACTGAAAATTCCTATAGCCACCTTTGAACTTTCAAGTCAAATCCGAGCCTTTGTCGAATCAACCATCTCAAAATTCATCAAATCAACAACCACAGCAACAAAACAAAACACAAAAACAACAGTCTAATGCTGGAATCCCAATATCGGCATATAGGCCCTTGAATGTTAAAGATGCATTATCATATTTAGATCAAGTCAAGGTTCAGTTTCAAAATCGTCCAGACGTTTACAATCACTTTCTAGATATCATGAAGGACTTTAAAAGTCAATCAATTGATACGCCAGGTGTTATTGACCGCGTCTCGACTTTGTTTAGGGGTCATCCAACTTTAATTCAAGGGTTTAACACCTTTTTACCACCAGGATATAGAATTGAATGCTCGTTAGATCCTTCGGATCCAAATCCAATTAGAGTAACTACACCAATGGGTACTACTACTCGTCAGGATACTGGTAATTCGAATATTGTTTTTGAACAACCACGTTGGCCATCACAATCTAACATTCATTCACAAGGTGCAAATGCTGGTCAAGCTTCACAATCGAACCCACAACCGAATCAACAACAGAACCAGTTACATCAAAATCAGACTCTTGGTCCACAAAATGATCCGTACCAGCAGTATGGTGGTAGCCATGATCAACAGTCAACAATTTCACACTTACAAGCTGCTGCAAACAGAGGTAATAATATTAACAGCTTTAATGAGCGTAAATCTGGTGGTCCAGTGGAATTCAATCATGCTATTAACTATGTGAATAAAATTAAGACTCGGTTTGCTAATCATCCGGATATTTATAAACACTTCTTGGAAATTTTACAAACATATCAAAGGGAGCAAAAGCCAATTGCTGAAGTTTATTCACAAGTTACGATATTATTTCAAAATGCACCGGATCTACTGGATGATTTCAAACAGTTTTTACCAGATACTAATGGTAATACTGGATCTTTGCTTCAAGCGCAACCACAGCAAGGTGAATATTATCAACAAAATGCTTCAGGACAACCACAGTTACCGCCTGTGGGTAATTTCTCACCACCAGCTGCTGGTAAAGTGATGAAATTTGAGATTAGTAGTGGCCAAATAGCTAATTATGATGCTTCAAGAAACAAGGATATTCCTACCTCTAATTCGAGAGACTCGGCTTCCAGCGGAGGACGTAGAGTTACAGAAGAGACCATACCAACTTTAGTCCCTGGTGTTCCTGAACCTGTTGAGGCACCAAGTAAAACTTCTAATTTATTGGAAGAAATAAGCTTTTTTGATAAGGTTAAAAAGGCAATTGGTAGTAAACAAAGCTATAACGAGTTCTTGAAGATCATTAATCTTTTCAATCAAGATTTAATTGATAAAGATACATTGATAGAGAGAGTTGAAGGATTTATTGGTTCACACCAAGACCTTTTTGATTGGTTCAAGGTATTTGTAGGTTACGAGGATAAGCCTTATCATATTGAAAATATTACTTTCAAGAAGCATCAGCTTGATTTGTTACTATGTAAGCCATATGGACCAAGTTATAGAAAATTACCGAAAGTTGAGACTTACATGCCTTGTTCCGGGAGAGATGAGATGTGTTGGGAAGTTTTGAATGATGAATGGGTTGGTCATCCAACCTGGGCTTCAGAAGATTCTGGTTTCATTGCTCATCGCAAGAACCAATATGAAGAAATTCTTTTCAGAATTGAAGAAGAGAGACATGAATATGATTTCTACATGGAAGCAAATTTAAGAACAATTCAAACTTTAGAAACAATTGCCAACAGAATTGCAAATATGACTCCAGAAGAAAAAGCCGCTTTTAAGCTACCCAGCGGATTGGGTCATACATCTCAAAATATATATAAAAAAGTTATTCGTAAAATTTATAACAAAGAAAAGGGCTTTGAAGTCATAGATGCTTTACATGATAACCCAGCTATTGCTGTTCCAGTTGTCTTGAAAAGATTGAAACAGAAAGATGAAGAATGGAGAAGAGCACATCGTGAATGGAATAAAGTGTGGAGAGAAATGGAGCAGAAAGTCTATTTCAAGTCTTTAGATCATCTGGGTCTTACCTTCAAACAAGCTGATAAAAAACTGTTAACATCTAAGCAATTAATATCCGAGATAAGCACAATCAAGTCTGAGCAAACAAATAAGAGACTTCATCCATTGACTCCAAGACCTCAGAAGCAACTTGACTACGATTTTTATGACAATGAGATCTTATTTGATATTATTAAGCTTGTTTATGTCTTTTTGAACTCAGGAAGCTCTTACTCAGCAAACGATAAAGAAAGATTATATGGATTTTTTAAATCTTTCTTATCTTTATTTTTTTCAATTGATTCTGAAATTGTGGATGAATCTTTGAATAAAAGACTTTCTGATGTTGAATACAAAGAGAGACCACATACCACAGGATCACTGCCACCTGCATCTCCATCTCCATCTGATTTTGAATCCGGACGTAAACGTCATCGTGATATAGACTTATTAAAAGATGTTTTACGTAAGACAAAACAACCGAAGTCTTTGAGAGATGAAACTTCCGATAGTTCAGTTTCTCCAAATAATGATTCATCTCCAACTGATACTACTGGGGCCGTCAATGAAAAGGAAGATCGTGAAATCAAGGAAGATATTGAAAACATATCTGATACCTGGGTTCGGACTTCTACATCAGATGCTCAAAATGGTGACTCTGCAAATACGGAAAGAACGATTTTCAATTTATTTGGTAACACAAATATCTACGTATTTTTCCGTCATTTAAGAGTTTTGTATGACAGATTACTCGAGGTGAAAAATATCAATGAAGAAGTTACAAAAGATATTGAAAGTCGTACTGACGTCAAATTCGCTAAAGATCTAAATTTAATATCAAATCAACTTGAGGATCTTGGCCTACAATTTGCTAAAGATGATGCTTATTCTCAGCTCTTAGTATTAGCCGAAAGGCTAATTGAAGGTGAAGTCGAACATCAATGGTTTGAAGAATCCTTACGTCAAGCTTACAGAAATAGAGCCTATAAACTTTACACTATTGATAAAGTTATACAGTCTCTCGTTAAACATTTACATTCGATATTGACAGATCCTCGTTCATCTGACATATTAGTTTTATTTGAAAAAGATAGAAAATCACCAGCTACTAGTGCCAAAGATCAAATATTATACCGTAATGCAGTTAGATCCCAAATGAATCCAGAAGAAAATATGTTCAGAATTGAGTATGATGAAATTGCACATCACGTTTCCATTCAGTATGTTGCTCTTGATGACTTAACCTTGAAAGATCATAAAACGGAGGAAGCTAAGTGGAATTATTACTTGACTTCTTTTATTATTGCTCATCCAACTGAAGGAGTAAACGTGAGCGAAGTTAGATTGCCATTCTTGAAGTCCCAAGATTTGGAAGATGTGGACGAATCTGATCTTGAAGGTTACACTGATTCTCAGTTGAAGATTAAAGTTGCAAAAGAGAATTACAAGCTATTTTTTGAACCATCTACACATGATGAATTTACTAGATTTTCAGTTTATAATGATCATGTGAAAGTTAAAAACGAAGATACCGATAAACTGAGCAAGAAGGTTGATAAAATATTATTATCAGTATTGGATGGTGATTCTAAATTATCTGAGGCTAATGATAGAATAAAAGCTTTAATTGAAGATCCAGAAAAATTTAAAGAACAAGTGAGGCTAAAGCAGGAAGCTATAAAAGCAGCTGAAGAAAAGAAAAAGAACGAAGCTGATCAGGAACAGACTATAGAAAAAGGCGATGAGACATTACCTGATATCAATGCAACGAAGAAAGTGAATCCTGCGATTGCATCGATTCTTGAGCAAGACATAACAGTAGATGCAGATTCAACAATTCCACAAGATGATACTGAAATTAAAGGTAATGATACAACTACTGAAGAGCAAGCCAACAACGAAGAAAATGAAGCCACTGATACCACTAGTATAATAACTGACCAAACAAAAGCAGCTACTATAGAGACAGATGTGGCGACAAGTGTGGACAAAGATGGTGATACTAAAATGGAATGATTATATTTTAATGAGAAATGACAAGGTATGTGCGATGAGTGCGATGAATGAAATAGAATTAAATGAAGGGGGTTTTCTAATTTTGCGCCTTATGTTAATATGTTTATTTAACCTTTTCTACTGTGAATATAAAAAATCTAAATAATAAACAAATGTAGCTTTTTATGATATCTTGTATAAAATAATAAATTTTAATTCAGTCTCGACATCTACTCCGAAATCTGATAAATTTTCTCCAAAATCATTAGACCATTTTGTTATGTTGATAGGATTTCTTTCAACATTACGTCTTTTAACAACGTACACTATCTTCTCCATTCACCTAGGGCTGGAGTGAAATTTTTCGGTGGAATACCTGGTTATCTATATATAGCTCTTATATATGTGATCCAAACCATTGTCAGGCAAAATTCAAACCAGATTTGCTTCTTGTATGACACATTCTCTGAAAAAATGACATAATGACTACCATAACCTATCAATGATATCGGAAAGCAGGGAATCTTGATATAATTGGTTCTGAGTCTATTACGACTCATAGATATCTAACTCAGTGCAACCCCCTGCCAGGGGGAAAGACTAACTGGCATAGATCAACTTATAGCATAGAAACTATATAGCTATACCACTCATGTAAGCTAGCTAAATATGTAAAATTACATAATAATTTGCCCTAGTTTTACTAGTTAAAGAATTCAAAGATCAACAAATTTTAAAGTTCTTCCGAAAAGCTTCTATGGCCAAGTTGGTAAGGCGCTACACTAGTAATGTAGCGATCATCAGTTCGACTCTGATTGGAAGCATTTTTCCTTTTTTTTTTATTGAACACATCAATATACCTTATTTAAAATAATAGAATTCAAAATTTTAGATTTATTGATATATTTAGTTACAGCTCATTTGTATGACAAGTTAAGTTATACAACCACTAGTTTATATTTATCACGACATTGAGAGAATATATATGAGTTTCACCAATCTACAAGGTAGCAGCGAGAACCCACCTTATTCCTTTACACAACATCAAGCCCAAGATAATGAAAACGGACAACCAGTAGTTGGAAAGTGAAATCTTTTGGGAGAAGCGATGGTTTATATGCTGTCAAAGTTCAAGTGACTAATAAGAATCTTGAAGAAGAATCTGGATTTAAACCTATTTTGTTATCGGTGACTAGTAAGGGGAAATTGTCAATAACCTCTCCAGAAGAATTCGAAAATATTAGAGACTTGGTAGAAGTTGAAAATAATCTTCTCATATCCACTTTGTTGAAGTCATTTCTTTTGAGATAGTTTCAAATACAACAGACAACCGGAAACGTAAATAAACAAACGACAATACCAATGTATGTGATTTGTAGGAATACACCGGCACGGTGACTTGAATTTAAAAAATATCTCAAATCACTAGTGTACTAAGACTATTCAATTATTCGAAAATAATATAACTTTCATTTATGCACAAGAACGGCACGACAAGCTAGTAGATATCAATACCAAGTGGGATTTGACAAAATGTGCAAAAGCAAAATAAAATTCTTCAAAAACCCATATAGAATATTACAACTATTACATAATTTATTAGTTCTTAAAAAATTATTTCTATGTTAAATATTGAATTAGAGTAAATCTGAATAATAAAGCGTCCAGAAAAGTATTTGAAAAGGTGTCCGGAGGTAAATATTGTTAAAAGCACACATAATAAAGGCGTACTTGTTCGCTCATTAGTTTTCTGTTAGCTGTTGAATTTATTTGAACAATATCAATTATTGATAGATTAAACAACAGCAGAATCCATGTTAAATGACCAACCAATATGACTAAAAGAGAAAAAATATATTCTACAAACTTGTACTAAGTTTAAATTGGATAATTATATAAAAGATGAGGTAAGCGATTATGTAAGAAAAATTCACAGACGCGTTCTCTTTAATCACAACTATCATATGGCATTTCTATAAGTAACAATAATGGAGGCCTCAATCCTCACAGTCCATTGGCATGATAACAATGAAGCTGTCTATAGTGTCCATCTTCAACCAAATAAGGAAGGGCAAGCTTCGGAAAGACTAGTAACTGGAGGTGGTGATAATAATGCACGCGTACGTATTGACTAACATGACTAATAGAATTGACTAATTTTTGACAGATATGGAGGCTTAACAGGACTGAAGAAGGTACCAAAGTGGAATACTTGTCTACACTTGCAAAACATACGCAGGCTGTAAACGTTGTAAGATTCGATCCCAAAGGTGAAGTATTGGCAACTGCAGGTGACGATGGAACAGTACTCTTGTGGACTTTAAGTGATTCAATTGTGAAAGAATTAGGTAGTGATCCTGATGATGAAGTAAAAGAATCCTGGATATTGAGACATGCTTGTCGATCAAGCTCTTCTGAAGTTTACGATTTGGCTTGGTCACCAGATTCAAAATATATTATAACTGGTTCAACAGATAATGTATCTAGAATATATGATGCAAATACAGGACAACAAGTGAATCAGATAGCAGAGCATAATCACTTTGTTCAAGGCGTTGCCTGGGATCCAAAAGGTAGATATATTGCCACACAGTCAGCAGACCGTTCAGTTCATATTTATTCATTGAATTCAGCAAATTCAGGATCAAAGGATCAATTTGGAATATCCCCAACTATTTTTTTCAAAATATCAAGGGCTGACCTACCTACAAGGCATCATACAATAGATACTGTATCAGAGAATAGTAGGACGGGTAGTATAGACTCTACTGAAGGATCAAAGTGGCTAACTACGGAGACATCACCAGCGCCGTCCATAAGGTCTCTTAGTACACTGCCATTACCAGCTGTGACGAGTCAAAACTTACCTGCATTGAATTTTAGTTCACTGAGAAATTCCATGTTATATCATACAGAAAATTTAGAATCATTTTTTAGAAGATTGACTTTCTCACCAGATGGTAATTATTTATTCACTCCCTCAGGTATATTCAAAGGATTAAACACGCCTGATGAAAATAAAGAAGAAAATACCAACACAGTTTATATATACTCAAGAGAAGGATTAAACAAACCACCCATTGCTCATTTGCCTGGGTTCAAAAAACCTGCACTAGCTGTGTCATTTTCACCAGTATTTTATGAGTTAGATAAGGGTGAATTAAATCCAGCACCTTTTGACTTACCTTATAAAATGATTTATGCAGTTGCTACGCAAGAATCTATCTACATTTTTGATACACAACGTCAGGACTCTTTAGGTTCTGTTTCTACAATTCATTATAGAACACTCACTGATATCTCATGGGACAATAGTGGTGAATCGTTGATTGTTAGCTCAGTTGATGGTTTCTGTACACTAGTAGAGTTCAAATCAGGAGTGTTAGGCACTAAAATTTCAGTTGATTACAGAAAACTTTCTCCTGAAAGCGACCCAGAACTCAAAACTGTGATAGCATCCCCAGGAAAACTGAAAAAGAGATCAAATCCAGATGTAATAGAGATAATTACTAAAAAGCCTGAACCTAAATCACCCATAAACTCAACCTCGCAGGATTATATCAAAATTGAGGATAAACCAAAGACAGTCATACATAACCCACCAGTAAAGAAGAAAAAAAAAGTTTCTCCAGTACTAGTTACTACTGCACGTTCAACAGATGAGGGTAATAAATAATCTACAAATAGACGTCAAAAAAAAAGTAATGATCTGTTCAACTCTCTAGCTCTGATAGGTTTTGCTCGTTTCTTAATTGTGCCTCCAATCTTCTTCTAGCTTTTAAGATTAATTCAGCCTTTTTCTCTTGTAACGTTTTTGCTCTTTCGTCAGGTGAATCCGACCAAGTATAAGTAGATGACCCTGTGGCTCTACTTTCAGTTTCCTTGATATTGTATTTTTCCAAAAGGTTCTCAGCTTTTATATTATCTTCTTTGTTTTTATTATCATGAGTAGATAAAGCTGGTGCAGCTCTTGGTGCTTCACCAGATGGAAATGGTAAATTACCCTCACTCAAAATTCTGTCAACTGTTTCTTGAACTGATCCACTCCTTTGTAAGTCTAATTTGATTTGACCCACAGTTAAATGAGGCGCGATAGCCTGAACTACTTCAATCATATCTGATGTTACTGGACGGCGATTAATTTGTCTTGCCTCGTCTATACTCGAAGTTGATTGAGCCGTTGGAATCGATGATTCGATTTCACTATCATCGGAACTAATAAACCATCTTAAAAATATGAACGCTATGACAAGGGTAACAATAAAGGTAAGGGTAGAACTGTCCATTTTAAATTACACTAATAAAACTCTGAAGAAAAGATTCAAATGTGACTTAAGAATCGGTTAAGCCAGTTCGCGAAAATTGATTGATGCTGATGATTTTTACGTTTAACTAATATATTACTCTATTTAACTCTTTTGTGTTTGACAACTAGACCAAGTTTTTGTTTTAATCTTGTAAAATCAGTTCCTATCAGAAACCTTGGACTGAAATTTTGGAGTTGAATCTAATTCAAGATTACAGTAATCCCCAAAGAAAAAAAAAATTAAATTATACATTTCTTTAATCTTTCATTAGCAAACCGTAATATATACAGGTTTTTAAATTGAGATTTGAGGTCAATTTTTAAAATTAAGTTTGAATGCCTTGTCTTGATTATTGGCTTTATATATGAAATTTGTTATAATTTCACTCTCTTTAACTGGTTGTGCTAAAAAATGTCTTTTAACAGCACTTGATAATTCAGATTTAGTCACTCTATCTCTATATTTGTAGCTGTATGATTTTTTTCCTATTTGAGAACCTAGTAAATATCCTTCTGAACTTAATGAACTTTTTATTGGCAAATGATAATGATCTCTATATTTTCTCAAAGCCTCTTCCGGTAAGGTGTCAAAATCAAGAGGATAACCTATAACTCTTTCTTGAGGTCCATTTGAATGAATATGTCTGGCTAATAACTCAGCCTGGGCAGCTTGAGCTGCCGCATTTCTAGCCTTTGTAGATGCTCTTGAATTAGTATTGGCATTACTTCCTGACTGTTTTGCTTCTGACTCTGAAGCCGAAGGAGGATCTCTGGTTGATCCTTTTGGTGGCATAGTGGAAAAAATTGAGGTCGCTATTCAAGTTTCCAATAAAGCTTTGTAAACTTATTACTTCTTTCATACTCTCTTAATCCTTTTTCTGTCAATACAGCTGTGTTGGCCCACCATCAAAATATACCAAAAGCGGATAATTAACGAATTAGGAAAAACGTTCTTTACTCTTAGTTTTAGTAATGGTATATTTGGTTGAAGAAAAACTATGAAATGCTTAACTATTAGTCAGTAAGGCATTTATTGTAATTACAGCCCTGTAACTTAAGAAGAAACGGAGTGAATACAACATGTGTGAGATTATCTAGTGGTTTTAAAATATATATAAGGATCGAGATATCTCATAACGTTTGTACAGAAAATGGAAACTACTGTTACCGACTGACAATAGTGTTGTCTTAATTGTGTTGGTTTTAATGCTGTTCTTTCGTGATGTTTTTATCGTATCAATTTTGGTCATGTGGATTTTATTTTTCTGTTTATAATATGATTTTAGGTTTTAATGTTGAGACCTATTCCTGTATCCTTTTATAAATTGTTGATAACTGTTCGATGAGTTCAAAGATATCCTTCTCTTTGTCGAATAAGCCAACCGTTTGATCACGTAAAGCCAGTACTGCAATACTATGCTCGATCCTTGAGATGAACACTTCAAAGTATTGTTTATCCATATGATCAGCTTTTTTGATCTTCGTAGAATCTATTGGGAAACCTGATAACTCTGATATAATATGATCCAATCTTAATGTCACATCCCTTAATTTGTAAATATCATCTGATGTCAGGTCAGGTTTGCGCTGAAACTTATATCTAGTTTCTAACTGCTTTGGGAATATAATAGAGATCTCTTCTTCAGTTTCTAACCCCTTTAATTGAACTTTACCTAAACGTTCAATTCTCCAACCAATATTAGATAAAATGGCATATTCATTATTTAATGTTTCAGAGTTCTCGCTACCTCCAAAAGCTTCTCCTATGGGTATTCCTGATTTCGCCTTTTTATAACCTAATGAAATCCTCTCGAATTCATCAAGGCAATCTAAAGTCAATGTTATTTCTCCCCCATCGGCTACTGCACAAACTCTTGCTGTTTTATTCACCATAGGTCCGAAATAGTCCATTCTTCTAGTTATAATGTCTGGTTCACAAACAGGCGTACCCCAATGAATACCCATACGAACTGATAGCCCTTTGTAAATTACTTTTCCTTCCGTGTCTTTTAGCTCACGCCCTTCTTCACTCTGTAAGATTTCAGCTGGCCAATCTTCTTGTAATAGCTGCTGTTGAACATTAAAACACCATATAAGGGCAACGGTGACAGTGGGAAATGATACCATAAAGGCATCTCCTTCAGTTTTGACTTCGTAACCTCCAACAATATGTAGTTGACGACGCATTATATCATTATGCGTTCTAATAGCAGATCTCATCGCTAGTGGATAATTTTCCCATAATAAAGTAGAGTTTTTTATATCGGTGAAAACCATAGCTAATTCACCAACAGGTGGTTGTATTTCAGGTTTCAATCTCCTTAGATTAGAATCTTCTACTAATTGTCTTGATACCAAAACACTTTTCTTTTTAGTGTTCTTCTTTGACAAAACTATAGCTACTACTTTTGAGGAGCAGCCATAGGAAATTGCATAATCTCTCAATTTTTCTGCTGTCAGCATTGGATTATCATTCTCTCGGACAATATCACCAATAGTCTTCATAGGTAAATAATCAAATAATTCTTTAGTACCAACAACTAGTACCTCATCTTGAAAATTAACCTCTGAAATATCTGGACCAGTATGAATATGAGGTAATAAATCTGAAAATCCTGCAGCTCTCGAAACTTGTGAGACGCCGTCAACTTTATCATTAGCTGAAACAAATCCACCACTAGTTCGGATTCGATCAAATTCAACTACACTGGAGGGCTGATGATTAACAGTCAAAAATGTATAACTGCCGTCTGGTTTTGCCAACATAACCATTGTATCACCAATATTAGCAGTATAAACTTTTTGATCTTTAATATAAACGACAGTAACAGTAGAGCCAGTTAAACCATCTTCGGAATTTAAATCAGAATGATAAATAACACTATTCAACTGCAAAAATGTGTGTCTCAAGGCACTTGTAATGTCCGATTTTTTTAATTGATTTTCAAAGATTTTATGAAAATTTTCACGAATTATATGAGAGATCTTACCAGAATTCATACCATCAAACAAACCAATTAGTATCCCCCCATCAATCTTTTCAAAAACACAATCTCTTGCAATGATTTGTCTATTAACTCTATCAGCAATACCATAAGACATATTCCCTAAAGTAGTCGGAGTTGTACGAACTCTGAGGTTTATGGATTCATCAGGTAACGATTGAGTTGTAATAGTTAAGTCCATAAGTCCTAAAAGTCTTAATTTTGGTAAATTCAAATCTTCAGTGATCTCTAATTTTTTATTCCCTGAAAGATTTAAATATCGAAGATTCTCATTTGTCTTCCAATTCCATTCGTATTTGCTGTTCGAGGTGTTATATTTCAATTCATTGGAACCAACATCAACAACTTCAAGATTAGAAAGATGACTTAAATCAGAGGGTAGGGTCCGGAACCTGTTACCGTTTAAACATAAAACTCGCAATTTTTTGATTTGATCGAAATCATCTGGGAGAGTGGTAAGAGTGTTACCTGAAAGATATAACTGATCCAATCCAGTATTTTTACCCAAAGTACCATTTGGAATCTCAAAAAGTTTATTATAAGATAATGATAAAATCTTTAGGTTGGGGAATGATTTAATGACATTAAAAGCGTCATCATCTAGTTGATTATCAGAAGCTCTAAAGAAAATAATATTGCCATATTTTGCCTCCGGTAACTCGGATATCAAATTAGATGAAATATTAATACTCTCCGCAAAAGAAACATCTGGAATGGATTTTAAATTGTTATCATGCAAATCTAGCAGTTTTAATTTTGTCAGAGCTGAAAAATCTGGTAGTTTTTCCAGATTATTGCTGAATATCGATAATTCTTTTAAGTTTGTAAGGTTGGAAATATCTGGTAATTCACGAAGGGCATTCTTATTTAACTCTAATTTTTCTAGTTTCGTTAGAGATAGGATAATTTTTGGAAGTGAAGTTAATTTTGCCTTTGATAGGGTCAAAGATGCCAAGTTGTTACTTAACAAATTCAACTGAGTGATTGGGTTTCTTTGCAAATCAACTGTCTTCATTCTAGTTAATTTATCTGCAATGTTTGAGATATTATTGTTTGTCAAATAAAGATTTTCAACGTTACTATCATTTAAATGAATCTCAGTAATATCATTATGTCTTAAGTTTAGAGTTCTGAGATTTGGTAGATTAATTGCGAATGCCGTTAAATAGTTGCTTGAAATATTAATTTTCTTCACAGATTTTAAATTATTGATTGAGTCTGGAATTGTTCTAAGCTTGTTATAGGACAGATCTAATTGTAGTAAATTTGGCAATTTGTTGATAGTTTCAGGATATATAGTAAACTCGTTAGAGCTGATATCAAGGATTTTCAAGCTAGAAGGCAATTCAGGAAGATCAGTTAACTTGTTACAGCTCAAAGTTAATATTGATAAATTTTTAAGCAATGATATGCTTGAGGGTACATGTGAAATGAAGTTTCTTTCTAAATCCAAAGAAACTAGTTCTTTGGCATAAACAATATTTGGTGGGAAAATTTTAGTTCTAATATTTACCATTCTCAAACTGCTTAACTGTGAATCGGCAGTTTGAAAGAAGTCTGAAGGTAATGATATATCACCATTATTTGAAACATCTAAACTTTGTACTTTTGAAGAATAACATAACGCTGGAATTTTCTGTAGATCCTTACTTTTCAAGTTTACATGAACTAAATCTCTATTGATGTACTCTTCTTCAGCAGGACTTAATTGTTTCAAAACGTCATGATGAAGGATAAATTTGAACAGGTAACTTAAATCGCTTCTTCCAATATCATCTATTTTATCAGTTTCCAAGTATCCGGATAATAATAATAAGTTTGTTTGAATTTTAACAGGTTTTTGGTTAGGGTCTAATTTTTTGGTAACTTTACCAACCCTTAAACTTAACTTATAGTCACCAATTAACTGGTATCTTCCTTTTACATATTTTATCAATTCGTCAACACTTTCATTATAAGGACGTTTTAACGTTGAAGTGAAATCATCATCTTCTGCGAATACTCTTATATGATATGATTTATGTTCCAATTTTTGCTCATCATCAAGTTGAGTTACCGTTGTATAAGTTTTCCTAACAACGTATTCATCATATTCATCATCTACATCACTAATACTTTTCAAAGTATCATCTTTGACATCCCAGCTTTCTGGTGCTGCCCAAGAATCTTGACCTGTGTCAGCTTTTTGATCTTTCTCTTTTGTCACAATCCCCGTCATATCACGTAAATCTTTCAAGTCAATTGTAACAACTGATTGATCATTAACATTGTAATGAAAGTTTGTGAGATCTTTACTCATACTGTTTGAAAGACTTGAACTATGATTGATAGGAATAACTAATGATCCACCATTAGATCTTTGACCTTTAGCACTTGTCGATGATGGCCTAGTCATAGGTTTCGAGCCTCTCTTTGAACCATTTGATTTATTTGAGGAATTAGTGTTCGTTCTTCTCAAATATGTTTCACTTTTCCTCTTGTCATCTTTTATTGAATTAATGAATTTCCCAAATATACCTCTAGAGTGTTTAGGCTTAATAGGTTGTGAAAGTGGTGGAACAGGATCACTTCTAGCGGCATGATGGAATCCCTTATAGGAAAATGGAACACCACTAACTCGACGATGATCTTCATAATTATCATTATTATGAGGTACTTCATTTGACTTCTGTTGAGGTTCTTCTCCCACTTCATGTTTAGGACTCGTATCGGCCAGCGAAACTTTCCGTGATGTCAATGGAGAAACGTCTCCATCAGAAGACCTCACGGATTTCTCCACCTCTTGTCTGTCTTGAATGCTATAATCATTATCAAATCGAGACATCACTTCTAAATTGATATTCTGTTCAATTAGGCCCGTTTACTGCTACAACTCTTACAAACATTTTTTTTTTGGCCCTGTTGGCACGGGGCCACATTTTATTAAGCCTATTTACACTTCAACTACGATAATCACCGTTAATAGTAACATATTCATGTGAAAGATCACAAGTCCAGAAGAATGACGTAGAAGCACCACCAGTCCCTAATTCGATTGATATTTCAAGATCTTCAAACTCCAAGGTTTGACTGGCTCTTTCTTCATCAATAACTTGTGAGAAAACCAGTGCTAACTTCAATATTAGAGTAACCAATAGCACAGAGTAATCTGCCCCAATTTGCATCTTTACCATACAAGACTGTTTTAACTAATGAAGAGTTTGATATAGTTTTGACAACCTGTTTTGCATCTTGGTAACCCAAAGCATCTTTAACATTAATGGTGACGAATTTAGTAGCACCTTCACCATCACGAACAACTAATTGTGCTAATGTTTGTACGAAAGAAGTGATTTCATCATGAATTAAATTGAATTATTCAGTAGTTGTCTCATCAATTAATTCATTTCCAGCTGTACCATTTGCTAAAGCAGCTATAGTATCATTTGTAGATATATACCCATCAACTGAATACAGTTGAAGGAACGATGAACAGTGTATCTCAATATTGATTGCAAGGCCTTTGGAACAATTGGAGAATAGGTTACGAAAAATACTAACAAAGTAGCCATATCTGGAGAATTCATACCTACACCTTTTGATAAACCAGCAATGGAATTTTTATAATTATTAATTGAAATATCCCTAAAAACTAAACTTGCAAATGTATCATAATACCCTTTGCACAAGTTAACTAAGAGTTATGAACCTCGCCTCTGCTTTTGTTATAAAATTCTGGAATAGCTGGAATGATCTTGTCCATCTTTAACTTTTGGCCAATAGCAACAGTAGACATACATAAAGTTAATTAAGTAGTACATCTATAAGCCTGTCAACAGTATTGACAATTTTGTTTGTATCTTTCAAACCTTGAGCCCCAGTAACAGCATTAGCATTACTATTTATCAAAATAGCATTAACTTTAGAGGTTTAAAGATAAGATCTTGGTAGAGAGTTAGACAGGTGCAGCCTTAGAGCAGCAGCAGCACTTGCTGGGACTTCAAATACCATTAATGAGAAATATAACTGATAATCCTTCTTTACACCAGATGAGATAGCACCAACTTTATAGTCTTTTGGATAAATACCCGAGGTTGGGACGGATACTTATCAGAAGATATACCAGCACTAGAGAACAATCTCTTCAAAGTCGGTACTGAAGTCATTAAGGTACTCTATACTTAGATTAGATTTGATTTTATTTTTTTTGTTCATGAGTCAACCAGATAGACTGATAAGACGTCCATCATCAGCGAAAGCACTCTGGGGCCAAAACTATTAAAAAAAAAAGCAGCTATTGTCCAATTCCACTGAAATTGACTGATCATAAAAGTAACACAGATCCAATCCCTCAAATTATCAATTGATCTCCCAAATTTGATTAAATATTGAAAGAAATTGAGTTATATCATGACACATCGTAGCATAACCCGTCTTGCTAAAGGATGCAAAGGGCACACAACGAAACTTTCGAAAAGAGAGAGAAAAATTTCTCATTGAAAAGCTTTAATTGGAAACTAGAGGGATAAATTAATTCAAGATGTCTACGACTACAACTACTACTAAAGAATCGAAGCCAGATTACTCATTAAATAACTCAGATGTTGTTGAAAAATATAGAACTGCAGGTGTTATTTCACAAAAAGTTTTAGCTCATGTTAAATCTTTAGTAATTGATGGTGCCAAAGTTTGGGATATTGCTAAAGAAGGTGATGAATTAATTGAAGAAGAAATTTCCAAAATTTACAACAGTAAAAAGAACAAAGTTGAATCAAAAGGTATTGCGTTCCCGACTTCTATTTCACCAAACAACATTGCTGATCATTTATCACCAATCAATGCTGAAGATGAAATTTCTAACATCACTTTAAAAACTGGCGATGTTGTTAAGGTTCATCTTGGCGCTCAAATTGATGGTTTTGCATCTATTGTTTCCGAAACTGTTGTTGTTGGTGCCTCAAAGAGTCAACCGGTCACTGGTAAAAAAGCTGATGTATTGACTGCTGCTTATAAAGCTTCAGAAGCTGCATTGAGAGTCATTAAGCCAGGTAACAAGAACTGGGATGTTACTAAAGTTGTTGCTCAAGTTGCCAAAGAATATGGCGTTGTTCCATTAGAAGGTATGTTATCTCACAACCAAGAACGTAATGTCCTTACTGGTCCAAAGGAAATCATTATAAATCCAAGTGATGATCAAAAGAGTCAAGTTGGTAACTTTGAATTTGAAGTTGGTCAAGTTTTCGGTTTAGATATCTTAATTTCATCCGGTGATGGTAAAGTTAAACCAGCTGAAGCCAGAACTACCATTTATAAATTAACAGGTAACAACTATCAGCTAAAACTAAAATCTTCTCATTTAGTTTTGAATGAAATCAAAAGAAAAGCTTCTCAATTTCCATTTTCTATTAAAAATTTGGATGACCCAACGAAAGGTCGTACTGGTCTAAAAGAAAACGTTAGCCATGGAACTATTATTGCCTACGATGTTTACCAAGAAAAGGAAGGTGAATATATTGCTCAAGTATATGTCACTGTTGCTATAACCAAAAATGGTTTAATTAAATTCACTTCTTCTGAATTCGATGAAGAAGTTGTTAAATCTGATAAAGTTTTAAATGATGAGTTAAAGGATTTAGTTACTAGATCTTTAAAAGTTAACAGAAAGAAGGCCAAATCTGAAGAAGCTAAATAGTTTAAAGCATAATCACAGCTCATGATTTATTTGATGACCAAATCTCAACTACAAAAGTCTTCAGTAGCCTTTTTTTTTCTACTTGTTTTTTTTTGACCTTATAGAGAGGTTTCTCCTAATGCACTTTGTTTCTAGAGATAAAGGAGATTACCACCTCACATAGTTGTAGTTTTAAATCTTTATTCTCTTAAAAGTCCTTCTCTACTATTTTTCTTTAAAAATGCTGGGAAATTTTTATAAAAAAGCTCAACGCGTTTTATTTTATAAAAAACCGTACAAAAAAGAACACTTCAATCACTTGTAATAGCTAAGCTTGTGCTGTATTGGTGGCGGCGTGATATTGTTGACAAGGTCAAGAACTGTTGATTTTTTGGGTGGCTAGGCGTTTCTTAAGTGCGTGTAGTAGGTTTGACGTTATCAATTATAGAGGGTCATATTCAAGATTATAACTTGTTCCAGGATATATTTTGCTTAAAAATGTCGTCGTCACAAGGTATTAAGTCTGATACAGATCTGGGGAATACTACACTGCCGTCTCCAGTATCGAGCGTCAAATCAAAGACAAATTCTCAAAGGAGTTCAAGGAAAAGTTCGCCGTCAATTGATGAAAATGGTGGTAATAGAAGAAGGTCCTCTAGAATTACAGAGCTAGAGAAGGAGGACATATTAAAAGAACAGGAAAGAAAACGGAAAGAGGCTGAGGATATTAAGAAGGAACCTCAATTAATACTCAAAAAGAGAAAATTGGAGCCTAATAATTCTATACAAATTGAGAAATCAGCAACTCCAACTGATAAGAAAGTTGTTATCATATCAACAAAAAATGGTAAACTTGAATTTAATGAGCCAGAAATCACACAGCCAATCATGTCTGTTACAGGGCTGCCTTTAAATGCACCTCCCAGTTTGAAGATTAAAAAGGAGAGTTTATGGCCTAGAAAAAGGGGAAAGAAGCAAACCGAGATCTCTCATCAAAAGCTAGAACAAACCATAGAAGGTTCGGATGAGGAAGAAATCACACCTGATTTTGAACATCCTTCACATGAACTCTTAGAGAACCAGTATCGGAATGGCCTTAAGACTACAGTAAATGAGGAATTACAAAAGCCTAGTTCAGAACGTTCTTCGAAAAATTTGAAAGTTGTTCGAAAAAGAGGAGCTGGTAAATTTGATGATAAATATAAAAATACAAAAGCAGAACTAACAACCCCAAGGAAAGAGTCTCGACAACCAGAGCAAAAAGATGAAGGTAAGAGAAAGGTTAAAAATTCCTCCCCGAAGAAAATCCGTGAAAATGCATTCGGCTTTGAGAATCCGCTATTATTAGCTGGAGAAAAAAGAGAAAATGCATTCGATTTTGGCGATAGTACCAAAGATAATGAAGATTTTTGTAGTTCATGTGGTGAACCAGGAATATTTTTATGTTGTGAATCTTGTCCGAAATCTTTCCATTTTGCATGTTGTTCTCCTCCGTATGAACAAGATAATCTGCCCGAGGATGAGTGGTACTGTATTGAATGTCAAAGCAAAAGGAACCCACCGAAGTTAAATACACCTGGTTTATTTGCAAAACTGTTAAATCAACTAGATACTAGAAATCCAACTCAGTTTCGATTACCGAAAAGAATAAGAGAAAGATTCGAAGGAGTTGTTACTGGCCATTTCGGGGAATATGAAGATACAGATTATAAGCCTTATAAAATTTCCAAAATTAGCACGTTTGAACAAACTGATCCTGACTTACACTTTGAGAAGGATGGTAAACCGTTAATATGTGTCAAGTGCGGTGCTAGTGGAATCAATCCCAATAAAGTTAGTGGAGGGGCTGATAAGCTGATAATAACATGTGAGTATTGCCCATCATCGTGGCATTTAGACTGTCTAGATCCTCCTCTATCAACAGTCAAACAGTTGGGAAGAAAATGGAAATGTCCTAATCATGCAGATCATTTACTATCAAACAAACAAAGGCGCTTGAAGAAGCCAACAATCGTTGACGTCGATCAGACTCGTGGATTCAAAAATAGTGGAGATATTGAGATTAAGCTCGATGAGAGTGACGATGAGTATTATCATAATATACCGACCCCTCCTTATTTGGATAACTACGACACTTCGAATGGTATTGCTGCTGAAATTCGAAACGTCAACCTGAGACTATGGAATGACGATTTCTTAATTCATAGAATTCCAGAACAAGGTATTGTCTTAGATTTCTTTGGCAAAATTCAAGATTCAAATCAAATTAAAGAAGCAAATTTGAATGAAAATTTCAAGTTAGCGAAACAAAACAACGAACTACTATTAAATTTGGTTGAGGGAGACGATTATTCTTCCCAAGAGAAACAAACTATAAAATCTTTAGTAGAATTGAAGGAGCTAGATTTTCAGCAACTTCTTAGTGTTACAACGCAAGAATTTGAACAGTCACAGCAAAATATTGAAGATATATCAAAGGATAGTATAATGGATGAAGAATTAGAAGATTTAATATCTATTAAAAAACTTATCGCACTAAAAGGAAAAGATAAACTTTTACAATTCCTTAAAAGCTGGTGATAGATTACCACTAGTTCAAAATAAATATGCATTTAAACAATTACAAGCATTCTAAATTTTCATAGCATTATGTAGCAGTTTACTTTCACTAATTTTCCAGATCTTGGTCGTCTTCATCCTCATGATCAGGTACATAACTGACACGTTTTACACGGTTACTCTTCCTCAGAGGCTTTTCCTCCCCTTTTACAGAAGCTTTATAATCATCATCTGATTCGTCATCGATATCATCAGCCGAATCATACACTTTTCTTTTGTAAGATTTTTTCGTCACTTTTAACCTATCTGATTTGATCTTTTTAACTCTTGGGATTTCTAAATTATGATCAGGTTGCCTTCCTCTCTTTGAAGTGATGAGTGACAAAACTTTTTGGTTGATTATACCTTTCAATCTTTTGAGTATAGACTCTGATATAAAGCTTGTTGAGACTATATGATGAGCTTCTTTAGAGTCCTTCATAGATTTAAACAAATCGGATGAAAGATCAATTCTAGCAGGATATGTCTGAAGGATCCATCCTCTGTGGTCTTGAAATTCTTTGATCACCAACTGTGCTAAATCTGAAACCCTATAGATATTGAAAATGCCATCACTTAGTTTTCTAAAATCATTCTCATCAAACAAAGCATCTCTGTATTGTTTTATTCTCGTTGAAAAGTAATATAATAACGAAATGTTCTGCTCATTACCAACTGAGTCTAGAAAAAAAGAGATATATTCTAAGGCAAAAGTATATGCTTTCAACAGGTTATCTTCATCTTCTTTACCTTGTTCGATGTAATCAAGAAATTCAGGATGATGAGCTATAGCATGTACAAGGCCTGTTAAACTCTTTTCAAATACAATATCATTATTTGTTTTCTGCTTATTTGATCTTTTTGCAAATGTGAACTTCACCCAAGTCTTAATCTCACTTCTTAATGAAGCGTTTGGTTCATAAGCTATAAAGTAAACTAAAGGTAGAAACTTCAAAGAAATTTCTTCCTTTCTCAAACTACTTGTTAGTTTATGAATAAATATAGTACGAACGTGCTCCGATTCATCTTGCACTAAAAGTATCAATCTCTCTGTTGCATTTGGATCGATTAATCTGTTATATTTAGGATACTTGGCCATTTTCAAAAGGTTTAGACCAGCTTCGATCCTTAGTTTTGTCTGGAAATGTTTTGGAGTTGGATAAGTCTCAGATTTAGAGCTAACAATCTCACCTCCATTACCAATCAATGATACTAAGAGCTTCAAAACATGTTCAGCAGTTGTTGTAATTGTCCCCTCAGTCTCTATATTGGAGTCAGCAAGTGATCTCAATCTGTTAGTGAATATTCTTAAAGCAAAAGTTTTTGCATGAAGATCACTAAGTTCAATGTTGTCATAATTTTCATCTTCAATCCAAGAAGGATCATCATCCTTACCGACAGTTTTGTTTGATAAAAGAACGCTTTTTATTAACAAAGGCGTTAGGTGATTCGCTGCTTCTTCAGGAATCACTGGCACTGTTGAAAACAACTGTGAAATGACAGCTAAGTGAGAAGCAAAATATTTGCTAGATTGATCAAGTGGGTAAACTCTGTTAAATAATTCTTGTGAAAATTCTTCTCTCTTGTTGCTCAAGGATATTATTTTAACAGCATATTTCGCTTCTAATGGTGAACCTTTGTCGCCAAAGTCAATAAGTTTATCGAAGAAATCATAGTTCTTATCATTTAGGAAGCTCTTAAGCTTTCTAAATATATGAAATAATGCTTTCAAAGTACTTTGTGTCTTTTGGCTATTGCCTGGGGTAGACTTTTTAACTATACTGACTAAGTCTTCGATTTGATTCTGAAATGCCAAAGGTGTAATCGTAGATATATTCTCAATTAGTACTTCAGAAGCTTTGCTATATCTTTCATCATTATTAAGCTTTAATAAAGCAGCAATATTGGATCTGTTGAATATATTTAAGCTCGCTCTATAAATAAGCAACTTAAAGGTTTGATAAATATCATTGAGTAGTAAACTTCTATCGCCTTTGCTGCCTCCGATAATCTTTGGATCTTGAATTCTTGAAAAAAGTTCTTTACTAGAATTTCTGATAGTGATATAATCTGAATCTGCAGATATTGTTACCTTCAGTAAATAATACAATCTTCTGTTATTAATTTTTACAAATCTATTGAGAGCGTCTCTGGCAGAATACATGTCAGGTAAAGAAGCGACCAACCAGTCGATAGTTTTGTCAATTTTGTTTGAAAGAATCTCATCACTGTTATTTCCACCATTATTCTTTTCAGCAAATTCAACATACTTTGAAATAACAGTGGATAATTGTTGTTGTCTTTTATTAAAAGCAATAAAGGCAGCTTTAGCTTTTTCATCCAAGCTTGCAACAACATTGACTATTCTCTTGACCCTTTCTAGATCATCATTTTGAGGAGGTAATATCTTTCCAAGTAAGCTGTAATCCACAAGATAGTTAATATTTTTATCGTTGATGTAATATAAACTTAGAATATGATTCGGTATTTCTTTAACTATCTTATATGTCTGATTCACCTCAGAAATCTCTCTTGAAAATATATCATCATAAGATTCATCAAAAAGATCTCCAAGAATCTTAATTGATTCTTCTCTAATCTCTGGGATTTTCTCTCTAGATAACTGTACTAAACCAGTTAAAATGCTTTCATTCTCAACCTTGTTCAACAACATATTCGAAGGAATTTTGGATAACGCCTTAGTTGTAGCTAACCTGACTCTTCCATCAGTATCTATTAGCGTTTTTGAGAGCCCATTAGAAATTTCGACAAGTATATTAGCTCTATGGATGAGAATTTGGGAGCCTTCTTCGACCCATTTCACACGAACAAGAGGCGATATATCAAGAGTTTTTTTCATCCAATTAATCCAAGTCTCCTTATGTATCTGAACAAAGTTTACTCTTGACTGAATGGTCAATATTTTGCCTATGGTTTGAGTAGCCAAAATACGAAATTTCTCGTTTTCTGCATTTAATTCGTTATCAATAAGGCCCATTACTGATCCTAAAATTTCAGGAACATGTTTCCATATCTCGACAGAGAGTGTATGCAGCTTAGTCAAACTTTTGAATGGGATCTCTAGATCATTATCATCATTATTTTCATACAAGACTTCCGAGAAGAACTTAGTCAATTGTCTAGCCAATCTATCTGGATTTGCATTACATATGTTCAAAGTAAAATTGAAAGGATCTGAATTAGAGGTAGTCAAAGACGATGAAACTGAATTCCCAGCCCTTGAGGTATTGGTCAGAAATTTATTTAATATTAATTTCAAAACAGTTGTACTAATCTGATCCCACTCTGATATAAGCTCTATCAATATATCTGAGATTATTGGTTCCAACTTTTTGTGGAAGCTCTTAGTTGGATCATAAAATAATTCAAATATACTTTCAATTAACGAAGCACTGTTGTCAATATCAGTAACTAGAATAATACTTCTCACTTCTGCTAATCTCGTAATCAAATAAACTTGTTGAGTATAATATCCATTATCAGGATCTGATAATTTATTGAACTGCTTGGTAAATAATTTGAAGATATCAAATAACTCAGTGTCTGTATATGGCGCATCAGGTGCATAAATTCTCAAGATGTCAGACAAACAACAAGCAACAAGTGATTGTACTCCATGATCTTTATGACTCATTAGTTTCTTACTGATTAATTCATCTTTATATTTCTCAAGAGACTTAGTGTCGAAATTTTCCTGGTCGATTTTTGATAATTCAGTTGAAAGAGTCTATAACGATTAGTTTAAGCTAGTTGAGCTTTGATATTCACTTACATCCAATCGCTCCAGCAATTCTTTCAATGATATTAAGTCCTTAGGTGAACTTAAGATATTCTTCCTGAACAGTAACTTAGATGATCTTGAGCTTGTCATTGCTAGTGGCGCTAACTATTAAATATTGTGACAGACGCGTAAGTCTCCAATGTTTTAATTTCCGCGTCGCGATGGAGTGCGACAATCAGATCGCTTCACTTCTACGTTTATTAAATTATTTCTTATATTACAATACTACCTCACTTTGGATCAATAAGGATGATAGTGATTCCTCTATGTTATTATATATGCAATTAATTCTCCTTTGTGTCTGTACTTTCTGACTTATCATCTGAACTAATCCCAGTCAACTTTGGTGACAAAGGAGATGATGGTACCCTTGAGTTAAAACTCTTCGATCTTCGCTCTTCGAGTTTTGGAGGCTTTGAGAGTTTTTTACCCATGTCATAGTGATCAATACCAGCTATTTGATCAGATGCGTTGGCAGCTCTATTTGTAATATTATATTTACTTAAACGGTCATTCAACTCCTGAACATTTTCAGAAGGTCTCCGTGAAAAAGTTTTTGAAATAGTTCTAAGAAGTCTGCCATCTGCTATATTAGAAGTTGATTCCCGCTCTATTCTTGAGCTTGCAGATTGAGATCGTTGTAAGCCAAGCTCAATATCATTCTGCTTATCTTGGCCTGAGTGAATGATCGACTTCCTCAAAGTTTCCCCCAGCGTATTAGCTCTTGGATTATAACCACCAGATCTAGTATATTGATCTTCTTCTAGTTTTTGAATGTCTTTTATGATAGATTTTTTAGAACTATTGGAGAATCTTCTTGATCTTAATGAACTCATGTCACCAACAGATTTTGCCCCTGACGCAACTGAAGCATTTTCAAATATAGCATCATCTATTTCGTCATCTCTTTCAGTGCTATCCGCTATGTTCCTTTCTTTAGTCAAAGGTTCACCCATCCCTAAGACTGGGAATACCCCTGGTGGTGACCTTAAAGATGATGCTGTTGAAAATTTGGAGCTATTACTGTTAACTACCGTTAAACCAGCTGGAGTTTCATCATTTGTTGGTCTATAGGTAACGGGCTCCGGTTGAGTAACATCATTTGAGTCATATTCTGAATCAGATGACTCAAACTTCACTTTTTCACTAGGAACTCTAATAACTCTTGAGTCCATTGCCAATTCGGGTTGTTCATCTCTTGCTTCGTATTTTGGAAGATTTAGTAATTTACGATCTCTCTCAACCACTACAAGATGTAAATACCACGGAATAACAATACCGAAGAATGAACCACCTACAGCGTTACCTAACGTTGCAGAAATAAGCGTTTTCCAAATATATGTTCCAACAGATACAGGAGCTCCATTGATCAAACCCATTGGAATTAAATACATATCGGCAACCACATGATTGAATCCCATAGTAACAAATGTGAAAATTGGAAGAGACATAACAATTAGTTTGACGTGTATAGGTTTTGCCAATAATTGTAAATACACAGCAAGACAAACGCAAAAATTTGCTGCCATACCTCTTATGAAGGTTTGAATGAATGGTACAGAGACTTTATCCACAGCGATTTCAGTTGAACCTTTAACATATAACTCTTGCTGTGTTACTCCAGACAAATGACATATGACATAACATACAAATAAATTTCCTCCTAAATTAAATAGCCAACTAACCGACCAACTAATTAATAAATCAAAGATACTAACTGCCCCGCGGCATACCCTAACAGAAAAAGTATAAAACAATTAAAATCCAATAACTCGGCACCCATCATAATTACGTAGAATAGCCCGATCGAATAAACTATTCACTGTATCAAATGGACTGTACCTAGATTACTTTGCCATAGATCTGTAAATGTGATTTCTCCATTGATGTAGCTACAACAGCTACGGCACAGGTGTAATGTATGTAGTATGCATCATCAGCAATAATAAGCTTTGTGTGGGGTCTGACCACTGGCGTTATTTAGCTAGTCGGTCGGTAAATACTCTCCCACAACCTCCTGTTTTAATTGAGTATCTAAGTCAGAGATATTTGACGTTAAGAGGGGTGAAGCGGGGCGATCTAAAATAATAAGATTTTCGGCCAACCTTAACAAAATTTTACTTATTCTGTAAAACTTTACCAAGTTTGGCACAATAATAAATACTTTAAAAGATTCTAACAAATTCCTGAATATTTTGCTAAATCTGAAGTTCAATAGCAGAAAGCACTGTGTCTCTAACCAAAAAGATGTCCTATATGTAAACATGAAGCCCGTAGTAATCTTGCTCATAAAAAGTAAATTTTTATTTGCCGGGCATATTTTAGTACTGCTCATTGAAATTACAGTAGGTGAGTTCTTATTGTATTTTAATTTCAGGATCTAAGCCTTAGGCTTTGATTTAAGATAACAACAACTAACTGCTTTTGATTCTTTTGTGTCAAACGGCAGTTCTGAGCCAATTGGATCCATGTTCCAGCCGGCTCAGAGCCTTTTTTTTTTTTTAAATCATCCACATCCCAACACTGCAGCATATTAAAAGAATTAGGTACAAGTGAAAGTATACAGTGCAGCATTATACGTAGCATTTATTTATTTGTAGATCCCAAAATTAAAATCATTTTTTCTATGTCATGCTTCTATTGCAAGTTATTTAGATTCTTCTTGAATACTTTCATTTAAAGTAGAATCAGTGATGGAGACTAGTTGAAAATTGATCACTAGTAATGGTTCACCAAATTCAACACCTAGTTCACCACTAGTGCCCTTCTTTAACACATATCTTACACTATTGAATTTATCGTTAAGATAATTAGATAGATTCACCTCAAATCCGCCTGGAAGATTAATATTAAACTCGGAATTTTTCAAGCTAACGAATCCAGAGAAAAAATCAAAGTTATATGTATGTCCTTTAACAAACTTAAAACCTTCTAAATTTTCAACTTTTTGAAAGAATCTTTGTCTATCGGAACTTTCTACTGGAATGATCAGTTTTTCCGAAACAAATTCTCTATTTTCTAATGCTTCCTCAATGACATGACTATCCCCTGGATTATCTGAAAGTTCCTCGTCTTTATCATTAATAATATTAAAACTTGCTAACGCTTTACCATATAAATAGGGTTCATCTGCGTAAAGGTCTCCATCGACACTAGGATCAACAAACTTTTGGAAAAGTTTTAAACCTGTTGATGTGCCATAAGGTAAATAATCCTTAATAGGATAAGCAAAGTCATTACCAAAAACTAGCTTATCCCCCGTCAAATCTTCTTTAGGTGTAAAGCTTATTTGAATTGATATATTTGCATCAGGTCTTGAATCAAAATACGTTGAATTTTTTGGACTTGACAAATTGTGCTCATCAGAGCCGACAAAATCTTTAATTCTCAACAAAAGTTTTATATCAGCATATTCTGAGCTTATACTTATTGGTTTTTCTGAATTGACAGGTACAATTTGAGATTTTGAGTTATAAGAGTCCGAAGCAGTAATTGTAAGAGCATGTTTACCAGTTTTTTTATTATTCCACCAAGACATGATATTATTCTACTAAATATATTGGTGATAGCAAACTATTGATGTAAGTGAGTACGTTTGCTCCAAAAACCTGTCAAGTTCTGCCATTTTATAAAGGTGTCTCTCCTTACAGTAATTTTGTATCAAGAGATCTGCTGCATTAACCATAGAACAATAATACTCTTCTTTTATTTAAAGTATTAGTAGATTGTAGTAAAGAGCTAGATGATTCTACATAAAAAGATAAACTATCCATTTAACGTTAAAAAAGAACAAACAATTTAGAGAAAAAAAAAAGCATTTCAATTAGTAACTTTTTAAAACATGATATATGGAAATCTAACAACAAGATCTTAGCGTCGTCTAACAGCATATCATCAACTGAGAAAATTATCCTATCGTTTCCCTCTAAATTCCAGTCCACAAAGAAGATCCATTAAAATCTTCCCAAATCATGAGAGAGTTTTCTTTGGACCGTAGTGAAATAAAATTTCCTTAGCTGTTTCATTAGCTCCTTCTCTCTTTTACGGCCTCTTGTTAAGCCGGCCTTTAACGCTCCAGGCTCCCAGGCTCGATTCTCACTGAAAATTATAAGCGCAAGGGTAAAAAATTAGGCAGAACACCCAAAATAGCGTCGCTTTATGTTGCCCTGACAACCAAGAGCCTTTTTTTTTTTTTTTTTCTCTCTCTCTCTCTAATTCGCAGCGTTAACAACGGAAAACAGTGGACCAGGTGAGCGTTGCTGAATTATATATATCATTACCGAAACTTCTATTTTTCGCTAACTATTATCATTTAATAAATTTATAAAAATGTCCAAAAACTCATTAGAACAATTGAAAGCTACAGGTACCGTTGTCGTCACTGACACTGGTGAATTTGAATGTATGTTCCCCCCTTCCTTCACATAGTCTTTTTCAGGTATCAATCAACCCTATATTTTTGTTTATGTTATTGAAACCTACAATTGACTTGTAACATCAATTTCGAAAATATACTGACTTTGATATAGCCATTGCCAAATATACCCCACAAGATGCTACTACCAATCCTTCTTTAATTTTAGCTGCTTCCAAAAAACCAGAATATGCTAAATTGATTGATCTTGCTGTTGCTTATGCTAAAGAAAACGCTAAAAGTGCTGACGAACAAGCTTCATTAGCTTTAGATCGTTTATTAGTTGAATTTGGTAAAGAAATCTTGAAAATTGTCCCAGGTAGAGTTTCTACTGAAGTTGATGCCAGATTATCATTCGACAAAGAAGGCACTATCAAAAAAGCTTTGCAAATCATTGACTTATACAAATCTGTTGGCATTAGCAAGGATAGAATCTTAATTAAAATTGCTTCAACTTATGAAGGTATCCAAGCTGCCAGAGAATTAGAAGCTAAGTATGAAATCCACACTAACTTAACTCTATTATTCTCTTTTGTTCAAGCTGTTGCCGCTGCTGAAGCTAAAGTTACCTTGATTTCTCCATTCGTTGGTAGAATCTTGGATTGGCATAAGGCTAAGACTGGAAAAACTTACACTGGTGAGACTGATCCAGGTGTTATTTCGGTCAAAAACATTTACAACTACTATAAGAAATACGGATACAAAACCATTGTTATGGGTGCTTCGTTCAGAAACACTGATGAAATTAAAGCTTTAGCGGGTGTTGATTTCTTGACTATTGCCCCAAAATTATTGGAAGAATTAGTCAACTCTGATGCTCCAGTTCCAAAAGTTTTAGATGCAAGCGAAGCTATTGCCACTTACAAACATGAAAAAGTTTCTTACCTTGATGATGAATCAACTTTCAGATTCTTACTAAATGATGATGCATTAGCTACTGAAAAATTAGCTGAAGGTATCAGAAAATTTGCTGAAGATGCTGTTACCTTAACTGAACTTATCGAAAAGAAACTTCAAGCTTAGTTTAGCGTATGATTTGTGGCAAGACCCCCAGTTATGAATAAAAATATATTTCGAAAATTTCTGTAATCTATATTATAACTTCTGAGTGTATGTATATTTTTGTTTGAAACGATTTGTAAGAGCTCAAAACGCGGTAACTGGTGCGCTTTTTAATGTAAAATTATAAGCCGCGAACTCCAAAAAAAAACATCAATATTTACAATAATTGCCTATTGATTATTATGTCTCAAGAAATTATATCAGAGATTCATGAATACGAGATAATGTATACATCAAATATCATACAAAAGATAAAGAAATGGAATGACGGGAGGCTTAGATATTACAAGTTTAACAACAAGGCGCAAATATTCAGTAATGATTCGGTACTTGTAACTCAAGAGTTTCTAAAAAACGAAAACCAACTATTAGAGTCAACTTGGGGTAATGAATTCAAAATAGGAGGGGTACTGGTCATGATTGATTCCTTAATTTCAGAATCTAAAAGAGATATTGCGAAGGTATTTAAAAAAGTAAAAGACCGTGCTCCGGGCCCAACGAAGACAATTATACATGATAATAATTTGAGACCTCTAAGTAGCCCCTCTATTGCTATAAGGAGAAGAAAAATAGGACTGAGCAGGCCCACTACATCTTCAAATTCAAAGAGAAAAATTCCCAAAACCAATAATGAAAGTACTAATATCTCAACCAAAAATGTCTTAATGACTAACCGGCTGCAAGGCATATCACAAACAGAAATTAATAGGGTTTCTGTACTTCCAGTAATAGAACAGAAAGTTCCGAAGCCATTAACAAGCCTGCATTCTATTCGAAATGGGTCAGATAAAGACACACAAATGTCAAGCATACCTTCTGGCTTCAGACTTGCCAAGTCTTCCGAAAACGGCGCTTATAGCGCCAATGCTGAGAATATTACGATAAAGAAAGAAAAATTAGCTGAGACTAATAACTCAACAGAAGAAGACTTAATCAGCTGGCTAGATGACGATAAGGCAGATGAATTGGCGGTGCGAATCAAGTCATTTCAAACACCAAAGTTAACAGATAAAAAAAGACTTCGGATTCGCAGAAGTTCTAGAGAAGTTATCAGCGTTGATCTCCCAGAGAGTAAAACATCTTTGCGTGAATCGGACGTAAATTCTATAAGTAAAAGAAAATTGGAAAAAACGCTATCAGTTCAAAATAGAGAGATAACACCGATGACACATGATAGTAGGAAAAAGAAATCTCAGCCCTATGCAAGTGATTATTCCTCAGAACTTGATGAAGTTGAAGATAGGGAAATTACTGATGAAACTCTAGAAGAAAGATCTCAAAAACTAACACAAACTATAACTTACAATTATGGCAATAGAGGTCGTAAAATTTCGAATATAGATTTTAAATAAACAGCTACCCTTCCTTTTTGGTACAAGAACTATAAAATTAAAATATGTATTCTCCTATTATTTAAAGTGAAAAAGTTAAGCCGCAACACCATACAGTAATATTAACTAGTATATCTGGTAAAAAAAAAAATAAAAAATAAAAACTAACTAATGAATATTGAAATTGAGAACCATTTGAAGAAAATGGAGCAAACATAAAATGTAAAATAATCATCACAGTCATAAACAAATCATAAAGCAACGTGAGAAGGAGTAAGTGTAGTGATAGCCCTCAAACATCTGACAATACATTAGACACCAATTGTGATCTTTTGAGGTCACTATCTTCGTAAACATTATCCCAACTAAATCCGAAAGCATCAGGTCTGTCATTGCTATTATTCCACTGGTTTTTATTGAACAAATCATCAAAAGTTGCATCAATATTGCCACTCTGTAAAATTGGAGCATCTAAATCATCATTGCTCAAGCATGGTGACATTAGAGTGGAATTTGTGTTTGTATCACTGAAGTTAAAATTGTCTAATTCTAATTCGTCAGAATCTTCAGATTTGATGAAGATTGAATCAAAAGTAGACGACTTCTTAGGCACTTTAGTCATAAAGTTCAATGAAGTTGAACTGGATGTTGAAGATTCCGGTGTTCCAATTGAGGATTGGAATGATGATGATAACGATGATAACGATGGAGCATCATGCAAATGACTGCTGTTATGTTTTTTTTGAGATATTTTATGTACATGATTATCAGAGTTTCTTCTAACTTTTCTTAAACTAAAATGACTTGGTTTCGGAGATGGAGATCTATTAATTGATTTCGTTTCTAATGCAGGGGAAGTGACATGAGTGATATCATCTAAAGAGTAACTAGAATTCGACTCTGCCAGGTTATCCAGCTTCTCATTAGACAACAGCTTGCAAATAACTTTATTAATGTCGAATTCACCTTCATCATTCAATAGCTCAGGATTAGAGCAAAATTTGTTCAATTCATTATTATACTTAGACTTTTCTAATAATTGAGTAAGACTTTGTACCAAAATAGACACCCTTGTCTCCAACAAGTCAACATAGGAAGCTGGGTACATTTGGTCGGCTTTCTTCTTATTCATATAAGTACAAATTTTACCGTCTTGTAGACATCTAGAGCATGGTCTCATACCATCACATTTAGTTTTGCTCTTTCTGCAACAATCGCAAGCTTTACTAACACGCTTCTTAGTGTGGGATCTATCTTTATGATCAGTCATGTTCCATATAAAGGGGGAATTAGTTCATGTAATTTAATAAATGAATATGTTAAATATGAAATCTGATTTTTATCCACATCCGTTAGATGAACATGACAGAATTGGTCACTTATATATAAATATGAAGAATTATTAATGATGTAAGTTTTAAACTTTTAGCTCAGGATTATGCAAACCAGTTGCATACGCAAGAAAATAACGGTTGAAGACTAAGTGATCGGGTGAAAATCAGAAAACTCCCGCTTGATGAGTTTTATTTTCAAAGAGAAAGCTCGGTTTTAGTGCCTTCTCTTCCGACAAACGACTAGCAGATTAACCACCGAGCAGATTTGTTGCACTTTACGATGAGGGAGTTTAAATATTAGGCAATTTCTCTATCGTGAAATAGTGAAAAACAGCTGACTGTTTCTTCATAACTTTATTATTATTTGTAAAAAGGAAATCTTATGAGAGTTTACCAATGAGCTATTTTCCGCCATCGGAGCCTTGTGTTTCTTTAACCAGGTAACCACTGTAAGCAGTAGGATTTTCCTGAATCAAAATGTGTTTTCTTAGGAACTATTGTGATGCAGCGGAATTAAGAGTTCCCAAAGGAGCCTCACGGGCCGTTGATAAAATAACCTCACCGGTACCCGAGAACAATAGTGCCAGAAGCTCTAGAAAACTTTTAAGTAAAAAAGCTCTATATTGGAGAGATAAAAGTACAAAAGGAGATCCTATAACTATTCCTTTGGCGAGTAATATTCTACAAGTATTTGTTGGTCATATAGTATGTAATTGGGAACATGCCTTAAATGGAGCAAACTGCAGTTTCTTTTCTTTTGTTCTGTAAGGCTGTACCTTAATTCTTCTAGGGGTATCTGGGTGTGTGTAACTTGGTCCCTGGCTTAACTGCTAGGTTTTTTCTGCTAAAGTAGGTAAAGTGAAGATCAAGTGATCAGCTAATTGGGACATCGGAATTTGGAGTGCAGGAAACACCGATTTTCAGCCTTGAGGTACATATATAAAAATTTGTATGATTTTAGGAGAAAAAGAGCATTTTGGATCTTTTTAGAAGTCCGAAACTTAAAATAGTCAAGCTTTTCTATCATATTTTTACGAAAATAGATATCTATTAGCTTATAAAAACAGCAAGTGAGGTAAATTGGATGCGTCACAGAACTTTAATGGAATAAGTGGAAATGCCAAATACTGATACTGGAAAGCGATTTACAAAAGATTCTAAAAATGATTTGATGCGCTTCACAGCTAAAAAAATATATGAAGCTGTGCTTATTTATAGTATATCTAGACTGAATTTTATTACTTCTTTAAAAATAAACTCACATCGAAATAGCATTCGATATCTGTATCATTTGATCAAACTTTTAGTTTACGATAAATCGTTCAATTTGACTATGAGAAACTGTAGAGTACCGATTTGAGGTATATTTCCGTTTGTATTTTCATTTACAAATGCGGTAAATGAAGGGATCCTAACTCCTTAGTCGGACTTTGGTTTGATTACATAGTGCGACTGGCGGAACTTTTTATCTTCTCAGCCTTGTAGGCTGATCTATTACTATGCCTAACATGGTACAGTCACACTCCTAAAACAGCTTTTGAAAATCTAGATTTACGTTTTTAATGAAATAATCTGTAGCATTATGAGCTCAATTCTTCAATTGGTTAAAGAGGTACTTTAATTATTCTACATACGTGAGTTTTTAATCCCACTAAGTCTTCACAAACTCTTAGCACATAAAAAGAAAAGAAAGTATATACATAAAGTTACATTAGGCTCTCCTTCCTTATATGTTTATGAAAGTCTTAGCAAAAAAAAAGAAGTTAAAAATCTATGTAATCAAAATGGATTTTGGCATAATTCCGGTAGGTTCCTACTAACCTTTGAGTAAACGGAAGGGCACTAATCTTTCAATCCATTCATTATGTTAGAAAAATAATATTCGCCTGACTAGCATGACCCTCAACGAGAATAATAAATCAAGAAAAGGGAGTAGGAAATAAGCATTGTACCTTATGTTCCACTATTTATTAAAATCGGCGAGCATACGAGTGGCTAAAATTTGTAACCATAGCAAGCAAAAAATCACGTAAGAAATTATATAATAAATATAACATGCGTGCTCATAATGATATGCTTACATCATAATTTTTATTTTCATTCATGATTAAATAATATATTATGTAATCATAAATCATCAACAAAAACTAATATTCAAATTGCCACTTTCAATGGGCTATTAGACCAAGTTTCAATGCAAAGACTGCAAAGACTGTTAGGCCAAACTGGTGGATTAGGCGGTGCACCTCCTGCTGATGGTCCGGTTATCGACAACAAAGAGACAGTTTACATTTCATCGTTAGCCTTACTAAAAATGTTAAAGCATGGACGTGCTGGTGTGCCAATGGAAGTTATGGGTTTAATGCTCGGTGAGTTTGTTGATGATTATACTGTTCATGTCATTGATGTCTTTGCAATGCCTCAATCAGGTACGGGTGTATCGGTTGAGGCAGTTGATGATGTCTTTCAAACTAGAATGATGGATATGTTACGTCAGACAGGTAGAGATCAAATGGTTGTTGGATGGTACCATTCACATCCAGGGTTTGGATGTTGGTTATCAAGTGTTGATATTAATACTCAACAATCTTTTGAACAATTAAATCAAAGAGCAGTTGCCGTTGTTATTGATCCAATACAATCTGTTAAAGGTAAAGTGGTAATTGATGCGTTTAGATTGATTAATTCTGGAACATTAATGCTTGGATTAGAACCAAGACAAACCACATCGAATGTTGGGCACTTAAATAAGCCATCAATCCAAGCATTGATTCATGGATTGAATCGTCATTACTATTCGTTAAATATTGATTATAAGAAAACTCCTCTAGAGACAAATATGCTATTAAATTTACATAAGAAGGAGTGGCAATCTGGTTTGACTTTGAATGATTATGAACATAAAGAACATTCTAATTCCGCTGCGGCCAGCCAAATGGTTAAAATTGCAGAACAATACGTCAAGAGGGTTGAAGAAGAAAAAGAACTAACTGAGGATCAATTAAAGACCAGATACGTTGGTAAACAAGACCCAAAGAAACATCTATTGGAGACTGCCGAAGGTTTAATAGAAGATAATATTGTTAGTGTTTTAACTGGAGCCGTTGATTCGATAGCAATTCAATAAATCAAAACAATTATTGTATATTAGTGGCATAAGAATTTATTTTTATTCAATGTAAGCTTATTTTATTCTCTGCCAAATTTGTATATAACTTTCATTCAAGAACAAAAATTCCTTTTCCTTTTCCTCAACTTTTAAATCTTCAACTTCTATCCAATTCTCATTTTTTTTCAATTGAATTTTCCAATTATTTATATCATCATCATTTAGATCATTTGATTGAACTATGTCATTAACAATATTTGAGATTATTTCATACTTTGCTCCTCCTTCAAATTCAATCTCAAATGGAAATTGAATTATTGTTTGATTTCTATCTTTATTTCTTAAATCTAAATTCAATTTTACATCTTTAAATCTATTGAAATGAAAAATCAAAAAAGGAGGAAATTTCTCAATTTTATATGTCCTTATTTCACCTGGCAAAATGTGTTGAGTTTTACCATCATATCTTTCCAGTAATTTCAACAGATTAATTTGAGGGATTTGTTGAGCTCCAAAACTATCTTTAAATAACGAGATTGGTGGTAATTCAAACGTTAATAGCCAAAACTTTGTGACTATTTCTTCGATTTCAGAATTTTCAGCCAGATTTAGTTGTTCAGTATCATCAGTCACAATTAATTTTTGTGATTTGATTTTTAGTTTTCCTTGAAATGTTTTATTGATTATTGAATTTTTCGAATCTTTTAGCAATGATCTATGTAAATTATTTAGAAGCCATAACAAAAAGTCTTTTGGATCTTCTTGTTTATTTATAGTAAACTGTTTATTCGATAAAACTCCTATATGCTGTAAGAGTTCATGTGGTGATAAATGGCTTTTGAATAGTTTTGATGACCAAAGCTTTTTCAGGAAGATTGTAAATCTTTTATCTAGTTCTGTTTGATTATCCTCACTACTTAAGAGAAGAAAATGATCTCTAATCTTGGACACATGCGAAATACCTTGTAGTATGACATTCGCATAATCAGAGTGTTTCAAATTGTTTAGTCCAACAAATCCTGGTGTATATGAGTTCCCATTCAAATCAATTGCCTCATTACCTAATTTTAAAATAGCGTCCTTTGTATAAGTTGGATAAACAGCATATTTGATATCATCTAAATTCGAAGATTCAATAAGTTTATTCTCCGGTAATATATAAGTTCTCAGTGTTGTAAAATTGATGAAAACATGATGGTCCTCATCAATGGAATGGAAATATGCTGGAGATGTCTTCCCACGTCCTTGGAAGTATTTACCACAAACTAAACAACCATAAACGTTTATATTGGATAAAGTGACTGAACAAACCTTTTCAAAATCAAAGTCCAATTTTTTCCTGTCAATAGTATCTAGATAAGAATTCTCTATAGCAACTTGAGCATTTAAATCTTCATATTTGAGCCTTTTATGGTATTCCTCGTCTTCACTATCTCTTCTTCTCCTTATGCTCATTTTCTTTTTGTTAATACTATCACACTTGAAGAGTTTTTTTTCAGAGTGTATTAACCACCAAAGTTTCCTGTTGAGAAAGTTCTCTAAGCAAAAGCTTTCTACTCGAATAAATATTTGTTAATTAGTCTTCTAAACGTCTAATTCATAGCTGATTTTAGCTTCTTCAACAGTTTTATGAAAATGCTACCTGTTTTTTTGTTTTTTTTGATTCTAATATAGGCAAACCCGATAACCTTGATGGTATGGAAAATTTATAAAGCAGCCGATTTCTGCTTGGATAAACTAGAAAAGGGCAGCACCTCTCAATTTTATTATTCGACTTAATGACCTCTCTCCTTGCAACTTCAACTATGGAAAAACAGCAATATTCCTTGAAAACGGTAAAAGATCATAAATATATTTGACATGTTTTAAGGCCCGTTTCGTAGCTTCGCGAAAAAGGGCAATCTTAGAAAAAAACACCAAAATCTCAGTAAATTTTGTAAACAACTGTCCTTTGTTGAATAGCAGTGTTCTATTGTGAGGTGTATCATTCTTGGGGTATAACTGTTCTATTGGGCAGCTGTTTTGGCAATTTTGAGTTGTTTGAACTGTCGGCTTGATATAAGCGGAACAATTGAAGTTATTAAAGGAGGTGGAACTAGGGCTATATATTTTATAATGGCAAGTCAATTCAAACCTGGTGATTTGGTATTAGCTAAGGCAGAAGGGTTTCCAGCTTGGCCTGCAGTTGTAAGTATATTTGGAAGTGGCTTTTAATTTTGGAAAATAATATTAACATCTTGTAGATTATACCACATAATTATGTACCTCCAAAAGTGCTAAAGGATAAACCATCGGTTGAAACATTTCCCGTTGCATTTATTAATGATGATTCATATTATTGGAATACTCCTCAGACTTTAACAGTTTTAACGAAGGAGAAAATAACGAAATATTTAAAAGATAACAAGAATAAGCGTAAACAAATAGTGTCGGCTTATAAAGAAGCTCAAGAATATGAATCATTAGAAAAATTTTTGATAAAAAAGGGGCTTTTGAAACAAGGTGAAGAGTTAGTAGCTGGAGTAGCAAAGGCATCAAATAAAAGAGTGAAGGAAGAAGCTGTAAAACCAACCAAGAAGAAACGTGTACAGTCAACAGAAGCAAATAGTGAGCCCCCTTCTATCAAATCTGAGATCGAAGAAGATGATTCAATAGAAGCAAGAAAAACAAAAGCGTTAAATTTCCGTTCAAAACTACAAAGAGGGTTGTTACAAAGGAAAGAGCCTGCAAGTGACGAAGAATTAAAGAACTTGTCCGAAATTTTTAGTGATTTAGAGAAGTTTTCACCAAAGATAAATGCAGACTTATTAAGAGCTTCCAAGCTACAAAAAGTTTTAAAGGCTATAACGAAAACTCCAGAGTTAGAAAGACCCAATGACTTTCAATTTCACCTTAGATCAGAAGATTTATTAATTAAATGGGAAAGTTTTATAATTGAATTGAGAATTGAAAAGGAAAAGGAAAAAAATCAAGATACGCCAAACTCTTCAATTTTAGATCAAGATAATTCGATCAAAGAGGAGAACCGTAGTGGCACTCAAAATGGTAATGCTAGGGAAAATAATACAATTGCTAAGCAAGAATAAATTCATATCTAAAAAAGCTGAAACAAAATAAAATAAATAAATCTTTCCATGTAATATATATAATCAGAGAATATAATACAAACTTAAAACCCCTGTGAGAATAACTGTTGTATCATTGCACCATTTGGTGAATTTAAAACTTGTTCAGGTAGCTTCAAAATTCTATCTTCTAAATGACCACCATTCAAGAATTGAATTAATCTGTCAGAATAATGGTTACAATTATTATGAAATAAATCATATTTCCCAATAGACTGTCCTAAATCACCTAGATATTCCTCGAATATCTCTTTAGGTATATAAGTCTCTGTCAATTTGATTATTTCGCCAGGTTTCCCAAATCTTGTAAATCCTGGTATCCCACTCACTGTACCTTCTCTATCAAAATAATATTCTACTCCATACACTACTATTGAAGTATGATAAATCGCATCTAGCTCAATCCCGACGATCGCCTTTGAATACAGCTTAGCAAATCCATGAGATATGTCGTAAACATATAACTCTACGCTGTACGATGTTTCATCGAGAGTCATACTAACAGTGGCAATAATGTGTCTCTCTCGGAGAGAATCAAAATATATAAAAAAAAAAAACGAGGTTCTGCTCAAATTTTAAAGGCAGAATAGTAATTAAAAATTTCATATTAACTTAATACAATTGAGCACGATAGAACTATGTAACAACGGTATATTTCAAATCTGGTTTAATTCAAATCAGTCTATATATAGTTTTCTAATGTATGGCCTCTGCCCTCGTAATTCCCCATACTTTTGACTAGTCATAGACCCCGTTTAGCGGAATTACTCGCAATAAAAAGCCCAAAAACCGTCAGCCGAAATTAAATATCTAACTCCTTTTGAGCAAATCAATTAAGGAAGGTTCACTAGTAACTGTATTGTTATTTTAACTCTACTTAGTTATTTGATAGAAAGGAGATATACTGGCACTTGGGAGGGTTTGTTGTTTTCTTTAAATACGGGAATCAAAGAAAAGGGATTAATCTTTTTAACTATGTCATCTAATGGGTCGGTTTCAAGTACTTCCCAACCGTCATCGATTCTATTCTTCATTGCAGTAGCTATTGGTATTGTTATTGCGCTTGTGTTCATCTTCTTTTCATTAAGATATTATGTTCGCACGAAATTAGGAATATACGCAACTGCAAGAGTTACATCGACATCTAATAATCGAATAGTGTTGCTAGGCACAGATTTCCCCATGCAGTCGTTTAATCGATATCAGGGGGGCTTACAAACCAATATGAGAAGAAGACGAAGACGATATATGAAGAAAAGACGGTTGACTGAACAAGAAGTTGATCATCTATTTCCCGTCCGCACGTATCAGGATTGGCTTGATGGCGGCGCGGAAGAGGATATTACAAGAAGAGATATACATGCTGTTTTAAAAGAAGAAAATGATGAGGAGATAACACACGATAATCAAGGTGGTGAAAACGTGAATGAAAATAATGAAAATGGGGAGAGACATTCGGTTGAAATGGTTGAAACAATAGAGAAGCCAAAAGATATGGATCTAGGTAATCCCTTCCACGATGAGATCCATTACGACTCAGGAAGTTGTGCAATTTGCATTGATACGTTTGAGCCTGAAGACATTGTCCGTGGCTTAATTTGTGGTCATGTCTTCCATCAAGAGTGTCTGGATCCTTGGCTAACGAAAAGAAAGGCTTGTTGCCCAATGTGTAAACGTGATTATTATATGAAAAAGGAGAATGACGGAGAAAATGAAGTCGATGAAAGTCAAGACAATAACGATCTTGAGTCAATTAATAATTTTTCCCAATTACAATATTCAACATTGGCTGAAAGAGTTACTGAAATTTTACAACGGAATCCTGAAGTTGAAGCTATAGCGAAAGAACGTACCAAAAAATATGTATCACTAAGATGGAGAATATTTTGGTTTCTAATGGGAATTTCAACTACTGATCTAGTAAATTCTGCAATAATTGATGAGGATGCAAGACTTTTAGAAAGTGGAAGATTAAACAATGCTAATAGGGTAGATCCTACGACTACTAATTCAAGTACTAACCCCGTTAATTCGAACACAAATGGCCAAGATTGTGATAGAGAAAGAGTTGAAAGATTAGTATGAGGATATTGTAAAGATTAGGGGCACTAATGCATTTAATGGTTTTACGTTTTTATTAGTTTAGTTTACACTATTATTCCTCTTGGGATTTTATGATAAAATCGATTGATAACTGTTATTCTATTGTTTAGTTTTAATGAGATCATTATTATGTTTCTACATTGCTGTAAATAAAGTTCTATTTTACATTAATAACCGAGAAAATACATTATTACCTTTTCAATTTTTTGACTAAACCTTCAAGTTTGAAGTATCCTTTGTTAAGCCTTCAACTTCATCTTCTTCATCTTCATCATCTTCATTAGCTAAAACTGCAAATGCAGATTTCACAGATGTTGGTTTTGGAACTAATTCTTCTTTTGACTGGGTTGGTTTAGTAGTCTTTGCTGGTAAATGCTGGCCACGAGTCCAAACATCTTCATCACCAACCACTTTTTTGCCTTTATTGCTAATGTTTTTTGAAGATCTTTCTCTTGGGGGCAAAGCACCTGATCCTGTTCTAGCTGATGACCAGTCAAGTTCTGGTTCTTCACGTTTTAGTTTGCGTTCTGAAAATTCTCTTGGTTCTCTTGGTTCCCTTGGCTCCCTTGGTTCCCTTGGTTCCCTTGGAGGTAAAACCGCACCAGATCTTGCTGAGGACCAATCAATATTTGGCTCTTCACGTCTTGGTTTACGTTCGGGTCTATCACCCCTTGATGGTAATCCAGATCCTCTTGCTGAAGACCAATCAATATCTGGTTCTTCACGTCTTGGTCTACGTTCTTCCCTTGGAGCGACTCCATGACCTGTTCTTGCGGATGACCAATCAATATCTGGCTCTTCTTGTCTTGGTCTACGATCTTCTCTTGGTGGTAATCCTGATCCTGATCTTGCTGAACCCCAATCTATATTGGCTTCATCGGCGCCGCCTCTTCTCCAACCACCTTCTCTTTCTCTTTCTGGAGCAGCGACGTTAACAAAGACACGACGACCATGTAATTCTGAACCAGAGAATGTCAAGGATTTTTCTAATTGGTCTCTAGTGGAAAGAGTAACGAAAGCAAACCCTTTTAATCTTGTTGGATCATTGTGATCTTTTGGTGCAACAACTCTTGTAACTGCTTGATTGTCTTGTAAATTTTCTGCAAACCATTCTTCAATGCTTAATTCTGAAGCTTCCCATGGCAAATTGTTTAGTCTTGCTCTATAAGGAGGAGCATCTGGAATTGGGTACTCGACATGTTCACGATGAGAATCACCACCATGTCCACCAAATGCTGGATCTAATGGGTTTGCACCACCATTAGAAAAGCCACCACTTGGTTTAGTTTTGACAGAGATTTCAATACTGTTGAAATCAACGTCATCATCTGCCCATGATGAGCCACCTAAACTATCATCATTCAAGAAGGTGTTCAAGTCCATCTTAACGGACTTTTGTTTTGGAGCTATTCAAAGTTAGTTAATTTTGTCTATTTGTAACGTTAAAAGAAAAGCCTCATAGATAGCCCATTACGTACGCATTTTGTGTTCTTCTTTCTCAATTAATCAATTCCGAAAGTCTTACCTGGTAGTGATTAAGACTGGTTTAAAGATGAGAACAAGTAAAGGAGAATCGATTCTATTAAATTTAAATTAATAGGTATAATCCTTATACTTTTTCACTTTTTTTTTTCCGAGCAAAAAATTTTGATTGCTGATGTAATCATATTATTTCCATCTTCTGAACTATCGGAATTGAAGGCTTAAAGACTTCCATAACATATAATTATAAATAAGCTATAAAAAGGCAAAAGGAAAAGAATAAAACGGAGAGTTATCCCATTTAAAGTAATTGAAGCTGGATCCGGTGCTAGTTCTGGGAAATTAACTAGTTTATTTCAAGGCTCATAATGAACGGGCTAGTTCAATCTACGATAGAGACCATTCGGTCTTCATCCATCTTGAAATTCTTATTAATACTTCTGAACTCAGCATTATTGCTCCATATTTTCTTGTCTACGGTATTTGGACTGTCCATTGGATTCATTAATCCATTTTTTCTCAAGATTCATAAACTTGGGTTCAATAGCAAAGAAGTTAGTGTTAAAATACGATCTATAAGGATACTATTCTCATTTTCGGCTACTCCCAGAGTTACAATTGCAATTCATGGATTTAATGTTACGGTTCATGCACAAGATATAACAATAGCGAGACGGTCCAAGAAAGCGTCTGATGAAACACTGTCAGCACAAGATGCTAAGAAGAAACTGTCAGAACTTGAGACCGAGAAGTCATTTCGGATATTCTCTAACAATACCTTCTTGAGATTGCTGACAAAGATATATATATATTACTTACGATTTTTCAACTTTAAACTATATGAGAGCAATATACTTTTTGAAGAATATGCCCTAACGTTTAGCACAGATGAATTACTTACAAAACTTTCTTTGGAAAAAGCAAAAGACGATAAATCAATTTTGAAATTAGAGTTTAAGTCACTTCAGCAAAAAATCAATAATATCGAAGTCTTAGACACTTGGATCTTAGACGTATTTGGTAATATAGATTTGGAGACTGGCGCATTATCTGAATTAAAAGTAGCTTGTGAAGTGAGAAGATTAACGATTCCTGTATTGTCACTGATCAACGAACTAAGAGCCGTCAAAAAAAACATTCCCCAAAAAGCTCGAAAGAGAAAACTCACTACTCTCAAGGAGGATGAAGCAATACCCATGCTATATAAAAAACTCTGCTATGTTTGTTTTTTCATAAAACTTGTTGAACAAGTTAGCTTTTCTTTGCAAGGGCTTGAAATCAGTGAAATACCTTTGGTAAATCAAAGTATTATGATATGTGAAAAATATAATCCTTTGATTTTATTCAAATTACAGATCAATTCATTTGTATTGAGTCTTCAGCGTATGCATTTTGATTCACCGGGTTATGGACTATCCTACTCTTATGATGACAAACCCTATCATATAATTTATAACTTTACTGGAATTTCAGTGAATATGTCCAACACGAAAAGAAACACTTCAAAAGATATAATTACAGTTCCTGTATTGAACTTCATTGGTAGCTCCAATCTTGCTTTCCAGACATTAGAGGCAACACTTTTCCAAGAAGTCTCTCATTCAAAAGTAATATTCATAGGCCATTTGTCGGAACCAATAATAGATCTTTCTACAGATGATATTTCCTCTGCACTTTTAAGCTGGCTCGAGTATGCTGCATACTTATCTCATTTGAATAGTGCCAATCAAGATAGCAGTCTAAAAAAGGAGCCAACTTCAGCTTCCAATACTGACATTATGAAGAAATATGCTAGATTATGGCCATCTTTTGATCTTAAATTGGGTATCGAAAATCCCGTGCTTTTGATCAACAGTGCTTTTGATCAGAAATTTTATAGAATTTTGGTGCTTAAACTTTCACTTCTATCAATTGAGTTCAAAACGGCGAGGGAAAAGATTAATGACGAGGTTAATTATACTACAAATGGACTCGTTGACTTGACAAATGCTAGTTTAGAGTATATGAACAATCTAAAAACATCAGATAAGACAGTTTTAACAATAGAGCATATTTTGTTCAAGGAATGTTCAGAGATATTACCAACTTTCAGTTTATCGTCAATGTTACATTTTCAATCTACTATGATTGATCTATCTGATATCAACGTTCTACATGGTATCAATTATGTCTTCACAGAACTTAAAAATAAAACGACACCAGTTATTGATCGATACACAGAGCGTTCTGAGGATTTTGTACTTAATCATGATGATAAGAAATCAATTGAGGCGAACTTCAACGATCCTAGATCAGCATTACAAATTATTAATGATGCTATCCCTAAGTGGTTGAAAAGTATAAAGCTGACTTCGAATGAAACATCAATCACTATTGGATCTCGCTCATTACTTATCTCGAAGGAGTTAGTGAAATCGCTTGATCCATTAACCAGAAATGATTTGGTAGATGGTGAATTGAGAAAAGTTGCAGTTCATATTGAAAATTGGGGGATTGAATTATCTTCAGCTGTCTTCAAAGCAGAAAACTACTCCTCGGTTTCTAATTCGTCTTTGGAAGACGATGATAAAGGTTTAGGGGATAGCTTTTCTGAATCTTTTAATGGCTCAGAACAATGGAGATTAAAACTATTCAGTTCCAAGGTAGTTGGTCATATTGTATCTGAGAGAAGTTCACAGAGAGACATCCTTCTCGATAAGGTGTTCCTCAAATTCCCTGAATCAGCAATCGTCTTAACAAAAGGAGATGATGCAGATGACAAAATTTCTTTAAACTGGAATGTCACAAAGATAGAGGTATTTTATTCTGTTATTACATATTTCATTATAATTTCTAGTTTACACTTAATAAGAAATACAATATTTGAGTTCATCTTAAACAATAGATCTTCAGAAACGGGTGTGAAAATCAGAACTAATCGATCATCAAATGATCTAATCAAAAAACTGTTGTCTTCTTTACAATTTAGTTTTTCTGCTGAGCTTCTTGATATAATTTTAGTTTTACCAGACAGACTGAAACTGAGATTAGAACTTACCCAAATTAATGCAATTGGTACATATGGAGAATCTATTTTAGTTAACTCGCATTGTACAAGATTGTGTGCTGAATCACCTACAACACCAGGTTATTGGGCAAGAATTATAACTACTGTTGATGGTTCTACAACTATCAACATCCCAGAGATTCTGAAAAAAAGCCCAGAGAACTGGTTTGAGTTTAGAAATGACATTGTTCATTTAACTGTTCCAGACCAGTTTGTCATCTACAAAGTTTTTGAAAATATCTCAGTAATGGTGAAAACACTAAAACAGATACACCATGCTTTAAAGACGAACTCAAATGATATAGTTATCTATCCTAAGGCTGGAGGCCCAGCAAAAGTACCACCTATTAATTTCAGGTCAAATCGTATGTTATTCACCTTGGATGATGATCCTTTTGAAGCAGAATTGAATTTCATATTCCAAATCGGTCTTCTTGAACAAAACATGCGTGTTGAAAAACTTAAGTTATTTGAATCGAAAATTCAAGAGGAACTCCAAGCAACTAAAAATAAACCCCAAAAGAGTAATACATTTTCTGAAATTAGTGAAGAAGCACCAAAGCATAAGAACTTGTTTTTAAAGACCAGGAAAACGACAAAAACTATTAATCATTCTCCTTCTGTTGCAACCTTCCCACAGGTCACATCTCACAAACATGATTTTTCTAAGATACTAGGTGCGAAAGCTACTGCTGAAGATAGGCTACATAAATTGAGAGAGGTCTTTTCTAGGTCATGGATTAACAGGGTTCGTAGCTACAGAAAGAAACTTGAAGAAGAGTTTAGAGCGAATTTTAGATATCTATGGGGTCATCTCGATCATAAGCAGGTACCAGAAGGTTTTGACCGCAAAGTTTTAGATTTTATTGATTCACCATCTCTTTTTAATCTGATATTAGAGGGTGTTGATCTAGATATTGCAGGACCAAACTTTGGCTTGAACAACTTTCCAGACTTTCTTTACGATGTGGGTAAAGGTGTCCCAAAAGATTCAAAATATTCCATCATGATCCCTGTTAGTATAAATTTGAAACTAACGGAGTTACGTTGTCATTTAAGAGACTATCCCCTCCCTTTTATATATATGCCAGCAATAACTAAGCATCAGCAAAAGACACTACCCGCTATTAGAATATATGGGGACCTAGTAATTGCAGAAACGATGATAACATCTCATAAGGAGGTTAGAGAAGTTTATGTGCCACTTGTTCCAGCTTGTAAAGAATTGGATAACGATCAATGCTATTCATTGGAAGTTCCAAAAACTTTAACTTCAATCAAGATATATACTAAATTAGATTGGGAGCTGAATTCTGAGTTGAATACCAAAGTAACTTGGGGTACCTCCTATCAACCCTGTATACAGCATATTATGTTAAATATGGATAATTTTACTAAACCACCAGTCGATCCTTCAGAAAAAGTTGGATTTTGGGATAAAATAAGGGCTAATTTCCATGCAAGGATTAATTTCAAATGGGCTTTTGGTGGCCAACTACATATATTATTCAAAGGTTCCAAAAATCCTTATGCAGTTGGTGGTAGAGCTGCTGGTTTTCTATTAGGGTTCAAAGACAAAGTTATACTTTCTATCAATGAAGATGATGACCCAAGAAACTTCTTGGTTGTGAATTCTAAGCAAATCTTGTTCGCTATTCCTAATCATCTTGCAGAACCATTGTTAGTTTGGTCAAGAAGAACTACAGATTCTGTTTTTCTATCAGATCCAGCAACAAGCTTTCATAGATCTACATTCGGATACTATCTAGGTGATTACGAACAACCTGATAATGCAAAAGTAAAAATAATGAGAAAGGCTTATATAGAAAAATCGGTTATAACTTTATCTGGAGGTGTCCAGTTCAAACTTGGTATTGCATTCGAGAGACAGGAGGATAATGGAATTGATAGATCTTCTCATTTCATCCCCCATTATGACGTTTTATTGAACAATCCAAAATATGTTGATGACCTTGATCATTATGATGCATATCGTGGTTTCAGAAGCCAATTCATACATATGGGTTTTACGTTGATATCCACGAGGAACGGGGCCTACAATACAATTCAACTAACTCCCCAAACATTTTACTACTTCTTTCAATGGTGGAAAATGTTTTCAAATACCTTGGCTGTTCGTCACGGACAAATTTTTGGTCCCCAAAAAGCTACTAAAAAGTTTTCACGTCATCTCTTCACTATCAAATACCAAGCACTTTTAGAACCACTCTTTATTTCACATATTTACCACGATTCTGAGTGTGTAACACGTAACTATGAAGTAATTGATGCTGTTGGTGTTAAAGTTCGTGCATCAAAATTTGCTTTAGATCTCCACCAAAGAAAGGAGGTAACTTTTGATCATAATCCTAATTTAGATATTACTAAAAAAATTATGAAAATGAAATTTAATGTTGGTAGAGTTGACTTAGAAGATTTTGATTTAAGGACTCTGAAGGCTATATTTAAACTGACCGATAATTCTTTAAATGAGTCAAATAAGACCAATGAAAAAGGAGGTAAACATAAATTTGAGGTTTTTGATAATGACTTATCTTGGTTTGATATCTTGGATTTCAGAGAAGTCGGTGAACCAATGTTAGATAATTACAAAGGTACTATAAAAGCACATCCACTGATGCAATCGCCAAGCTTTGTCTACTATAAGCAAAATAATGACCATGATAAGTATCAGGTTGATTTCGAAACCTGTCAAAATATTAGACCGTTTGGAAACGAGGAATTCCATGATTGTACTATTGGTGGGCTTTCGCTTGCAGAGACTCAACAGAAAACATTTGAAAAGCGTATCCAAGAACTTAATGCGAAGTTAGAGCTGAATTTGAATGAAATATCCAAATATGATCATATGCATGTTTCAAATGATCAAAAGAAACACATGAATCAACTTAAAGTGGATAATGAACAGCTAATATACGGTCTGAAACTTGTTAATGAGTTGTCAGAAGCATATGGGGCTGGAAGTCAAAATGAAACTGCTGATCAGACATCTTTCAAATTTGCCGTTGATGAATCTTTAGACGATAGTTCCTTCGTAAACAGATTTATTGTTCATAACATGTTACTGAAATGGAATGACAAAAGTAGAGACATTGTTTATAAGTATATTTATCTGTTTGAAATGACAGGTACATATTCTAAATTTTATCAGCATAAATCACTAGAACAGTTGGACGATGTTATTGAGACTCAAAGAAAGGCAAATCACGATGGTGAGTTGTCTAAAGTTGTATCTAGAGCAACAACATATGAAACAACGCCAAGTAACAAACGAGGAAGCTTAAGTGATAGCCTTGCTGAGACTCGGGTTTCTGAAAGATTTAAATACTTCAAGGAAGAGTTACATGAAATTGCAGTAAACTTTTTCTATCAGACTCATGATAGTTATCTTTTGAAGCTTATTTCACCACAAATTCAACTGCAAAGTGAAGAAGATAAACTTGCATGTGTTTTAGTGGTCGCTCCAAAAATTGAACTGAACGTTGTATCATTTGATGCCAACGATACTGAAGACGAATACGATGAAAATATTTTTGAGCAGAGATTTGGTTCGATTTTGACAGATGCCAGTATTTTTCTGTTTCATGAAAATGAGATCTTAAATACTGGTAAACTATTTTTCAGTTCTTCATCTTATGGTTCTAATACTACATGGCCTCCTTGGTTAGGCGTTGAACTTTGCTATGATGGTTCTTTAATTTCCAATCATGTTTTGATGAAGAAAACGTCATTTATTGTCCGTTATGATAAAGTTATTACTTCATTCTTTATCGGATCCGAAGATAGCTATTTGAATAAGTTATCTTGTGATTTATCACAAGCTGTACTAACGTGTGATGCCAAGCAATATTACTCTCTATATACGATTATTATGAAATTGTTAATTTATAATGAACCAAGAAATGTTCAGTACAAAGAGCGTGAATCAAAGTTATTATTGACGCTTGATTTGAATGATTTAGCTAGTATTAAGTCAAGAATAGTCATACTACAGGAATCTATCAGACAAGCTGAGTTCATAGTTGACAATTTATCGTCCAGAAAGTTGATTCTTAATGAGTTGGAACAGGACGATTTAAATATTATCATAAACGCTAGATATGAGGCTATAATAGAACTTTATCTATTAATGCATGCCTCATTAGTTGGTAACAGAAAATCAACAGAAGATGCGGATGACTATTTAGAATGGGATATCAGAGCTGATGACATACAGCTTCATATGTTAGATGAAGAGAGAAATCCATTTTTGGATGTTCTCTTATTAAATTCTTATTTTAAAAGAGTTGAACGTTCTGATAGATCTGATAGAAATGTTATTATCATACAGAATCTCGAAGTTTTGAATTTAGATAAGCAATCAAAACTACCTGTTTTATTTGCTGCCTACAATGCTGAAAAGAAGAAGAAGCAGAAGAAGAAGAAGCAGAGATATATTATTGAGGAATTTGAAGAGCCTTTGATTCATATTGTATGGCATATGGATTACCCAGTGGGTGGTATTCGTGTGATGAGAAAGTTTGAAATTGGCCTACAGCCTGTACAAATTAATCTCGAGGAAGTGACTGGAGAAAAAATCTTCCAGTATGCTTTCCCTGGAGAAAACTCATCTATTGATATTTCGGATGATGAGGCTGAGGATTCTCAAAGTTCAGCACGAAACCATGAAATCATTAGTAATGGAAAAGGGATCCATGGTAATGGACATGGAACTAATCAAGGAAGTGGTGATGGAGATGGTCACTCTAATGGTTTACCCTTTTTGCCATCTTCGCCTTCTGTTAAATCGAATGGATTTTCGCATTCTTCAGTAGTTAGTTCTTCTCCTAGAAAAAGCTTTTTCAGTATTAGATCTAAAGATGATAACTTGGACAGTATTTTATCAAGAGAAGAAACAAATGACGAAGACGGTGTCGATGAAATGGTTAAAAGAGCTTCTAACTATTTAAGCATTGTTTCTTTTAAGGTGAAGAGTGTTGTTGTTTGTATAACGTTTAGAGGTACCGGTGCTAAGAGGCTCATAAATGTTTCTAATTTAGTTTTTACTGTTCCAGAGATATCATTTACTAATAAGACTTCTACATTGCTAGATGTTACTCTTCATATTAAAAAGATAATCATTCGGTCACTTTTAAGTCATTCAGGAACAATTATTGGTAATAAATTATCAAGACATAATAAAGTTCAAAAGTCTCCAAAAGATGTGAGTGGAAATGCTAGCGCTAGAATAAGTACTTTTAGAGGCAACTAGCAGAAACGTTTTTGTTTGTATATTAGTTCTGTCTTATTAGACGCTGTGTTATTATCATTACTCTTATGTAACTACATTTTGTAAAAAAACCTTTACTCATTCCTTTTTCATTAGACATCAACACGACGACGTTTCACGTCTTCATCATTTGGACGTATTTTCTGTTTTCTTTTCAGACTTTGAGATCCACTTGAATCGCCAATAGCCAAGTTCGAAGCATCAAACCCAAGAATACCGCTATCGGGAGTTTTTTCAAAATTAATAACATGATTTAGTAATTCTGGGGCAAAATTATTAAGTACAATCGGAGCACCTTCTCGATCAGGTGCAAATACAATCGGAGAAATCGTTCTATCCTTGGGTATAAATGAGTGTTTACCCGATAAATCACTAATATGAGCTTTATAAGATTTCCTTAGTTTGACACCTTTTGTACCATCTTCATTTAAACGTGCAACTGAATTAGCAATTGATGTTAAATCGTACAATTCTATCAAATTCTGTGTAGGATGTGGCTCACCCTTTCTATAACTTATAGATGGATCTATGTAGTAATATGAATCGCCCGAATCTGTCATCTTCAATAGCTAATTATTTCCTGTTTGTGAATGTTTAATATAAGTGCCTTTTTCCCCCTTTTGGATTTTAAACAACTCTCTGTTTGTGTGTGTGTGTGTGTGTGTGTCCCCTTTGCCATTTTTTTATACTTTTTATATATTAATCACGTGCTTCTCATTAGGGCTTTCTTTCTTACGAAAAAAGGCTTATATAATATGGTGTTGTGATGTTAAGGAAAGATAGTAAGTATCTGTGCTGTGTTTACCAAAAGCAACGCTTTTCAGAGTCTCTTTAAAGTTGTTAGTTGTTTCTATAGCGATATATTAATATAGGTTCAAAGTCAAAATTTTCGTTAAACGCAGTCCCAGAACACATTGTGAAAAAGTATATTGAAATTTTTGACTTTAAACAATTCTTAAACAGATCCTACATTAACAACAAAGGTACGTTTTAAAGATAAAGAATATAAGGTATAGATTAGAGAGTGTTGATGCTGAGAATGAGAGATGTCAAGAAATTGGAGGAGTTTGTGGAGTTGAAATAATCGAGACTAGAAGACAATTTTGAACAGTAATCAGAGCAATCAGAGAGAGAGAGGAATATCATCAACTGTTTAAACAGGTCAATATTAAGAAGTGAAAAATCACTGAATGCTCAAACATTATCTATCAGCTATACTTGTTTCTTAGGAGTGATCTTACTAACTGTTATTTTAGATGGCTGCTTCATTACCTCACCCAAAGATTGTTAAGAAAGTCACCAAGAAATTCAAACGTCATCATTCTGACCGTTATGCTCGTGTTTCTGAAAACTGGAGAAAACAAAAAGGTATTGACTCCAACGTCAGACGTCGTTTCAGAGGTACCATTCCTCAACCAAAAATTGGTTACCGTACAAACAAAAAAACTAGACATTTGAGTCCATCTGGTCACAAAACTTTCTTAGTTAACAACGTCAAAGATTTAGACTTGTTACTATTACACACTAAAACTTACGCTGCTGAAATTTCACATTCAGTTTCTTCAAGAAACAGGGTTGATATCTTAGCTCGTGCTAAAGCTTTAGGTTTAAAAGTAACTAATCCAAAAGGTCGTCTATCTCTTGAAGCTTAAGCTGATACATGGATATATCAATTGAAATAAAAGGAAACTTCTGTAAAAAAGGAAAGATTGTATACATTATTAGTGTTTTAATGCTTATGGGTTTTAATTGAAAACTAAAACTGTAGATATGTGCGTGCGTAAGAACTTGGTAACTGGATCTACAACAAATATAAGCTGATACAGTTTGTTAAGTAATGTAAGAGCCTGGTGTAGCATGAATTTACATCCAACTAAATTAATTAAATGAAATGAAAATGATAATAAAAAGGGTGAAAAGAGCAACACAACTAAAAGTGATAATCAAATTGCTAAATTTGGTTTTTCTTAGGCATAGAGAAGTCAAAAAAAAAACTGTATGGATACTATCTGAGGAATAATGAGAACGTCTTCAATCTGAAATGGATAACCACCATATCCACCCAATTATGAATACAATTAATGTAATCAATGTGGATGGGGTGAAGAATGGAGAGACTGGTTTTTCACTTTTAGTAGTTGGTTGAGCAATAGGAGCACCAACGTTTGAATCAAGTTTTTCATTTAAAGCATCAATTTTACTTCTATCTTCTTGCGGTAAATCTTCTTCACTTTTTTCACTGGTGACTGAGCTTGCTTTGTTGTCTAGAGGCTTTGATGAAGAAATAGCTTCGTATGTAGGTGCAGAAACAATTTCTGCAGGAGGTTCAGATTGTGAATCAGTAGCATATTTGACTTTAATTTTTTTAGAAATTGATTGAGGTTTAAACTCAGCTTCTAGTTTTGGCCATATTTCTGCAACTGAAGTTTCGCCTAGATCATATGGTGATGGTAACGCAACTATCAAGAACTTATCATTACATTTATAATCTGGTTCTGGCTCATTCTTCAATCCCAATAAGATAATGGACACTTCAATTGATTTACCTGGTTCCACAGTTGCAGCATTTGGTCTAACACAATATCTAAAAAATTTTAATTAGTGATGATTCTCTTAAGGGGGAAAAAAGGTCATCTAACGACAAATAAGAATAACTTACAGTTTTGGTGCAGTAGTTTTGACTTTGAATGCAATAGTTTCATCAGAACTATTTGTTATGGTGATATACTCAGTTGATGGTTTTGTAAATGGTGCTAATGGTTTGTTAGTTTATTTAATTCGTCATTTATGGATGTCGTGTCTCTTTGAAAATATATACTAACGCTTAAACTCTAGTAAGTTTGGGGTGATTGTGATACTCATAATGAATCAATTGGTTTATTATCTTTGAAATGTTATGATCAAGTTTCTTTCTTTATTGGATACAGATCTAATTGATTGGATATAAACAATTGACTAAAATATTTGGACAAAAAAAAACAACAATAGTGCAAAAACCTGAACTGAATTTCCCCTTTAGCTTAATACTTCTTTAACAATTCCTTCTTCGCTATTGACTCAATTCTAAGTTGAAAACACTTTTGCTTATAGTATGATCTATTTACAACCTTAACTGTGTGTTGATGATGAAATTTGACCGCTTCTTTCAGCAAAAAAAGCTAAATCTGAAATTTTTTGGTGTGTTCTCAAAAGGGTAATTTCCGGGAAGTAAAAGTCATGTGATTCTCTTTTTTTTTTTTATTTACGACTCCACATATATTATAGATTTTAAGGAATAAAACTAGTTATAAACATTGCTTTTATTTGAGTTTTGAAGGTAAATATATATATATATATATACATATCTTTCAATAGTCCTCGCCTCTACTAACAACTTCTTTTCTTGTTGGATGTAATAGGATAGTATGCTCGTATTGTGCAGTAAAGGAACCTTTAATATCATTTAATGGTGGATAATCTTGAACAATTCCTTCTTTAACTAAGGTGTTTAATGCTAATAAGTATTTCTCTTCACCTAGTCTATCTAAATATCTGCGACAAAATGGTAATGTGCCAAAATTTCTATCGATAGTTGCTAATAGTGATTTAGCTCTGTTTAATCTTAATGGGACGTTTGGAGCATCAACAATTTTAGCATAATGAGAACATTCACCCTCTGAAATAACATAACCACGACCTGTTGATCCAAATGTCTCGATTGCAAATGTTTCGCCTTCTTCCATTTTGGTTTCATCTCCATTTTTAACAATCGGGACAGATTTACCTCCATGAATTTGATATTTGCCAATATTATGACCATTTAAATTTCTAATTGCCTTAACTGGAAAAGTTTTCCCATCAATTTCGACTTCATAGCTTTCCATAACCTCTTGAATTGCTTCGCCAATATCGGTTAATCTTACATCAATACCGGCCTCCTTGATACCAGTATTTGTTGCCTCTTTTACTGCTAACAATAAATTGTCATATTTAGGATTAAATGTTTTAGTAAATGCACAATCAACAATATATCCATTAATATGAACACCGTAATCAATTTTAATAACATCGTCATACTCAACAACTGTCTTATCACCTGCATTTGGTGTATAATGTGCTGCACAATGATTTCTTGAAACACCAGTTGGGAATCCAACACCTGCTACTTTAGAATCTGGTTCATTAGCAAAAGTTCTTACTGCATTTTCAATGGTTTCTGCAACTTCCGTTGTAGTCATGCCGACCTGGAATCTATTGTTCAGATGTTTACGAACACGACGATGAATTTCAGAACCTTTTCTAAATGCATTCCATTTATCTTCATCTTGTAAATCCAAGTATCTTTTCTCCTCATCTGTCGTTCTAAAATTATTTGTATCTTTGTATTCGTGCCATTCACCTTCTGGGTAAACTCCATCAGGATAAATCTGTTCGATTGGTATTACAGTCTTCTTCTTCTTTTTACTATTCTTCTTCTTCTTCTTCTTTTTCTTGTCTCCAGGAGCATCACTCTCTACTTCATCCTCTTCAACCTCTAGTTTCTTCACCTCTTCTGAAACTTTCTCCACTGAGATCGCATTTTCACTACCATTCGCCACTTTAGACATTATTATATTGATATTAAACCCACTTAGTCCACTAAAACTTTTCTAACAGTGTAATGGTGATAAATTCGGCCTTGCATTCATAAGTAGCCGGGTAAAAAAGCCAAAAAAAAAAAAAAGAAAATCTCTTGGAAAATCACCAACTTTTGAACAAATTATTCAACATCACCGACTTGTTTCACACCTAGTCATCACCATGTTTGGACTGCAGGCACGTGTTAGTGGGTTATTTCAATCACCTCTGATGAATTTATCGAAAAGTATCGCTCGTTTCAACTCAACAAGCTCGAAATCAGCAGCCGGTCTCTATGCCTTGAATGCTTTAAAGAAAAGTGCCCCTGAAGCGACTTCAACGTTGAATAACGTTGATCTGGGCACTGCGACTAAGAGAGTATCTTCTATTGTCAATGTTTCCGATATAAGGATTAATCCGAAAGAAGTTGCAGGCCAATTAAGAATAACGGGGCCAATTGCAGGAAGAACTGTCCAAGTCTTTAATGGCAATATCAATGCAGGTTTTAGAAATCTCAGACAAATAGTCACGACAAATAATATTAGAAATGAAAAAAATGCACAAAGATTCTATAGAAAACCTGGTAAAGTGTTAGAAGCTAAAAGACTAAGAAGAAAGAAGAAATTGTTCGACGAAGGGGTCAGAAGATTAATGAATATAGTAAAGGAAGCAAAGAGAAGAGGTTATTAATCTCATATAAACGAAATTATAAGCCATGTAAATAAAATTGAATCTTTTTAGTTTCAACAAAATAATACGATTCACGTGACACTTCTTTCACCATTCGTAGGAGATCCGGTATACGGATTCTAAACAGAATTCCCACAATTAAATTCCATGATAATAACCTAATCAAAGGTTTGAGGAAACTGGTATAGATGGTTTAATATTATTAGACGTATAGATAATCATATAGTCACTAACATATTTTGCAATTAATTTCATTATGACAGGTAAGGCAACGGCAGGATCAGCTGCTATCAATTTATTAAATACCATCATTGGTAAGTGTGTTATCATAAGAATTTTTTTTGGATTGATACTAATGGAAAAAAAGGTGCTGGTATGTTAGCAATGCCTTATGCTATAAAATCAGATGGTATTGTTCTTGGAGTTTTCGTCATTTTATTCTCTGCAATTACTTCATCATTCGGATTATTTCTTCAAGGAAAATGCTCAAAATATGTTCCTAATGGAGAAGCTTCGTTTTTTGCGTTAGCACAATTAACTTATCCTCAGCTAAGTGTTGTTTTTGATCTTGCAATTGCTATCAAATGTTTTGGTGTCGGCATCTCATATCTTGTTGTTATTGGAGATTTAATGCCTAAAATATCCCAATCTTTATTTGCTGAAATATATTTAGCAAATCATGAAATATTGTTGGAACGTAACTTTTGGATAACTATATTTATGATTTTAATTGTCGTTCCATTGTCATTTTTAAAAAAATTAGATTCATTAAAATATGCTTCAATGATTGCACTTTCATCTGTTGTTTATCTTGTTATTCTTGTTTTCATTCATTTTTTGAAAAATGATATAGAAAATAAAGGTATTGTTCGTATATGGAAACCATATTCAGCGTCCTCAATTTTTGCAAGTTTCCCAATTTTTGTATTTGCATATACATGTCATCAAAACATGTTTTCACTTGTTAATGAATTAGAGGATAAGTCAAATAAAAATATTAACAAAGTGATATCTACGGCAATTGGTATTGCAATGTCATTATATATATTAGTTGGCTTAACAGGTTATTTATCGTTTGGTGACAATGTCGAGCCAAATGTTATTGTTGGATATCCTCATGCCATCTCTTCCACAGTAGGTAGGGTTGCAATTGTTATATTGGTCATGCTATCGTATCCATTACAGTGTCACCCTGCAAGAGCATCGATAAATCATATACTACATTACTTTAAAAATGTGTCCAATAGTATTTCTCAAAAACCTTCAATTTCAAGCTTAACTGGTTCTTCAAGAACTCTAACACATGATGAAAGTGAGAATTTAATAGGGAACGAAGATGATAATACAGTTGCACCATTAGAAGGTACTAAGTTTGTCTTGATCACTAGTATAATTCTATTACTCAGTTACCTCATAGCAATCACTGTCAAATCACTCGCACACGTCCTCGCATTTGTTGGTTCAACAGGATCAACCTCAATATCATTTATTTTACCAGGAATTTTTGGCTATCAATTAATCGGTTCGGAATATCTTAATCTGTCTACTGGAACATCAGAATTACCTAGAGACACAAAGCTTTTAAAATATTTAGCATTAGCTCTAGCTATATGGGGCTTCCTAGTCATGATTATATGTCTTTCAGCAACAATATTTCTAGGAGCTAGTCACTAAATACCGCAAATCATTGAATACTACAAATACATGATGAAGAGAACTGGCCATTTATTTTTTCCACCTAGAAACCCCACTACCCTCTGTAGATATTCTGAACTTTCAGACATATAGACAAAACCATACTTTTTCTCCTACAAATATTTCTTCTTCATTAATTTTGAAGTTAAGGCCTAGAACTAAAGATCCACCTTTTTTCATTCGCGAAAAAAAAAAAAAAAAAAAAAAAAAATGAGAGACGCGACAAAATTTATAAGGAATTTGTCTTAAATTCTCGAGTATAACAAAATTGTTCACAATTGGTTATATTCTGAATAAAAGTATCCTGCTATCGGTTGGTCATTGCTTGAACCATAAGTCAACAGTTAGCTGCTTTCAAAAGGCTAGGGAACTCGTTTATTCTTACACTCACTTTACTCTTAAAACAATAGGAATCTCTCATAATAATCAGCTGATATTCCTATAATTCAAATAGTATATTCAGAATTATATCCAGTATATGCAATTTTCTTCGAAATGGCTAAAATCGCATTGCAACAACAAAGATCGTTCCATATCACAAATTTAACGACAGATCCGTTTGCGATTTCAACGTTTTCTATAGCTGTGCTGTCATGGATAATAGCCTTTGCAGGTTCATTAGCCTCAAATTTGGATAATGTATTCCCTCGTTTCACTTGGTGGGGTTTAGTTTATGAATTAATGTTATTAGTTTTTTTGTTCTTCTTTTATACATTTGATTTGATTGATCAATATAAAATATTTCTAACTGGTGGGTTTAGTATTGCATTTATTTATACTACAAACTCGGCAACAAATTTAGTTTACGATAATGGTTCCAAAAGAGCTGCTGCTGCTGCTGGTGTTATATTGTTATCTATGGTAAATTTAATCTGGGTATTTTATTACGGTGGGGATAATTCATCTCCAATAAATCAATGGATAGATTCCTTTTCACTGAGAGGTCCAAGAAGTTCGAATAATCCATTTAACAATAAACATATTTCGCAGGCCACAAGATTCTCTTCTGTTCATGGAGATGATTATAGACAATCGGACATATCAAACCAAAGATATGTCTCGTCTACAAGATTAAATGGTTTGGAAAATTTCTCAGAAAGAGAGAATAATACACCTATCTATGATATTCCAGAAAATGAAGAGGGTACTCATATTAGTGTAAATACTAATATCAGCGAAGCCAATGATACAAATATAGCAATTGATGATTTCCCATATACTGCAAGAGCTTTATATTCTTATGAATCAAGCCCTGAAGATGAAAATGAGATATCTTTTGAAAAAGATGAAATATTAAAAGTCAATGATATTCATAGTAGATGGTGGCAGGCGAAGAGATCAAATGGGGAGATTGGTATATGTCCTAGTAATTATGTTGAGTTAATTGAGTAGAGAATAGGTATATAAGATTTTTTTTTTCTTTTTCTTTTTGATTGTAAGTTTTATGAATAGTACCTTAAATGCTTCAAAGAGGGCAATATGACGTTAAAATAACAATTTATAGAACAGTGAACTATATGTGTTAAAAGTTAATTAAAGATTATACTTTGGGCGTTGAGTATTGTCGACCGTATTTAAAGGGATCAATTATTTATAATAAGGTCTCTTCTATCTATCGTCACTCTTTGCCGTCAATGTGACCTATATACTCATCTTATTTGATTATTAGGGGAAAAAAATAGGTATGTGTTTATCTGTAAATTAAAATTAATACCTTCAAAAAATATGATTTTAATAATTTTATATATTAGGATGATAGCTATTTACTATTATATAATAATGAGTTATAATATTGTTCACTATGCGTTTGATTATTTCTGGCTACTCTATTAGATATTATTTTAATTTCTAGCCGATAGTAAAAGAAGTTTATTGCTCGATTAACCAATATATCTGTTCCGCAATTCAGATTTGGCAAATTTAAACTTGATTATACAGTATAGATGACGATAATTATTAAACTATTCTAACCTTTAGACTGCTAGAAAAAGTTAGTATTATGAACTACAATCCTTTAAGATAGTATTATTTTAATAGAACGGTGTCCACCCAAGATAGATTAATGCTAAATTTTTTTCATCGGTAGCTTCTTGAATTAATTGTTGTACTAGTGCTTCAACACTTAATGAGTTACCAATTAGTTTATCTTCAACACCTTTAATGGCCCTGACAGCATCTGATCCATCATCTTCAACGTTTACTTTTTCATTACCTTCTATTTGCTGCAATTTTCTCTTTCTAATTGGTGATATAGCCCAAGAATACAGTGGATCATATCTTAAAACATCCAGAATACTAATGATCTTTTCGAAATTTTCCCTTAAGATTCTGAAAACATGTTCAGCACTTTTTTCGAAAGTACCTTTAACACCTGTGACACCTAAACCATCAACAATATCTCTAGTCAATCTGAAAGGGACAGTCTCCGGAACAGGTAATAATTTACCTTGATCAAAAGCAACACCAAGATCAATATGGATCGGTTCACCCGTTTTCTTATCAATTAGAATATTATTTAAGTGTCTATCACCAAGCCCTAAAACATACCCAACTATAGATGTAGTAACTATACCTTTTGTATATATTTGACGACTTTGATACCAATCGTCAACGGTCAAAAATGTCTCATAGAAGAAGAACCTAAATACTGGTAATGTATCTTTGCAAATTCTGATATATGTCGCAATTCTTTCTCTATTATTCTTCGTTTGAACTTCTTTCATCATAGATCTTGCTTCTTCAAACGAAATGTTATCTTTGCGGTGCAGTGGCCTTAAGATGTCGCTTAACGCTATTGAGTCTGCAACAAATTCAATCATTCCAGCAACTGGTCCTAGTGGCACAACTTTATATGTCCTAATCCTTAAATTTCGTTTTCTTGCCTCCTTATTGTTCTTTAGTATTGAATTCACTTTCCCAAATACTTGTTCCATGATTGCATCCTGTCTCAAATCATCAGTACCTCCTTTCAAAAGCATTCGATGAGTAGAACCATTACTCAAACTTATCTTCAAGATTTTTGGCAAACTTATGCCTGAAGGTGAGATTGTAACAATAGGATGAACAGAAGCAATACGAGGAACAGAGTCATAATTTCCAATAATGGATATAGGTAAATTATTCATGGTTGGTAGAGGCAAGTTTAAAGATTGAATCTTATTTAACCAAAAATCGCCGACTTTCAAATTCTTTAAGTAAAGCTTTTTATCGTGATTGTTTGTTATCTTTTCGGTAGCCAAAGATATTGCGTGGGTACTTAGCTGCTGAACTGGATCAAGAATAGAGGAAGAAAACCTCGAATCTTTTTTTGCTAAAGCATTCCAAATGGCATCTGCAGCAGAGGTCCGGGACCCTATTGTTTTATCAGTCTTTGAAATTTCATACAACTTCTGTGCTCTTAAATTTGTGATATAATAAAGTGAATGAAACGGATGATTATAACTGATATCAATTAATAACTGTTTTAACAGTTTTTGAAAAGAATTTGGGTCATCTAATATACGTGAAACTAATTGATTTATCCAGGGTATGAATTTATAACTCGGAACAGTAAAAATTTCTTCTGAAACAGCTTTAGTGACATCAGACTGGTCTGAAAACTGAAGCCATAACGCACAAAATTTATCTATGTCTTCATCGTCATAAATATCATCAATAGCTATTGCCTTCAAAAAAAACTCGACAGCCTTCTGGATACATATCCTTCTATTATTCAATAAAGATTCAGAAACCTCCTTATCAGAATCATACTGAAGGGCTATTCGCTGATAAAATCTCTTTGCATCTTTCTTTTCTCTTTCTATAGTTTTTTTGTTTTGTATTATCGCTTTAAGTTCTTTGAGCTCTAATCTCTTAGATTCTAGTAATTTTTCACGTTTCTTGATTTCATCTTCAGAGCCTGGCAACTTAATTTGTTTATAACAGAAATATGCAATTAAATGAAAAATCTCTGCTTTTTCTCTAGATGCTATAACTTTTTCAATATGATCAACTGATGCTGCAACATATTTATCCATAATATCCTCAAATCTTTTCTGCCTAGATTCTGAAGTCCATTTAACTAAGGTTGCATTAATCAGCGAATCAGATAATTGAATTAAATGTAAAGGAATATTTGGGTTCTTATAACTTGTTTCCTGAGTTAAACAATTGGAAAGAATAGCAATCGGAATCACAGTTTCACCTTGATACCATAGGGTATATGCAGATTCGAAGTCTGAAAGTTTCTTTAAGTAAGATTTCAGCTCATTATCCTCAAAGCTCTTGGTAACCTGATCCAACAATACAGCAGAATTAATAGCTCTCTGATATTCTTTATGTAATCTTGAAAATTTCCCATATCTCGCAATTTCATGAACAGTGAATACAAGTGATTTCTCTTTTCCTATAACATGATTTAAGTTATCGAAGACAACTCTTCTTGATAAGAGAAGGTTCTCAAAGGATGAAAAAGACGCATATTTGAACCATACATCTGTAATTTTGTTAAACTCAGAAACAATTGACGTTAAGTCAGATGACGAGTTTATGAGTCTTTCAACGCTATAAAATATAGATAGATTTTTAATCATATCTCCTTTTGCAATTTCTGACGATTTTAATAGATCTATAAAACTAGCTTGACAGACGTCACTGATATAACTCGAAGACTTCCGTTCTTTGACATTTTTTAATACTTTATAAATCATCTCATTTACATTTTTTGGGCAAGCAGGAGATGGAAGGTCCCAATTATTAAGTTTCCATGACCATTCATAACTGTTAGAAACTTTATCTAACGGATCCATGAAGTCGTTTACCAAACTGGAAAGACCATTGAGACTACTAGATGAAAGTGATCGAAGCAAATTATTTCTAGATAAATTGGAGTCCTTAACTGATATGGAGGCATCAAAGCTTGCACTATTCATCATGATTCGTTTCCAGGCATTTCCTTCAGTTTTATCAAATATATCTAAAGCATAGGTCAATGATGGATCGGCAGGAATACCAAATAGAAGATCGACATCATTAAGCCCTTCATATATTTTTAGGAGCGCCTGCTTATCAAGATCACAGTCTAAAGATTTAAAGTTAGATGCTGCAAAATTCTCTTCAAATATTAAAAGAGCAAACTTATGAAGTCCAACATAAGAAGCAATCTCATAGATTCTTCTTAAATCAAGTTTTTTATAGATTGACGCAAGATACTTGATGTCCTCTTTAGCAGCCACCCTAATAAGATGGCACAAGTTGAGTATTGTTTTCAGCAGGTCGGTAGGTTGACTTAATAGATTGACATGATTCAATAATTGAGTAAGAAACTTCAACAAATGGCTTGCAGCATTATTTCCATTAGTTCTGACGTAGAAAAGCCATAGCGGGTTGACAACCTTCTCAGCAATAGCAGGATAGAAATCTATATAGGAAATTAGAGGTAAAATGCAAAAGAGAGAATCTCTAAGTTCTGTCAAAATGCCCACAGAAATTTTTTGGCAAAACTCAGATGCAGATAAGTCTCTAATGAAAAGTCGCTCAATAATTGATGAAAGGGAATCAAGTCTAATGTTGTCAGGATTGAGTATTTTGAATTGAAAAGAGTCTAAAGGCAAGAGGATCTTAGCAAAAGGACTCAAATGTACATTAAAGTCGATAATATGCTGAACTTGTGTTGGTTCCCTATTGTAGTCATAAAAGATTCGACCAAGAACCTGTTCAATTCGCATAATTTCCGAAACATCTTTCGAGGTTCGTCTTTGTTGAAGAAGTTCATCAAAGAAAGGATGTAAAGTTTTTGAGGTTATACTGATATTATATTCAATTCCCTTCTCGAAATCAACACTGTTCGCTTCTAGGTTATCACCACTCTGCTCGAAATATTTGCCGAGATATCTTCCAATAAAAACTTTCACTTCTGTCGATAATTCAGATTTATTTGCCCCCAGCAATAACTGTGCCACATCACTGGTTGTATCAAACTGATCTACTAGACTTAAAGTAGGATCTTTTGGAAATATCAATGACATGATTTTCAAGGCATTAGACTTCATTTCATCTAGTGAAGTTTGTGTAACATATTTTAATGTATTATGTATGTCTGTTTGAGTAACTCTTATTGGTATTGAGGTTAAAACATCAACTATTGGTGAAAATAATCTTCTCCATGGACTTTTATGGTCTATTATTGAGAAAATTTCAAGCAAGAAATCCTTTAAGGCAAGGCTTACGACATAGCCTTTTTCTTGGTACAAAGCAGTTTCGTAAAAAATACTGATTAAACCAGCAGGATATATCCTGGATTGGATGATACCATTACCATATATCTTCAAAACAGTTACTATCAAAATAGCAATATCATTATGTATTTTGGGATTTGAAAGATAAGTTTCTATGAGGTTGATAAATGAGGACACTACCTCATCATTGCTTTGGAAGCCTTTATATCCCAAAAGGACAATCAACTTAATTCTTCTTAAGCAAAGAAGCATGTCAATATCACTTGATAATGACTGCAATATTTTTATATTCCTATTAAGCAAAAAATGAACGACACTACCAGACCAGAATTCTTTTTCATTATCTGAAATAAGTTGTGTGATCTGATATATTGTATCCAAGAGGCTAACCGAAGAGTTTTCAAGTGTAAATAACAATGGTGAATTTACAGAAACCAAATCACATAGTATTGGTAACGATTCAATATCTGGGATATACTTAAAAAAGTCTGCCTCATCAGATACATCAGCAAGCTCAATAAACCTAGCGACGATGAAAATTGATTGATAAGATATGAGAATGGAATCAAACTGATCAGATACCAGTTGAACAATCTTACCCCTTCCTCCGCCTTTACGGAAAGCTAGTGGGATAATTAATGACAGTGACTCGAGAAGCAAATCATCTTCATCTTGTCCTGTGACATTCAATATATGAGATATGAGTTCTGTATCTCTAGAGCTACTTGACTTTGCAGCAGCATACAAGAGATACTTCTGACCCTGAATGAACTTGTCTTCTGAGGAGTAACCAAGAAGATAAAAAGGAAAGTTTTCAAACGAACGATGTTCCTCGTAAAAACTTGTCATTAGCTCTATTAAGATATATTCAGGAAATTCAAGCAAACTATTGATATTATTTTCTTTTATGATTAACAGTAAAATGTCTTCCACATACAGTGCAAAGTGAAGATATTGGTGCAAACCAAACATTTGAGATAATGAGCTCGCAATTAGTGGTGGTGAGAAGGAAATAAAATGTTTCATACAGATAAGAACTGAAGCAGCAGTCGCATCATTCGCCTTTGGATCATTAAAAGCTTTAAAAAACTTTCCAAGAAAAATATGGTGATCTGTCCAAGGCAAAGAAGCTAGATATGGTGAGTAATATTTGGATGCCAAAACCCTGACAGTATTAGAGCTAGAATTCAAAAGATCAAAAACGACATCTTGTAAACTCGACTCATCACCAATTTCTGATGTGCTTGGATATCTGGATATATCTATTAATGATCTAATGAAGTAACCCAGCGAAATTTCCTCAAAAAGTAGTCCTCTTTTAGCCAAATTCAAATACCAGTTGAAGATATCAGTGAAGTCTAAGATCAAACTTTCAACACCCTTTGTAAGTAATGGTTTAGAGAACAACACTGAAAATCTTGCCATAAGAGCTGTAGCAAGAGGAGATCTTTGAAATCTATATGAAGTCAGCAACTTTGTTCCAAATTGTCTCAGTAGAGTTTTAATTGAAGTTGTTTGTACTCTATTTACATCAACAGTGTCCAGATACTCCAGTAGACTGTAAAACACATAACAGAATTCGTCTGGCAACATATTTTCCATATAAATTACTGCTTGGTCAAATGATGTACTGACATTGTTTCCAGGTATACATTTAGAGTATAACTTCAATATGGCTCTAAGCATCTTTTGGTTATCAGTCTCAATACAACTCAAGTCTGTGTACGAGAAAGAAAATTCGAACTGGTCTGGTAGACTGTCTTTTCTAACAGTTCCAAATTCAGCAAAATCATCTTCATCTATATCCTGGACTAACTCAAAATGCTTACTTATGTGAAGATCCTCAAGCCTGATAACATCGAAAATAAAATCTGCCGAGCTATCAAAAATATCATAATGGTCTAGTTCATCAACAAGAGGACCAGAAGTCCGTAAAAGCATTGTAATAATATTCTTAATTTTATCAGCATAGCTCTGTAGGTAGGGAACATCATTAATTTTCTGATACATTGTTAAAGCATAACCAGTACGACGAGAAATCAGAGTGCGATTTGCGTCACTTGAATCAATTGATGAAATGAGCTCTTTATTATAAAAGTCAATAAAGGAAGCCAAAGACTTCAAATCCACAAAGGGGCTATTCTGTACCCAGTGAATATTTTCCAGTGGTTCCTTGTAATTAGAAGAATTCCTTAAGATAAATAACGATAGAGATGAAACATGACTCCATTTGGAAAAGTACCTTGCAAATATATTATTGTAAAGTATTGGTTTATCTTTGGCGTCGAATTTTTTACCTGCAAGCCATCCAATAAAGTATCCAAAAACCGACAGTACATTGTCATTGTCATTTGTCTTCCACAGAGCAATTAGCCAATCTACTATTTTATCTCCCGAGCTTTTATCTCCAAACTTATAAGACATTCCTAAACTTGAAAGCTGTACCCATAACCTCATAGAGTCGTCTGAAATTATGTTAGGGCCATTGATTGTCGGACTTTCAAAGACTGATTCAATTACTTGATTCAAAGACCTTTCCACTAATACAAAGTTTGATAAATGAAGTATTCGAACAATTGTTTGAGAAGCAACAGCAACAAATAATGGTTCCTTTAACATTTGAATATTGACTCTTAGAACTTGTGCTAAATCGTTATCAGTACAAGGCCAGCCATATTCCAACAGAGACTTAATTGCAAGGGAAGCCCATCCTAACAGCTGTTGTTTCTCATATATTAGCAAGTCACTAAGTTCAATATTGAATTTTTCAGAATCACAAAATTGAAGATAGAAAACAAATAACTTTAGGCCCAATAGTTGAATTTCTGTCCTTGGAAACGAGATTAGGTGTCTGAAGAGATCAGTTGAAGTATCAAATTCTTCTAAAACACCTGAAAAGGAAACGATATCTACCTTTCTTTTCTTCCAGATGTCCTCTCTATCTGTTTCTTTTACCTTCAGATGACCAATAGCATAGAGTGATCTTATGAGATTAACTAGAGAAAGTAGCGACATCCATTCTTTAGCATGTGATGAATGTTTGAGTCTGATTGAACGAAAGACAAACCAAGTATATGTATCAACTTTACTATTGGTAAAATCAATCATATCAATGTTCAAAGTGTTGTCAATATTTTTCACTACTTGTTGAATTTGCAAATCTATCCAATGAACCAAATTACCTCTGAACTCTCTATCAATATCGGGTACTCCAATTCCAGATTCTCCTAGTAGCTTTGGAAAGTTACTACTTATATAATTAGATGATAGAACACCGAATAAAACAATTTGATCACGAAGGGATTCATAGTTTGTGGTCATGATAACAGCCGCTGTTTTTAACACTGATTTAACCACATTAAGACCTTCACGCACATTAGTAGTTGCAAATAATATCAAAGAATTATTAGCTATCTCAAGTATCAAAGCCGTTGAGGAGTTATCTTTATTTAATGTCTTGAAATATTTTGATAGAGTTTCAGACAATTCTAAACTGATATCTACGAAAGCAACATTACCAGCATCTAGTAACGATCTCAAAGTTAGCAATAAACCTGATAGAGATTTATCAGATGTACTTTTGGGAAATTGCTCTCTCAATACCTGTAAAATGAATCTTGTCAACTTAGTCCAATCTGATCTTGAAAGATGATTTCTATGCCCATCATAGGATATGATAGAATGTAACATAATGGAAAAATCTAACATCAGTACTTCGAAAAGTTCGTTCCTTGAAGTAAATGATCTTGACTGTATGAACTCTAGTACTGATTTGACTAGTTGATACTTCATAGTTTTTGAGCTTTTTACTATTAGTTTCCTTAGAATATAACTTGCAGATTGGAGTCTTGTCACAACTGCAGATGTTTTGCTCCTAAAGTAATTGGTTTTCTCATTGTCAATAAATGTGAATACAGATTTAGTAATAGCTTGTAATTCTGTATGTGATGGTATTTCTGCAGTGTCTACTAACTGCTCTAATTCCGCTAGCGCTTCATTTCTTTCACGTAGTTTTGAGGAATCTAGCCTAGCTAATGAAAAAGTTAGCCTCCTTTCAAATTTATAGCATTGAATATTACTTACATAGTATTTCAGTAACCCCAGCCTGGATCATTATATCATTTTTAAATTTTAGGATGTTCTTAAGCTTTAATATCAAAGAAATACTAAGTACTGTCAATATTCTATGTGCAAAAATTGATTTACGTTAAGATATAAGAAACTACAATCTTGAGATTAAATGAATAGTATTTTACATTCGTATTTCTTTTCCCCCTGGATTATGTAGTTTTTAATGACATTTTTCTTTAATTTTTATAATAAACCAAAATAAAATAAGCTTAAACGACAACACCAGAGTTTGAGGCAATACGTGGCCATAAATCAGCACATTCTTTACCGACTGGACCAGTAATAGCAGAACCTTTCATTTCACCTTTTGGATTAACAATAACACCAGCATTATCTTCAAAATATAAGAAAACACCATCTTTTCTTCTCCAAGCTTTTGATTGACGAACAACAATTGCTGGCATAACTTTCTTTCTTAATTCTGGTTTACCTTTTTTAACGGTAGCCATGACCATATCACCAAGAGATGCTGCTGGTAATCTGTTTAATCTAGCACCGAACCCTTTAACAGCAATGATGTATAAGTTTCTAGCACCAGTGTTATCAGCACAGTTGATGATAGCACCAGTTGGTAAACCTAACTAAAAATAATTGTTAGTATAAATTTTGAAATCAAGAGTTTTAAGAATAATATCTCTAAGAAGTACACTTGGTGTTATTTGATAAATTTTCTCAATATAAGTTGTAATTATTACCTATGCCATGGTCTCACTAGAAATGAATCTGATCCACTTTCTTGTATGTCGACCAAGCAATACCGTATTAAATATAAATACAATCCTATTTTATTTTAAAATTTTTGACTGAGAGCTATTTTTGTAGTGATATCTTCCTCTTCTCTTTTTCTAAAACTTAGATTTGATTCTAATTTTCACCTTGATACCATTCTTGACACTATTCTTATTATTGATTCTTCTCTATTACATACTGAAATTCTGTATTTGTTACCTGAAGCACCACTGCTTGACATTTTTGATAGATTATTTGGTGTATGTAGTAATTACTAGGTTGTAGCTGAAGATTCTGAAAATCAGTTTTATTTTTCACAGAGTCCTTTTGGGACTGTGTCCTGACTCAAAATGGAAACAAAGTAGATTAATAAAGGATTTACCCGGAAAAAAGTTTTCTTAGAAAATTGATAATTGGTTAGAGCACAAATCTCACTGGTGTTTGGGATAATGTCTACCCTAATAATAAACACGTGATAAATTTTAATAGTGGCACATCTTGTTTATGAACCTTATTACTTATTCCATATATGGAGTCAAGTCTCTTACCATAGCTACTTACAAAAACAAGAAAAAGCTCCGTATATGAAGAAGGGTGCTATCATGTCAGCTGAGAGATTCGTTGGGACAAGCATCAAAACGCAGAAGAGATCGACGAATAGTTCGAAGTCACCACGAAAGCGTATAAGGATAAGAGATGATAATGCTGATGACACAACAAGTGGCATACGCATCGAAGACACTGATTTGATTAATGAAGATGAGGATGATATTCCGTATACTCACAATAATCCTTCGAGGTCCCAGTCGCCTTTGCTGTTGAGTTCTGATACTGATACAAAAGACGAACATACCCAGAATGACGAAGTAATTCTGGTTGACGCTGATAATGACATCAGGGAATATTATGTTATATCTGACGATGACGAAGAAGATGCTGGTAGCAAAAATAATGAAGGGACTGAGGTTCAAAAGACAGTGGATGAGCAGCTCAAAGAAAATAAACACTCAAATAGTTCAGCCCTAAATACTGCACATTGTTCTGTTTGCTTTGAAAGCCCTACAACTACTCTCATCTTACCTTGCGGACACATTTATTGTGATGACTGTGTCTTTAAAGCGTTAAGCTCGACAAAACAGAGTAGTAAGAACGGTGGACCATGCAGTCTTTGTCGTAAATACACTCCATACAAAAAAGTTATCTTGGGAATATTCAAAAAGAAGAGAAAACTGCTTGCGTGAGAGTCGGTTATGAAGATCAAGTTCATTGATAAAGGTTTTAGAGAAAATCAGGGGTCGTCATGGGTTTTGTTTGGTGCAGGAGCTTACGAGGTAATTATAGTATAGAGAGCAGAAAGTTTCTTATTTTCCAAATAATCACCTTCAGTTGAAGATATCTACTAAAATGTCTTTATATTCCAATAATAAATCTTAATGTAGTGTACCTTGTAGTGATTCTCCACATCTCTGGATAGAAAAGTCTCTTTTTGTGTCGAAAGTATATATCCGATTTCTATATATCTAATAAGGGGGAAGACCATACAAAGTACTCTAGTTCTAATGAAGAGTCATAAATGAAGATATTTCTTTTTGCTATAACATTGCAATAATTTTAAAATCCTTACTTGCTTTATTTCACTGAGGATGAGTAATCATTTTAACACAATTAAAAACCATATTTATCATAGAAAGATAGATCAAAAAATAGATGTGAGAGATAACAATGAATCATTTAAATATGTTAATCCTTCCAGGCAATCTATTAAGCTGACTATTAAGCATGATTTACTGAAGACAGATTCTAAAACGACCAACATATCAGAAAAAAATAAATTCAGTGATGGGAGCAGCAATTATTCAATCCCAATAGTAACTGTCTTTAATGATAAATTTCCATTGATTAAAAAAGGGAAATTTAAAGGGCAGCGTGATAGTAGAAATTCAAGATGCCTGGTCCATCAGATGGATCAAGTACAAAATAACAGATATAACAACTGCCCTTGTGTCTATCTACCAATGGTTTCATCTCCTTTGGCTAGATTTTCCATATCAGACGACTCTGACCTGAGCGAAAATGAGAATGAGGAAAACTTAACGATCTTTTGTGAAAATGAATCTTATATTAAACTGAAAGAGATTCATATAATGGCTCGTCTGAGACAAAGATTGACTTTAGTATCTGAATCTGATAACATTTCTGGAATTGAGAAAAATTCAAGACGTATACGGAAACCCTATTCTTTGGATGGATTGAGACTCTTTGGTGTCCATGCTAAAAATCTAGAAAAAGGTGAAACAGCATCTCTAATAGGGAGTGAAAATATTTTCATGAAAGCTGTATAGCCCGGTGACCTATTTGCCAACTTTTCATATCATTTCTAATATCAGGTTTTTGAACCTTTGGATAAATATCAGTAGCCTTCAGGCGGTTGTACTCAGCATCATTGTTTGAGTGTTCTTTCTGTAAATCAATTAAACGTACACCTTCTTCGTTCTTTGCCCAACCGTCTCCACCGTTGAAAATATCATCAATGCACTCAGCAGCATTGAACTCACCTGGAATAACATCCCACGAAACTTCAAATGTTTTTTCATATAACTTGGATATCACGGGATCATTGGTTATGGTCAAAGATTTATAATGCTTATCATAGCTACTTACTTGGGAAGTACTTCCGGCACGACGATGTGAATGATGAGACTGAGATGTCAACGAACTCAAACTTATAGAATCTGTAAGTCCATCGTTGAAAACTTTAGATAAACCTTTAGATTTCATGCTTGGAGCAGTAAATTGCCTTCTATCACCTTTTATCAGCTCCATTCCAATTTTTAGATTCAAAAGACAATTAACTTTCGAATCCTTTAATAGATATCTATTTGTGGTAGGTTCTTCAAAATTAACGAATTCCGCTAGATTCACTTCAACTTTACCAAGAAGAGTCTTATCTAAGACTGGCTTATGTGTTTGGCTCTTATGCGTGGAGCTACTCGCTGAACTTTCATTAACTGATTTTTGATAATGATTATGGTGTATCTCAACATAAACAGACAACTCCAGGATCTTGCTCTGTAATTCTTTATTTCGATTAATATTGAGCTTAACAATGATCTCACTAGTATACTTCCAAATTGCCTTATAGTCTTTGATGATCGATCTATCAGTTTTGCCTTTAGTTGACGACATTGGAGAATCTTTAACAGCCCATTTGACGTAGCATAAGCCTGAAACCTTCGGAATATTTGTCAGCTCTTGTATTGACAGCGTGAGCAAGAACTTAGGTCGCCTACCATACGACATACTCTCAAGAGTCTCGAGCATTTTTCACGTACACCTTTGTTTGGCTATTGATTATATATATTATATGCTCGGACATAAATTTTGTGACAGAGAGAGCAATAAGCCGACATTGCCATTCCCGTGGAATAATAGTAAGTCCAGTTGTTACGTACTGGTTAGACAGTTAATTGGTATACAATCGAGAAAAATGACTAATATATAAACATCAAAAATGGAGAACTGGAGAATCCTCATTGTAGTCTATCACAGATTTTGCGTATCATATTGATCAGTACAGAGAAGGGTCTATTTATTTATTTAATCCGGAGAAGGGTTCGGAATTGTTTGTAATTTATTATGTAATGATCATTATCGCCTTTCCCAAATTGATGCTCAAGTGTTTAGATTAACTGGCACAACTTGAATATGCGCTATTGGAGCTGCAACTACCGTGGTTGCTGGCATATGTATTGTATAGAGAGTAGGGTCAACATTGACTCTTATTATGCAACGCAAAAAGTATTGAGATATATTCTATTAAGAATGTATACCATTCTTATTGATTAAAACGGGTAATGTTCTATAAAAGAGATCAGGTAAGCACTGCTTATATAACACTATGGCAGTAAAGGCATACGATGTGCTTGATAGCTTTATGAATCAGTGAAAGAGATCAAGAGGTCAAACTGCTCCTCAAAAAATAAAAAGAAGGTCTCTTTGTATCAATATTCTATACTGAGGAAGCCTGTAGGAAAGACCAAGAAAAAACCAAGCTTTAGTTCAGATCAGTTTTACATTTCATCTCCAAAATATACTCAAGATAGCCTACATTTCATTACGTTGAGTACCCCAAATTAGCAACATTTCAAATAGAAATAGATATAAATTATCTAGCGGAGGAAACATGATAAGATGGAGAACGAAATCTTTAGAACCCCATCGAGGAATTACGTCAATCCTTTAGCTAGCAATGGTTCAACTTCTAATCTATCAGCTTCATCAGTTAATTCTAATCTCCCCTCAGCTGGTCTTATTAAAGTATATTATTCGGATGAATATGACTCAAATGATAGTTTTGCTTTCGATTCCCTAGATATGTCAGGTTTAAGCCCAACACCACTGCACTTACCCACTAGAGATCTAAGAAGAAATGCGTGCCACGATAACTTTTTAGTTTATAATGATCAATCTTCTAAAACGAAAAGAAGTTCCATGTTCAACATTACATTCAATCTACCATTTGATGATGAAGCTAGAGAAGTCAAAATTCCATCATCAGGTATAGGGCGTCCTCGTTATTTTTTCAATAAGATTATCGAGTCATATCAGTCTGAAAAAGGTGCCTTTTTAACTGAAAGTATTTATCTCAACAAAAAGGTATTCCAGAGTGAAGAATCCATTCTGAACGGAAGTGTTAAGATCAATATTATTCGAGAGGTCAATAATTTACTCAAAAGTATGGTAAATATGAACGATCACTCTAGTTTGATACCCACGATTTCCAGTATAAGAAGTACATTGGCATATTACCAGAAATTATTAATTGCATTTGACATTTCAACAACAGATTCTTTAGGGGCGATCAGCGGCGATAATAGTGATACAAATGGCGTACCCACGTCCCCTAGAACAGTATACCGAACTGACTCTAGTCAGTCGAGAAGTACAATAAGGGAAGCTTCTGGAAAGTCTTCCAAAAGGGATTCGCTTTTTTTTGATAAATGGAGATGTAAAATGAAGAGTAAGAAAAATAGGGAGTCGTACCATGAACGAGGAACTGATTATGATTCAACTAGGACTTCGCGTGAATTTCCAACACATACGCGATCAAGTTCTGTTAATACAATAGTAACGACAACCTCAGTAAGGTCCGTCAAAGATCAAGCTTCAATTAGTGACTATATAAATGCTATTAAAGGTCTTCAAGAGACATTGAATGATGTATATCATGAGTACATTGATTCGGAGGATGAAGAACTCACAATAATGCTCAATTCTGCTGTTGAATTTCTCTCGCAGTACATTTTAAGATTTGTTCTTAATGATATCAGTTCTTTATTGCTGAGATATGTGGAAAAATACATCCAAGAGTTCGTCTAAATAGAGTTTATGCAAGCAGCTTTTTGATTCGGGTATAATAAATTTAGGAGATTTTTAGACTACAAGTAACTTTACTTATTTATATATAGGTCGCTCGCTAACTCAAGAACCCAGAAGTAACTAAAGGGCTAGTTTAGTAGTATAAAAGTCTATTGTCATTTGTATACCGATAGAATAAGTGGGTAAAAAGAGAAGGGGACTAGGGAGCAAATGGGGCTACCTTGTGATATAAAGATCGAGACTGATCAAGTGCGACAGCGCGGTGTTATAACGAGTTTAGATGATATTCAAGGTAGAGTCTTCCTCAATGTGAACTCTGAAATTTCTTTGAACTACATTCAAATCAAACTTGAAGGTGTATCAAAAAGCTTCCTTCAAACAAGAAAAGAAAATAGCGAAAAGGTGGTAACAAGAAGTGAGGAGCACATAATATTATATGATATAAGAACTATATTCCCACCAAAAAACGTGAGACAAGTCAGTTCGTCAAAAGAATTCACACTTGCTCCGGGAGAGTACGAATTTGAATTTGTATTTAAAATTCCTTTAAATAATGCATGTGGGGAGCCTAAATCTACAACACCCAACAAGTTTCAATTTGTTAGGTCTAATTCAGATTCTTCTGAGGTTCATAAAGTTGCTGCTCTCCCACCCACGTTGACTGATCTGGATTCAGCTGCTTCAATTTCTTATTTTTTAAATGTGACAGTGAAAAGAGCGTCGATTCTAAAGTCTAATATCAAAAAGGTATCAATTTTATCTTTCAATCCTTTTAATGGCGTGGATAACTTGCATAGAAGTCGCATGCTGAATTTTGTTAGAAAAGAATATGTTTTTAGAGATAAGTTACCAGAGATTATTGCATTAATAGAGCCACCAGTTACTAAACCCCAACCCCCAGCTCGGTCGACAAGCTTTCTGCATTCATTGTTCTTTTCTTCCTCTCCATCACCACCTCTTGGACCCCCTACCCCGCCTAAGAATGATACACCTACTATATTATCATTTGATGTTCCATTTTATTTCGAAGCAAGGTCGTACGGATTCTTACAAACAATTGGCCAACCACTTGCGTTAAAATTATATGTTCTTACAAAAATTCATCCAAGTCGTTATCTTGGTATAGATGGTGAAAGTTCTGGACTTGGTGCTATATATTTAAAAAAGTTAACTATAAACCTAATAACGACAACAATAGTCCGGGCTCAGGAGGCTGTAAAGAAAATAGCAAAAGAATCTAGTCTTTGTTTGATTAATACTAGTGGGAAGCTAGATCTTGCATATGCTAGAAAGTCCAAAGCATTGAATGAGCAGACTGGCAATGCACTACATGAGCTTGAAATTCCGCATTCACTCCTTGAGAACGTTATTATACCCCCAAATTTACCACCTAGCTTTACAATATGTAATATTGAAAGAAGATATTCTCTACGAATTACTGGCCAATTTACTGAGACACGAAGCTCAAAGAATCCAAGAGACGCTGTTCTTGATGTTCCTGTCACAATGCTAAGTGGTATTCCCCCACCTGTTGCTAGCGAAACTGCACCGCCCACAATCCATCTGCCAAGTTACGACGACGTTTTGAGATCATCCAATTAATCTAACAATTGTTTTTGCATTATTGTACTTTCTCCACCTATCTTGGCTCCTCGTTATTCTCTGAAAATTAACGGCATGAGTTGAGACGCCCAATAATATTCATCAGTAACATGTTCAGTAGCTACAGCTTCTAAATATCAACAGCTTATTGTATTAGTCATAGATGAACCGCAATCAAGCCGCAGCAAAGATAAAGTCACACAGTTGTTGCCCTAATACCAATTAACTAAAATGTTTAAATAATACTTAAATAATAGTCGAATGAACAGGTCCGACGACTAACTGTTAATTCTTTCAATTGTGTGATTTAGACCATGCATTCTAAGTGTTCAGCTTCAATTCAATTGGAAGGGCATCCTGATAAGTATTATACGAACTTGGACACTATTTCGGGTAAAGTCACTGTCAAAGTAAACAGAGATATTGATGTCAGCAACATACAGATCAAACTTCTGGGTACAGCATCAACAGCAATTAACCAGACTGTTCTAGTAAATAACAGAAGAAGAAGAGTCAGAAAACTTGAAGTTCATGAATTGTTATATGATGTTGATACGCTATTCCCACCAGATGATGTCAACAGTGTCTCACGTGCTAAGAGCTTTACATTAACACCTGGTGAATATGTCTATAATTTTAGCTTCAAGTTACCTTATTTATCATATTGTGGTGATCCAGCGTCCATTGCCAGATTTACAAACGTGAAGAATTCTTCTAGAGAAGACGAATCCCAACATCATAAAACTAAGAATTTTCATGCATATGGTCATAAAACTCTACCACTCCCACCTTCCTTATCTGGCGTTGGAACTCTTCTCGATGATGGCTGTAATATCAATTATAGATTAAAAGTGACAGTGAGAAGACCTGCTATGTTGAAAACAAATATTAGGGAAATATTACCGATCAATTTTACAACTTTTGATCCTGTTGATGATGTTAATTTTCGAAATAGAACTCCTGTCTTCTTCAAATCGGAAGCATTTATGTTTTCAGGTAGAAAAATTGAAGCTGAGGAGGTGAAAAGAAAACAATTGGAAGCTGCAGAGAAAAAGGGGTTTTTTCATAGAATTTTCAAATCTTCTGAATCATCTGAACAATATGACGTTCCATTTACAGCTATTCTTAGAGGAAATGACCAACTAGTGACGGTTAATAAGCCTTTAGGTTTTGAGTTACTAATTGTATCTAAGTGGAATCCTATGCGGTATCAAGATGAAAAGGGTAAAAGTACAGGGCTTGGTGTTATTTATGTAAAAAGCGCTAAAATTGAGTTAATCAGTTATACATCGTTCAAGGCAGAAAATTTCGCAAACAATGTCCAGAGTAGTCATCTGATTAACATGACGACTAATGCTTTTAAATTAGATTTGGCTGATGCGGGGCCATCATCATTACATTCAGAAGATCCAAGCTTTTGCTATGAATTACCATTACCTTCTAGTTTATTACAAGATGTTGTATTACCATATTTTCCTCCATCGTTTGAAACCTGCAATATTATAAGGACCTATGCATTAAATGTGGAGCTACAATTTGGTGAAAGAGCCGATTCTTATAGAGGCAAAAAATTCAAGCCGACAGTGAACGTTGCTGTCCTTAGTGGTATACTTCCTCCAGATACACAGGTAAATGTTCCATTAAATGTTCCATTAAATGCTCCACTAATTGCTCCTTCGAATGTTCCTTTACAGCAACATGAACATACTAATGATAAGCCTGATGCGCACATAGTCCCTTCATATCGAGCATCTGAAAATTCTCACGGCTCTGAAAGTTCCCTAAGAGCACCAATAGAAGAGGATATACAATTACCAGCTTATACTGAAGAAGATGCTTCAAATCATTAGAGATTACAAATATATAACTTAATATAATATTCAAACTAAGTTGTTAAAGTTTCTAATGCTTCTTTTACCAAATGGCTTCCTTTTGGGTCCAAGTTTAATGCGATAGTGAACTGCTTGATGGCATCATTTTTTCTATTCGATAGTTTATAAAGTTGACCCAACAAAAAATGGACACTTGCTTCATCCGGTGCTATGGTGACCAAATACTCAAAATCAATTAATGCTGAATTATACTGCTCCAGAGAGAAAAGTAACTGGGCCTTTTTGAATAATGCTAGTGCACTTAATGGTTGAATTTTACAAGCCAATTCATATTGAGATAATGCTTGTTCTGTCTTTCCAAGTTTTTCAAGCATCATGCCAACACAACATATTAGGATAACGTTAACGGGATTGATATCAACAGCTTTTCTAAAATGAAATTCTGCTCTGCTAAAATTACCAAGTTTTAAATATACCATACCAATACCATATAAGGCGTTATAATGTCTTGGATCCATTAATAAAGCATAGCGAAAGCTCTCTAGTGCATTTTCATAAGCATCATTGGCAACATATTCATGACCTTGTAACGTATAGGCATATGATGATTTATCGTCAATTTGTGTTGCTCGTTGAAAGCATCTAATGGCCTCATCTGGTTCTCTTGTTAGTGAAAATAAATTACCGATTGCAACCCATGTCTGAGAAGAGTTTCTATTTATACTTAGTAGATCATGTGCTAAATTACAAAGCTCAACCTCTTTGTGTAAATGCCATAATAATGTCGAATAATATTCCATGTCCTCTACTCTTGTTTTATCCAACTTTCTTAATCTTTGAAAATAGACTTCTGATTCTTCGTAGTTCACAATTTCAAAATGTAACCGTCCAAGTTTACTTAAAACCCATGAAGTGTTGATATGTGCCTCTGGTAAAGAGCATAATATTCTGATGGCTTTAAAACAATCGTACCTACTCATAGCTTTGAACCCTTTTGCATACGTGGAGTATATATTCAACAAATGTTGTTGCCCATGCTCTTCATTACTCAAGTATTCTTTGCGCTTCAAAACAGGGTTCGAATCTGAGTTTGACCATAAAGATTTGCCCCTGTCTTGTGTATATTCACTAGAGGGGGATCTAGAAGAGCCTAACTTTGAGGAACTCTTGGAGTTAGATAGAGGCTGCGAGGCTAACCTGGAGGTCACTCTCGAAACATTGATACGCGGCACTCTTTTGATTGTATCTCCCGCAGTAATGATTGGAGGTTGTTTGAACAACACGTCTCTATCAGTAGACGACCTAGTCTTTCGAGCAGGAGCACTGGGCAAGGCTAGTTGCTTTACTCTGGGCGTCATAAATTCTGGACTAGCTTCACGACTTCTTGTATCATGTGTAGTCTTGAGAAACGATTTATGAGGTAATCCTTGGTTGATATTGGTCGAACTATCGCCAAATGGATCTCTTGAGTTTTGTTCAAAGTTAAATGAATTATCTTTATTCAGCGAAAAGTTTGTCCCAGGAATAACTTTATATATGGCTTTTACTCGAAAATTTGCACCCACTTTATTTAATTCTTCAAACGATTCCCATAAAAATGGATTTCTTTTTAGGGCCTTTGAATGATTTATGGCACTTTCCTTTGTATCACCTACTAGTAAATAAAGCCTACCCAACAAGTTATAGAACACTGCCGGATCCGGTAGGAGCCTTCTTTCGTATTCATAATTTATTGTTAGATTATCTTTCAACGTCTCCCATAAATGTTGCGTACTAGTCAAAGCGTAGATTCCTTCAGTCCCCATGGATAAGGCGAGTGCAGCTTTTGCAAACACATATGAGCACCCTACATGTGGGAGATTAGCAGTGAGGTTATATGCAGTCTTATACCTTCTTCTTTTTAAAAGTACTAGCCCATATAAGTGTATAGCATCATGATCCTCATCACTAGTTTCAGCAAGCAATCTTTCGGCTGCAAACTCTGCCGAAGGAATCATATCATTGTCCAAGCCATATATAACAATAGACCGTAGCTGCTGTATCGTATTCTCCTTAAAGTTCATTTCTCTCCCATGAAATAAAGACACCAAGAATGAAGTAGAGAAGCTTTATTTGTGAACTTAATGAAAACAAAAACAATATTACTAATATATGACTAATCTCAATAGTCAAATCCGACAGGCTTTCGCTAAAAGAAAAACCAAATAGTGAAATTCAAGTGGTTTAAAACAACAAAAAGTTCAAAACAAATTGCTATTAGGCTGAATATAACGACGTGAAAATGATCAGGACGTCGATACTACTGCTTTTGTTATCAGGGCTGAGCCAAGTATCCCTTGCGTTTGATCCATTTGGTAAGTTGTGCCTGAGATTTTTTTGGCCAATTGAAGTTTTGTTCAGTAGTTAACGCGCGTCTTGTTCCTGACATGAACGATGCTCCTTCAATTAAATTATTGAGAAATTATACTAACACTGAATAATAGGGTTGACTCCCAACTATTTCAAAGATGGAGATAAAGTTAATCTACTCGTCAACAAAATAGAATCAGATTCAACGCAGTTGCCCTATGCTTATTATAATTTACCATTTATCTGTCCCTTAACCAAGGATGCAAGACCCTTACATTTGTCTCTCAACGAAGTTATAAGAGGCGATAGAATATGGGAATCTGATTACAAATTGAATTTCAAGGAAGATGCTCCTTGCCATAGACTTTGTGATCGGAAAACAAGACCTGAAGGCTTAAAAAGGGCTGACCAACTTATAAGAGCTGGTTACGTTGTTGAATGGTTAATTGATGATTTGCCAGGTGCAACCACCTTTATAAGCTCTACCGATCAAAAGAAATACTACGCTTCTGGTTTCCCATTAGGATTGGTTAGAGATGGTAAAACATTTATTCATAATCATGTTATGCTTGTTATCAGGTACCATGTTGAAAAAAATGGACAAAATACAATTGTTGGATTTGAAGTATATCCTAGAAGTGTTAGCGACTTTCACTGTCCTGGAGCTTCAAAGAATTTTGATAATTTCGAAATTAACACTGAAGCTGTCGGTGATACTATTATCCCATTCACTTATTCTGTCTACTGGAGAGAGGAATTCGATATTTCATGGAGTGAGAGATGGAATCTATATTTCAAGAATGGCATTAATGATGGTCAAATACATTGGATATCTCTGATAAATTCTCTTGTCTTGGTTTCATTTGTCTCAGCTATTGTCGGTGTTGTTCTTTTACGGACATTGAATCGTGATATTGACATTGCTACTGAGAATATTGCCATTGAGACAGACAAAACCGATGGATTTAACAACTCTGGGTGGAAATTAATCTCGAACGATGTTTTCAGAGAGCCAAGAAACCCTCTACTTTTATCTATTGTCGTTTCCTCTGGTGTTCAGGTGTTTTTCACTATCATTGGAGTCTTAATATTTACTAAAATAGGGTTGCTTGGACCAAATGTTAGAAGCAGCGTGTTAAGCTGGGCATTGACATTCTTTATTACTGGTGGTACTGCAGCTGGTTACGCTGGTATAAAGTTTTATAAATTTTTCACACTTACACCTAAAGTGAGATCAGGTATTCGTTATTCAATCTTATTTGGTGGAACTTTACCATTCACTGTTTTAGTGTCTGTATTAATACTGAATTGTATTGTATGGGCTAAAGATTCATCAACCGCATTACCATTTGGAACAGTTGTATTGTTGATTGTTTTCTTCTTAGTTTTTGAGGTGCCTTTGTCAATAGTTGGTGGCATTTTTGGAAATGGTATTACACATCATAATGCAACGGCTACTCTACAAAATCCTGAAAAACCAATCGGAATTCAACCAATATTCACTAAGTATATCTATGCTATTCCTGTGTTTGGATTAATACCATTTGGTACGATTTATATTGAACTGTTATTCATATTCAGATCTGTTTGGCTGGAAAAAACATCATTTTATTATATGTATGGTTTCCTATTGTTTACCATCATCTTACTTAGTGTGGTCGTTGTCGAGAGTGTGATTGTTGCTGTTTATTTATCATTGATATACGGTGATTGGAGATGGCAATGGAGATCATTTTGGATCGGTTCGAGCGTCGCATGGTACATCGAGGTATACTCGATCTATTACTATTTCACATATTTAAATTTATCGGATTTTTCTTCGATCATCTTATTTTTCTCATATACAACTATATTAACGGTACTGATAGGCTTGGCAACAGGTTCATTAGGTTTGTTCGGCACCTCCATCTTTATAAAAAGGATTTATGGTGCCATCAAGTTCGATTGAACCAAAAATTTTAATAATAGAAATTCAAGTTGACATTGGGGAACACTTTGTTAACTGGTAAAAATAATTATAGCAAAAATAAACTCAGCATTCAAAAATTACATCCTATAGATCCATCATGCATACTCTTTACCTCGTATTGTAACTTAACAGTATAGTTTTATGTTCTTTAACTCAAATTAATGTATTTTACAACTTAGCAAAAATAAAATTGCAGAAGATCATCTATTATACAGTCATAATTAATATTTCAAACTCTCAACTCTGCTGCTGCGATGAAGTCTGGTTATCACGGTTACGGCCATCATTATTGAAACGACGGTTTCCACGATTTTGATTGTACTTCCCACCATTTGCATTATAATTTCTATTTCCTTGATTACTTCTGCTATTATTATTATTGTTGTTGAATCTTTTGTCGCCATTATTGTTATTGTTGTTATTATTTCTATTTCTTTGGCGTTGCTCTTGATTTTGAACATTGCGGGCTTTAACCTCACCCATGATTTCATCTGGTAGTCTTATATATTTAATATCTTTACCTCTGACAAATATCTCTGGAAATTTTAAAAATGATTCACCATTCTATAAATCGGTTAGTCAAAAGGAATATCTTCTGCTGGAAAACGAAATATACCTACAGCACTTGTCTCAATAACATCCTCAAGAGTAACATTCATCCAATTATCAATTTCAACTAGAATCCCATTTACTGTTTCGCCAGACTTCAATTCAACTGATGTTGGTTGGCCTTTAGCAGCTGTCAGCAAATAAATTGGAAGCTGCGATTATTTGTTAATAAGAGCTCTATCAAAACATTGATCTCAATAATCAATGCTGGTACAATCCCAAATACGTACCATAATACTTATTTAGTCCAAATACTACATCTCGTTTTAAATTCTTCTGCGTTGAACATTTCTCCTGCAAAACGCAATTACGAGGGTAAAACGTGAACAAGTTAATTACGGCCTATATCATCACGTGTATAACACGTGAATAAAGTCTAAAGCAATATTTTTTTGAAATAGAGAATATAATAAACTCTTTTTCACCATTTAAAGCATTTTATATCCATCATAAAAGTCTAAATTTATAATATTGGTTACTTTTCAAGTCTTCTTTTAGCAAATTTATAAGAAAAATAAGGACAATTTCCAGGTTTGTCATTACTTTTCCTAAAAGGGAAGAAGCACACTGAACCTGGAAAAAAAAGCGATTTAACGCGTATTAAAAAGATGCAACATCTCTCAATAATTATTGTGTTAATTAGAAATATAAAAATACTCTAGAGGGAGCAAAAGTGTTTCATATAACTAAAGAAGGAGGATTGATTTGAACTGTGAAAGCATAGAGCATTTACAAGAATATTGGGCTATCTAGACGTGTTTCCTTAAGTATTGATTTTAGTGAAGGGTGAGCTATACCATGGTGAACGATTTCTATATAGCGACGTATTCAAACGTGAGTATAATGGATTTTGGTGCTAAAATTTTTTTTTAAGGCCAATTGCTAACTTGTACTAGGTTGATGTATATGAATGCTTCATTGAAGATGTCCCTTTAATGAGACGTTGCTCAGATGATTGGGTAAATGCTACCCAAATTTTGAAAGCTGCAAAGTTTCCCAAGGCACATAGGACGCGAATCCTCGAAAGAGAAGTTCAGAATGGAGTTCATGAAAAGATACAGGGTGGCTACGGGAGATTTCAAGGTACATGGATCCCATTGAATATTGCAAGGCCACTAGCATATAAATACAATATTACGGATGAATTGGCCCCAATATTAACTTATATTCCTGATCCTGATAATCCCCTGGAAAGAAGATCAAAAGCTAAGCCTACACAAAGTCAATTTGACAATGCTAATGGAAGTCCATCAAAAAAACCTAAACGAACATATAACACCAAGAAGAGAAGAGCAGCAGCAGCAGCAGCCGCAGCAGCTGGAAACAATGATACAATTATAAATGAGGATCCAATCTCTAATAATAAAGCTTATCAGCTATCGTCGTTACCTCCAGTTGGCATATCAGGAAGTAACGATGGAGGGTTTTGGCAACAACAACGAACTAATGAACCTTTAAAACACACTTTTCAAACTCAAGGATCCCACTTCCAACAAAATATTCCTGCACCTCCACAAATGGGCCAGTATTGCCAAATCCAATCGACACTGTCTAATGGGGAGTATCAGAGGCCAAATTATCCACAACAACAGCATATTCATCAACAGTTCAATAATCAACATTATGGAAAATCATTCACCAATGAAATCCCACAATATACTTATCAACATCACAAATCAAAGGGGTCTAACGAAAATTGGTCCCAAGATGATTCTACTCAAATGGACGAGGCAATGAGAGATTCAGATACTTCAATCTCATCAGAACATTCATTATCAGGCCATGAGGAAACTAAGGGAGGAAAAGCCGCTTATATGGATGCCTTGATCAACTTCTTTAGTAATGAAACCGGAGAAATACCACCATCTTTACTCAATCCTCCTAGTGATTATGATTTTAATGAGCCAATCGATGAGGAAGGACATACGCCTCTTCATTGGGCTAGTTCAATGGCTAGTACTGTACTGATTGAACATTTGTTGAAAAATGGAGCCGATCCATTAGCTCCAAATAATAATGGTTTAAACTGTATCTCACGCGCAGTGTTCTTCAATAACTCTTACCATAAAGGTAATTTCCATCTATTAGTTGATTTGATGAAGAATTGTCTATATACACCTGATGCTACAGGGAGAACGCCGTTGCATTACGTTTGCGAATCTAATCTATCGAAAGTCGATATCTCAACTTATTACCTTGAAAACATTCTGTTAAAGTTATCCCAGAACAATGAAAACCTACTTAAAATTGTTATAAACCACAAGGATATACAAGGCAAGACAGCATTACAGCTAGCCCTCAAATCAGGGAACAACCACCTCTTGAACATACTTAAAAAGACTGGGATCATCGATGAAAAAAATGACGTTTCAGGAACTATGACTACTCCTATTAATGATCATGACCATACTGAATCATTTGATGAAGAGGACACTGAAGTACATGAGCCACCATCAATACCTACTTTACCATTAGAGGAAGTCGGTCCGTTACTGACATCAATGTTAAGTTCCTTAGCTGATGCATATGATTCTGAATTGAAAAGTAAAGAAGAAGAAAGTATACATACAGAGGGTGTTTTACAAAAATTGAGAGTAGATATTGGAGTTACAGAGGATCAAAACAATGAAATTTTGAATCAGATTGCTCATGGCTCAACTTTCGAAGAAGTTAATGCAAATATAAGTGATTTAGAGGAAATTTGTAACAAAAAAAGTGATTATTTGAATAAAATCATTGAGAGGAGTCAAGCTTTGTGCCTTGCAAAACTTGTGCTAAAAGAGGAATCTTCTATTCAATCAATATCAAATGAATCGAATGAGATTGAACTCGCCACTGAATTAACAAAGTTACAGATTAAAAGAGCCAATATGATTCAAAAGATCCTTTCTGAATTATCAGGCCATAACATTAACTATAAAATGACCAATTACAGAAGACTGATATCCATTTCATGTGGACTCAAAGTTGAACATATTGATGAGCTGATTGATGAGATAGAGGCAGACCTTTCAAAGAACGTTTCACCAAAATAGAATTGAAAACTTCAATTCAAAATTCAAAATAAATCAAAAAACATCTAAACTTGTTTATATAGTAGTAACCGGATCTTGAGAATATAATCTTTTAGTTACGAGGGTGTGTATTCCCAATAAAAAATTCCAAAAAAAATTTTGAAGCGATGCGATAACCTTTCTGCATTCTCTTGTTGTTAACTATAAGATTCAGTAGGATTTTCTTTCTATTTTAATCATAGTTATTGCGAAAGAATACTTGAAAAATGGATGAACAGTTCGTTGCAAGTTTAGAGGCAACTCTAACACAAGCTACTTTGGCTGATTCAGCTGCCATTAAAGCTGCTACTAATAAGCTTTCAAATGATTTTTATCAAAATCCTTCAGCTTTACCAGCTATTGTCTATATCGCTCAAAATAACCAAAGTGAACAGATTAGATTATTAGCTACTGTTGAAGCTAGAAAATTGATTGACAAACACTGGGAAAATATTGATGATGCTACGAAGACTGGTATCAAAGAATCTGTATTAAGTTCCGCTTTTGTCGAATCAACTAAGAACATTCGTCATCAGTTTGGTAGACTAATAACTGCCATTGCATTATACGAACTTGAATCGCAATCATGGGACAATTTGTTACCAATTTTGGTTAACGCTTCCACCGATGATTCTAACGTTCAAGGCAAAGAAACTGCAACTTTCATTTTATTAACATTATTAGAGGGTGAAATTCCAGAATTAGGTCAACATATTGGATCATTTTTGGAATTATTTGCAAAGACTACTCGTGATCAATCTAGTCGTGATGTCAGAGTTAACTCGGTTTTAGCGTTAGCAAGTGCAGCTGCTATATCTGAAACTTACTTAGAAACTCAACCAGGTTTAGCTAATTCTTTCAAAAACACCATACCATCAATGGTTGAAGTTCTTAAAGAAGTCATTAGCTCAGGTGATTCTGATATTTCTAAGCAAGTCTTCAACTCATTCAATGATTTATTATTATTAGATGCTAAGTTGCTGGGAGATAACCTTTTAGCTTTGGTTAGTTTCATGATTGAAATTTCTGTTAATACACAAGTTGATGAAGAAATCAGAAACTTCGCTATCCAATTCTTGTCTTCTGCAGTTACATTCAGAAAGAATAAAATATCTGCTAAAAAATTAGGTAGAGATATCACTTTAGCTGCATTAAAAATTGCATCTGAAGAAGTTGATATCGATGAAGAATTAGAAAGAGATGATGATGATAACGAGAATGAGGAGAATGAACCTACAACTTTAGCTCTGAGATTAATCACAATTGCTTCAACTGAACTACCACCATCACAGGTTGTTAGTACAATTTTTGAACAATTACCAGGTCTTTTGAGCTCTTCTAATCCATTTGAAAGAAGAGCAGGTTTGTTAGCGACTGGTGCTGCTGTTTCTGGTGCTCCAGATTTTTATACATCACATATTCAGAAAATTGTCGACAGTGCTGTTCTTGGGTTAAAAGATTCTGAATTAGTTGTTAGAGTTGGAGCATTACGTTCTTTAGCTCAATTACTAGCTGAACTACAAGATTTATTATCCGAACATTACGAAGAATTATTACCTCTGATTATTGACATCATTGATTCCGCTACTAATCCTACTGTCTATAAGTATGCCTGTGTTTCATTAGATACGTTGATCGAGTTTATGTCGATTGATGCTATTAGTAAGTATCTGGAACCATTAATGAGCAAGTTATTCCACTTGTTGGAAGTAACTCAAACGTCAAAATTAAGATCTATCATTGTTTCTGCTATTGGTTCGACTGCTTATGCTGCAGGTACTTCATTCATACCGTTCTTCGATCAATCTGTTAAAGCCTTAGAACCATTTATTCAAAATGCCGGTGCTGTTGAAGGTTTATCTGAAGACGATATTGAATTAAGAGCCTTAACGTTTGAAAATATTTCCACTATGGCTAGGGCTGTAGGCTCAGAATCTTTTAGTAAATTTGCCGAACCATTGGTTGATTCTGCTTATACTTCTATCAAATCTGAAAGTTCGAGATTAAGAGAATCTGGATTTGCTTTTATTTCAAACATGGCTAAAGTCTACCGCAAAGATTTTGCACCTTTCTTACCAAACATCATGCCAGAAATTTTCAAATGTTTACAACAAGATGAATTCAACATTAATTTCAACGAAGATGATGAGTTCAATGATGAAGGTTTAGACGAAAAGTTCCAAGTTCATACCGGTATCACTGTTGAGAAAGAAATTGCAGCTATTGCATTATCTGAGTTGGCTTTGGGAACTAAGGAACTTTTCACCCCGTACATTGAACAATCTGTTGAGATTTTAACCGAACAAGCAAGAGATTCTTATGGTATGAGAGAAACAGCTCTTATAGCATTATGGAAAGTTGTCGAAGCATTACTTTCAGCTCAAATTGCTAAAGGTAAATATCCAAAGGGTGTCCCATCTTCTTCATACGTTGATCAAACTGTTTTAACTCTAATCAAACATGCTAGAGAATTATCAGTTGAAAGTTTAGCTGAAGAATTTGAATTAGCTATGGTCGCTACAATTTTAGATGTCGTTGCTGAGTTAGTTAAAAAATACGGTGCAATTATTATTATTGACAACAACAACAGCTCAGAATTGGAAAAATTATGTGTTGAATTAATGCATTTATTAAAAGGTGAACATCCATGTCAAACTCTTGATGATGACGAATTACCAGAAGATGAAGATGCTGAAGCTTCTGAATCCGATGCTTTATTATTAGAAAGTGCACTAGAAGTTTTAGTTAACTTATCAGTTGCTCTTGGATCAGATTTCAACAAAATTTTTGCATCATTCAAAGATATCATAGTTTCTAACGTTACTTCTAGCAGTAAGAACAAAAGAGTTTTTGCTATTGGTGCATTAGCTGAAATTGCTAGTGGCGTCAAAGAATCTAATCCATACACCGATGAATTGTTACAACTATTCATCACCCGTTTACAAGAAGACAAATCTGTTGAAGTTAGAGGTAATGTTGTTTATGGTATCGGTATTTTGATTTATTATTCTACGAATAATTACACCTCATTATATCCTAATATCTTCAACTTGTTATCTAAACTATTATCAAAAGTTCAAAAGAAAGAAGCTAATGTTCAAGAAGATGATGAAGAAGCAAAAGATGTTGTTCATAGATCATATGCTAATGCTTGTGGGTGTGTCGCGAGATTGGCTTTGAAACAATTGGAAGCTACTCCATTGAACGTTGTTTTGCCAGTTTTGATTGATCATTTGCCATTAGAAGCTGCATTTGAAGAAAACACTCCAATTTTCCAATTATTCATTAGATTGTACCAAGATTCAAATGATGAAATCACTCAATTCACTCCAAAAATTATTGAAATTTTTGGCAACGTTTTCTTAAAAGAATTAGAGAGAGAGAAATTAGAAAAGGAATCAACTCTAGGAAGAGAAGAAAATATTGAAAGCTTCAAACAATTCGAAACTGAAGAATTGAAAACACAGGTTATTGATCTATTGAAATATTTAGAATCTAAATACACCGGTAGTGTTTCTGCAAATCCAATTTTAGTTAAAGTTATTACTTAGTTTTAGAAGATAAAGATATATCATGTTAGTTTTTATTTTGTTTTTGTCAATATTATATAGCATATTTTGGAGACCCATTCTATTGTAGTAAGACAACAAAAATATTTCGCGACTCGCAAGGTTAAAAATCCAAAGATCAACAAAATGCCAGTTATCGATAAAGCTGGAACTTCAGATAGCGCCAAGGAGAGAGATCGAAATAGCAGAGAGAGACCAAACTTCACATTGGAACACTTAATCAATGATATCTTTTCAGGCTTCAAAACACTGATATTTGATCCAGAAGTCAATAAGATCATAATACCAGTACTATTGATTGTAGAATCAATAGCTATGAAATACATTCTATCTCATGTTCCTTATACGGAAATAGATTACACAGCTTATATGGAACAAATTGAGATAATTCAAAAGGGTGAATTGGATTATACTCAAATATTTGGTGGGACTGGTCCATTAGTTTATCCAGCAGGTCACATTTGGATCTATAGATCTCTTTCCTGGTTAACAGACGGTGTTAAGAATATTAATTTGGGTCAAAAATTCTTCAGTCAGTTATATCTTTTGAACTTACTTTTAGTATTGGTAATTTATTTTAACTTAAGGCTACAACCTTGGGTATTATACTTATTGGTGTTTTCCAAAAGACTCCATTCCATATATATCTTAAGATTATTTAATGATTGCTTTACCACTTTATTTGCAGTATTAACAGTTTTGGTGTTACAATATGCTAGTCGATTCAAACAATCTAATCCTTCATTATCTTGGAAACTAACAAATTTTATTTCACCAATTTTGTATGGATTTGCAATCTCAGTTAAAATGAATGCACTATTATACTTACCAGGATATTTAGTAATAACTTATTTCTTGAATGATGAAAATTTGTTGAAGTTATCAATTCAACCTGTTATCATTGGCTCTGTTCAAGTTCTATTGGGATGGAGTTTTTTATTTAATGGCCCAGAAATTAGATATAATTATCTTAAAGGTGCTTTTAACTTTGAACGAAAATTCCTTTATGAATGGACAGTGAATTGGAAATTTTTGTCTGAAGATGTTTTTAACTCTTCCAAATTTCATCAATTATTATTGTATATTCAGTTTTCATTGATTATGATTTTCCTCTTCACTAAATGGGCAACGAAAGGGGTAACGGGCAAATCGATACCTTCATTAATAATAGATGGATTGAAGTTTCCCAAATTAACATTATTATCTAGTCATGTTATTAATGATCCAGTTAGCGGGCCAAAATATGTTGTCGGTGTTTTAACAAGTTGTAATTTAATTGGAATTATCTGTTCAAGAAGTTTACATTATCAATTTTTATCATGGTATGCTTGGAGTTTTCCATTTTTAATATCATCAGCAAACTTCAATATTGTTGTATCAATCTTACTTTTTATGCTACATGAATGGTGTTGGAACGTTTATCCCTCAACAAATCTAAGCTCATTACTTCTATTGGGTATAAATTCATTTGTTTTATTAGGATATTGGTTAACTGAACCAAGAAAGTTGTCGAAGGATAAAAAGAATAATTAAAAAAAATTTCTACATAATATAATTGAAACGTAAAACCAAAACAATTTATAGAAAGACGAAGATCGACTAATAAACACATTATAAAAAATTGATAAATTTTTTAATCTTGAAAAAAGAACTAAAAGTACATGTATATCAGCTTTGATTTAGAGTTTTAATCTAAAAAACGATAGACGATGATCTTAAAACTAAGTTCTTTGATAATAGTATGCAGAACTTTATCCAGAAGCAGAATGAAAAAATGAAAATAAATAATGAACTTATTGGATTATTTAAAACACTGAATAAAATAAGAGAAACTGAATCATTAAAACATCACAATGAGACAACTCAAAAGCAAGATAATCTAATCAGTAGCTTCAACACTATCACGCCAATAACTCTCAAAATTACCTAAATCACCCCCATCAGTATTTAAAAATGTTTCCAGATTGAAATTCGCATCCCCTGAAATTTCATTATTGAAATCAGACAATGGAAAATCTGCATATAAATCATTCGACAAAGTATGACTATGTCCGTTTATCATCTGTGAACCACCAATAATTTCATCTTCTTGAATAAAATCTTTATTATTCAAATCTTTATTTGATTCTTCACCATTACTAGTTAAAATTTCGCCATTACTATTGATAGCATTTTCTGAATTTGGTGGCGTCAGTTGAGATGGGTTCGATGGCGTATTGTCCCTTTGCTCATCCTTAGAGGAACTGATATTTGCTGATGCAATAGTTTCTTTCTCCAAGGCAGCTAGATTTGGAGTTAATGGAGTGGTTGGAGTTGGTGGTTCAGAAGTGTTTGTTTTATTGGCCTTCTTAGATCTTCTTCTGCCAGTTTCTTTCTTCTTTCTTCCATTGGAGGTGGCAATTGTATTCGCTGTAGGAGTAGATTTATCACCAACAACTGGTGAAGCAACTGCAGTTTTTGTATTCTTTGGAGGGGGCATACGCTGTTTTATCTTTGGAGAACCCTTTTTGTCATCCTTTTTAGAAGATCCATTCAGAGCTTTTTTATTTTCTCTTTCTAATAGCATTAATTGCATTTGATAATCCTGTAAAGCACTAGAACCTGTCGAAGTATTATCTTTATCAGTTTGGGTGACTAATGTGCTTGTTGTGTTGACATTAGAGACATTAACCTTTGAATTTAGAGGTGTGCCTTGCTCACTATCTTTACCAGTATGTGAACTACCAGTTAATGGTGAATTTCTGGTACCCTCTAATTTAGGTCTTTTCTGAGGACTATTTCCTTGTGTTACATTATTACTATTGTTATTAGAGGTTGGAACTGGCTTGAACTGTTGCTGTTGAATGTGAGTAAGCTGCTGTTGTTGCTGTCTCAGTTGATTCATTTGAAATTGAGCTTGAGCTTGCTGCACTCTCGCATAGTTTGGAGATATGGCATTAGAAGCCACTGGAACATTACCTCTTTTTTGACCAGCAAAAAGTTGAGATTGTTGTTGTTGGAAATGCTGTTGAACTTCCTGTTGTTGTTGCGAAGGATGTAAAGGCTGATTAGATGAAGCAAATTGTTGTGGGATAGTACCCATCGAGTCTATAAGTTGTTGCGGGACTTGTCCGAACTGAGTGAATTGTTGTGGTATTTGAGGATCCATGGCACCAGGTGTTTGTGACAGAGGTTGTTGTTGCAACGATAGCATCTGCTGTTGCAGAAGTAACTGCTGCTGCTGCTGTTGTTGTTGTTGTTGAGATGGGAACCCCGATTGCCCTTGGAAATTTTGTGATTGAGCATGTGCTGCATGGAAAGTTGAGTTATGAAGAGCATGTTCCTTATGTTGTCTTAAGAGTTGAAGCTGATAATAATTTTGAGCATTTTCAGAGCCACCTCTATGTGTTCTAGCGTTGAAAACGTCCCAAAATATTTGCCACCATTCATATAGAAACCCCTGTGGGGCATCAAGTGATATAGCCAAGGGTAAAAGATCCTTTTGTGGAGGTTTCTTAATCGTAGTTGTTGTTGGCGCTCCCGTTGGAATGTCAGCCTCTTTGATAAAACTCTTTGCAGTTTCCGGTAATGACGATTTGATTAAAAAATCATAAACATAAGCATTTAATAGTTGTTTAGAATTTGAAGATTTTAAATCATTAACATATCTTGCGCCCAGTTCGCTTCCCATAACTTGTTGTGGTTGTTTATGGGGGTTACTCATGGTAACACGCGTTTGAAAGCGTTATTCTAGCCTCTGTACCCAAATCTATTATTCCCTAAAATAAAGGACAAAATTCCCTTATTACTTAAAATAATAATAATAATATTGTGTTTTAGTTGTGAGGAAACCCCTTTGGTATTATTCAAGTTTTATCCTTCGGTTTTTAACTTTTTTTTGATTGATTGCGAGCCTGTAATCAAAACTGAAAAAAAAAAAAAAAAAAAAAAAAAGGCATTTCCAGAGGGGGTTAAGACAAAATCGGTAATAAGTGAGAATTACCGATTTTGTTTTACACCTGATTTTCAAGAGAAATAAACAGATGTTTAGTAGATGAAATGCGCTTTTTAATGGATTTCTATAACTATCTCTCTCACACTAATTTAGCAGAGTGATTCTATTATCATTTATACAAACTTTATACATTTTAATTACGGAACTTCCTGGTTAATGGCCTACCTTTTTAGCTTTCATTTGTTTTTGTTTGTTTTTTTCCGAGGCCCCAGCGTGCATAACCTTTCCCCAGAATGGAAACAATTCAGCACGTGATAAATGTGAGACAGGCCGGGTAAGTATATCTTCTTTGGGAATTCAGAAATGAGGCTACCAGTAAATGTGAATAATGTCATTTTTTTTTTTTTTTTTTGGCCATTGACGGGGTATGTTTAGGTTTCATATTGTTAATCAATCGATAATCTCATCAATTAACTTATCTGTCCTCAACTGTGTAATCCGACTTATGTCTTTCAACGTTAATAAACCTTTAAATAATCCAGAATTACAAAATATTACGAATCTTGGCTTTAATTTAAAGAAAACTTCAATCAATGTTGGCAATTCGAGATTTGAGTTCAACACTAGTAGATTTTTTTCAATTAGGTGAGATAATTGATAATTATCTGAATTGTCCTCTAAGAATGAAATTGTCTGGGAATCCGATTGTATCTCTATTAATTCATTCTTTAAATCACTAATTGATAACCATCCACTCAGGTATGGAGATTGTCTACTGGTCAATATGGGCAGCCCCTGATAATCGTATCTTAGCAGCTCTTTTAGATCTTTAATGGTGTATTTATCTTCGAGATAGATCACTTTGTAATCGTCATACTGTTTTAAGAAACTAACACTTTTAACCAAAGGTATTGGCTTGTTGACTTCTTTGAGATACGGATATTCGAAGAATTTGATCCATAAATCATAACAATTATCTTCTTCGAGTTTGTCATTGGTCCATCTAGCAATTAATACGGTCAACATAATCGGAAGAACATACGTGAGTGCTCCCGATATTTCGAAAACCGTAACAACTACCCAAACAGTCATCTTTGTAACACCGGCAAGAAATGCAGCAGACCCAACAACTGCATATGCTCCTGGTGATATACACAGCCCTCCTGACGTGTCACATAATCCTGATAAAAATGGACTTGAAATTTGAATTTTTTCAACAATAATACCTAGTATACGGCCGGTTATAGCACCAAGAGCTAATGATGGCATTAATACACCAGCAGGAACCATGGTACCAAATGTATAAGCTGTTAAAAAAGTCCCAGATATACCAGTTAAAATTAATAGAAAAACTGACCAATTATTATTTTCTTGACATAATCCTCCAACAATATTAGAGTCATTGATATTGCAATCTTTATATAATCTACTTATCAAAGTAGTTAATGGTAATCTTGGAAAAATTAAAGGATATGTAACTATCGAAGTGACCAGTGACAATCCTAAGATTTCCAAAACTTCAAATTTAGCACCCTTTGGTTCAATTTTTTGTCTTCTGAATTTTGCAAATCGCATATTCAGCCTTGTAAAAACTGAACCATATATTCCACCGAATATACCTAGGACTAAAAATCCAAATAACTCAATTCCTAGCCATTGATTATTCATTGTCACATAAACATCAATACCTTCTTTAAATGAATGTAGTATAACAACCCCTGCCATTGCACAGATAAATGATGTCCACATCTTATCACTTGGATTAAAATATGAAGTCAATTGCTCCAAAGTGAAAATAACCCCACTAATTGGTGCATTAAATGCCACTGAAATACCACCAGCAGTGGCAGCCACTAATAACTCCCTTTTCTTTGCTTCATTTCTATTTATCTGTGGAAAATATCTAATTAGAAAATTAGCACAGCAACAAGATATATGAGCCAAAGGACCTTCTTTACCGACCCACATACCTGAACTAACAACTAAGATCAATCCAACTAATTTAACTAATAACGTTTTGAAACTCAGAAAATCATCTATTACAACCCCGCTTATTACAGTTTTAATTTCTGAGATACCAGATGTTTTGGCATACTTCGAGTTTTTAACAATTGCACTTGCAGATAATGCTAGTATCAATGAAGTTATCAAGTATAGGAAATACTTATATATAAATGAACCAGCTGTATTTTTATTGAGATGAATCACTTGATCCCACTGTTTCCAGTTCAAGCATACATCACCCTCATTAATTCCTTTACAGCATGATGAATAAGTCATATAGAACCCTTCTTGACAGACTCCACCTTTCAAGTCCGTTAACCATTTATATAAATAGTCTAGACTTGATGTTAAAAACCCAATCAGTAACCCTGTACCAATTAGAACTATCCAGCCTGAAATTTGCCTTATAAATACAGTCAAAGATGAATGATTTTCAACCATTGACCTATATACCCTTTCTTTACCATATTCATGTTGCCAATCTATCGAATCAAAATTTCGGTAATGTTTCATTTGAATTGATCTATCTTGTGGACCAGTTACCTGATCAGACACATAGCTAATGATTGGTATTCCATCCCATTTTCCAGATTCAACCTGTCCCATTTTGTAGACGGGTATTATATAAATTCAAAGAGTTGGTTCTCTTTACCCGGTGTTGATTAAATAATTTTTGGTGCGAAGCAGAAAATTTAAGAACACTAAGCAGATCAACAAACTATAGATGGCTTTTTTCTCCAAAACAGGCTCCACTGTAGGGAATACTACGTTGGCTACCGAAGCAGATCTGGCCAATGACATACTTGTGCAAAATCCCCCAGAAGATTCGATTTCAGATATTGCATTCTCACCACAAGCGGAGCTATTCTCAGTTGCCTCATGGGACAAGAAGGTCCGTATATATGAAGTAAGTGCTAGTGGTGCCACTGAAGGACGTGCGCTTTATGAACATGATGCACCTGTTTTATCTACAAGGTGGACAGTTGACGGGACTAAAGTGATATCTGGAGGTGCCGATAAACAAGTCAAATTATTTGACATTCAAAGTCAACAAGCACAGCAAATAGGTGCGCATGATGCGCCAGTGAAGGCAGTAAGATTTGTTGAATGTGGTCCTGCTAATACTCCTGTTGTTGTTAGTGGGTCATGGGATAAAACACTAAAATATTGGGACACAAGACAAGCACAACCAATAACAACGATACAATTACCTGAACGAGTTTATGCAATGGATTCATCTCAAAAACTTCTAGTTGTTGGTACTGCTGAAAGACATGTTTGTATTATTGATCTGAATAATCCACAACAAATTTCCAAAAACACAATGTCACCATTAAAATGGCAAACAAGATCAATAGCATGTTATCCACAAGGTAATGGGTATGCGTTGGGCTCCATAGAAGGAAGATGTGCCTTTCAATACATAGATGATGGTGAGCAAGCTAAATTAGGCTTTACTTTCAAATGTCATCGTCAAACCGAAACTAAAGCTGGTAGAACAGAGAATCATATCTATTCATTGAATGCTATAGCAGCACATCCAGTTTACGGTACTTTCGCAACAGCAGGCTCTGATGGTGCCTTCAACTTCTGGGATAAAGATGCCAAACATAGATTAAAGGGTTTCCCAAGTTTGAATGGTACTATATCAGCTGCAAGTTTTAATAGAAATGGTTCAATTTTCGCAGTTGCAGTATCTTATGACTGGAGTAAAGGTCATACGTTTAACAACCCACAATATCCTAACGTTATTCGTTTACATCCTACGAAAGATGAAGAGGTTAAACAGAAAAATAAAAGACGTTAAAAGTAATAAAATAGAAGTTAATGTCGTTATTTGAAAAGTAAATAAACTGTTTACGTATGTTCTTTTTCTTTTGTCCGTTTTGAGTAAATGTTGTGTTTACCGATAACTGTAAAGTAGAAATTTTTTTTAAGGAGCTCTCTCGCTGGCTAATAAAAACACTCAATTTTTTAGCTTCTCGCTTCTATCAGATTTGCATCAAACTCAGCTCCTTTGAATCAAGTAATTAGGTGACTGTGTTTTATACTTCTGTTTTATATTTATTTACTGCATTATGGCTGCTGTTACTTTACAACGGGCACCGGGATCAAGACGTGAGATCATTGTGACTCCCTTTGCCTCACAAATTGATGGTGAGTAAAACTTGGACCCTTTCCTGTTTGAATAAAATACTAACGCGTTAGATATTGAAAAGGCCTTATTCGATTATCGCTACAAAAAGCAACATCAACATCACTCTAGTAAATTTGGTTCAACTTTGTCAGGAACTGGTCACCAAAAGAACAGTAGAAATAATGCACCACTTTATCAAAATCATGGGCATCATCCTCTCGGTAATGTTGGTCAAAACAAGGTGAATGTTGTCAATATGAACACTATGGCACCTGTCTTGAATATTTCAACCTTGTCTCCTTCGCCTAATCCATTGGTTCAACAACAAGCTTTGTCAAAGTCTCAGCAATTTGGTTATAGAAATGGTTCTGTTGCCTCACCTGATAGTTTTGTTGAAGATTTGGTCTCAAATAAGTTTGACTCCTTTTCTTTGAGTTTGTCCTCATCTGTTAGCTCTGGAGTTGGTTCAACTTCATCTTACGGTTCAGTAACTGAATTTGAAATGAAGAATAAGCCTCAGTTCAATTTCAACGACCATAATTCAACTAATAATAATGTCAATTTTGATGTCCATGAAACTTATGTTTCAAATAATGCTGTTTTAAATAACAATAATGTTAATCGTTCAGATAAAAGTTTTGGCTGGTTAAATATTTGGGGTAATGATATGTCTGTCTGGGGTTAGACAATGGTGTATCATTCGGTTTCCTTTTTTTCTTTTGTTGTATATTTTGTGTCCTTTTTTTATATTTATTTTTTTACATGAGATGAAGTGATGTGGTTACTAGGAGGTTACATGTGTGAGTGTCTTTTTTTTTTTATTCCAAATTCGTCATAGCAGTGATTCTGTTCTTTTTTATATAGGATCGGATCCCTATTTAGTGCTTTTCTTATCTTTTTTTTATTATTGTTGATTTACAAAGAAAGGTTCTCTTAGAAGAAACAAACAGTCCGGAAGTTTACGAGGTTCAAAAGTGTTTTCACAAGTTTTTTTTGTTCATTTTATTGGCTTATAAATTATCAAGTGGAACTTTAGTCATATAGTCATATATATATATATATATATACAACGTGGGTTTTTATTATCTTTTGTTTATGTAGTTAGGATTTGATACATTAGGGTATTTCAAATCGAAAGAATTTTTAGTGTTTTTTAAATTGCAGGATCTTCTCGGTATTTTTGACTTTGATCTTGTCGTTATTCTATTTCTTGAGTTTATCTTTGAAGAGCTCAAATCTTTTAACACGGCAGCTGTACTATCTTTGGCTGAATCTTGTTTTATTGGTCGACCACAAAGCATCGAATATTTATTAGGATCAAAATTTTTTGGGTCATCCTTTGCAACAAGTTCAGCGTCCTCCAGTTGAGATAGATTAACCTTTATAAGAGAATTCGTTTCCGGCTTTATATTCAGAATTGATGTGTTGCATCTGTCTATACTATCTACATTTAATTCTGGTTCAATCCCTTCGTCTCTTTCAAGAACTACTAGTTGATCTTCTCTTAAGTATAACTCTTGTATTCTTACATCACTAAGATTAGCTCTCTGATACCTTTTCTGATACCTTCTCAAATCGTTTTTTTTCAATTCCATTCTTGTTTAAATCTTCATCAAAGCCTTATCACAGTAAAATAGAGCTACTCTTGGTTTGTTACACAAAATCAATAAATTTTTGTGTCAAAACGAGTATATTTTCGAGGGCTGACTAGATACTAAGTCGGAAATTCCAGATATAGCTATTTAATTTACCCGACTTTTATTAGCAAAAAAATTCGAGCTTTACACTTGTGAAGTCAAAAGTAAACAAGTAAGGTTTTCAATAAGCTTGTTCGTTCCGTTAAAATACTTTGATTTGAGAATCAAGTGCTTTCAATCAAGGGTTAGTTTTATTACTGTTTATATTGTCTACTCATCAAGTTTGATTGATATAAATTTGTACAAAAATTTTCACTTTAATCTTGAATAAGTGCTACATCAGAGATTTTAATCTTATAGGACAATCCAGTTCTAACTTGTTATAGATGTCTAAATTATCTACACCATTCAGGAATAAAATATTTGATGCAGGCACAAGTAGCATTATCGTACCAAAGTCAACTGTCAATCCTGTGCCATTCAATGCCAATGATCATTTTACTATTAGTGATGCTGACATCAACCAGCCTTTAGATCTTGCTAGTAAATACGTTGATGCTTCATTGCTACGTGACAAGACAACACCTGTACTAGACGACAGCGCATACCATGGGAATGCTGTCGATTATAACTATAGTAATGAACCAGATGGACTAGGACCTTATACACCTTTCGAAAGAACGGATATCATCAGTATACCTGACGAAATATTAGCTGAGTATAACAAGGTTGAAACTGTCAGCAGAATGGGGCTTTTTCCCGAAATTTCAAGAGCTTGGGTGACAATTGATAATAAACTGATTTTATGGAATTTAGCCAAATCTTCGGAATTTCAAACATTTGAAGATATTGAGCATACACTATTAAAAGTTGAATTGGTTGAGCCGAAGCCAAATACTTTCACTGAATCTATTAATTACCTACTGCTAATATCAACACCATTTGATATTCATATTTTAGCTGTCTCTCATTCTAAAAATGAACTAGACTTATATAATACTGGAATGACAGTTCCAACCCATGGTCTAAGCGTTGATCAATTTGCTTACTATAAAAAAACAGGTCAAGTGTTCTTCACTGCTGTTGGAGACGGATTGAACGTTTGGGAATTACAATATTCTAACTCTGAAGATTGGTTCAACAAAAAATGTAATAAACGTTGTTTAACAAGATCAACAGTATCAAGTTTGATACCTGGCTCATCAATCTTAAATTCAATTGCCAATTATTTTGGAGATGAATCGAGTGCAGAGACTATTACGCAGTTATCAGTTGATAACAGTAGAGGAATATTATACACACTATCAAACAAATCTATCATTAGAGCTTATAAAATCTCAGATTCTGGTTCAATTAATGATCCGCTAGTTGTTAATAGAAATCATATTTCAACATATGCTAGAACATCAAGCGCAAAAGCTTCACCGCTATTGAATAACAAGTATTTAAAGATTGTTAGTTTGAACATTGTTACTAAATTTGAGAATGATGATTTATTCTTGGTTGCTATTACGGTTGGTGGCTGTAGGTTATACTTGAATGGTTCGTTTGCATCACAATCAGTCTCGGCCCTAAGATTAGAAAGCGTTAAGTTTCCACCAACAAAAATTACAGAAGAAGAAATTGTTAATGAACAGAGAAACTTCAAAGAACAGGAAGCTTTAAAAGGTTCATCCTTATTATCATTATCTGGAAATAACAAAAAAACTCGTCAAGAACTACCAACAACTCTAACATATCAAAAAAAATCTGGTGTTTTGTTGGAATCAAAACCTTCAAGTAAAATTTTAACACCAGGTATATTCTTTGATGTCGTTGAGAAAGAAGACTCAAAAGAACATAAATTATTTGTATCTGTTCCTGATTATGGTATATTGAAATATCATGATAAATATGTTGAAAATGCAACATTTTTAGAAACTTTTGGGACGATTCATGAGATTGTATCATTATCCCCATCATTTAATGCAACTGATAGACCACAGGGTTATGCAAATGAATTTGCTACACAGTATACTAAGAATACTTTTGAAGTTGCTGTTTTAACCAATACAAGTTTACAAATCTATAAATTTAGAACTCCAGATTTAGTTTTTCAGTCATTAACTGATGATTTTTCAACATTTGTTACTAAGTATGGATTATTAGAATCTGCATCAACTGCATTATATGTCACATGTAAATATAACATTCCCAAAAGTCTGAGATCCAATGCATTTAGTTTTTTCACATTAGGCATTCCAAATGTTGTTGATTTTAGACCAAGGTATATTTCAACATCAAACTACCATGTTAAATCTTTAGTTACCAGTGCTCTAGATACGAAAAAAGATGACTTTTTCTCATTTCAAAATGTTATTTTGAGTCCGCGTTTTTATGGTATTGTTACGTTAATTGGAAGATTATTACGTGATATCTGGGACCAAAACGTTTTTAACATCACTAATGACATTAAATATGGTAAAGATGGGAAAGTTATCAAATCATCTATTTTTGAAAATGAATTCTTAGGTTCTATTAATATTGATCAAAATATTATAGAATATTATTTGAGTTCAATTTCAGTTTTGAACGATTTTTTCCAAACGTACGGCAATACTATTGCTTGTTTTATTTCACCAAGTTTCAATACTCGAAACTTTGATAAAGCTGAAGAATTTGCTAATCAAGCAGAAAATATTGCTATTAATTCCGTGATTAGATTGGTTATTTCTATAAAGGAGGCCTTATCATTTTTGGTGGTTTTGATTAAAGAAGGTGGTGATGATAACACTGAAACAAATTCAAAACTAAGAGATATTTTCAAGTACCTTTCTTTAGATGTTCAACAATCTCTAGCGAAATTGAAGTTTAGAGATATTTTTGCACCAACTGAAGACTCTAAAAACTTAATCAAGGAAATTTTGTCATCAATAATTAACAGAAGCATGTCCCGTGGAGAATCGATAGAATATATTGCAAAAGGTTTGCAAGAACGTTGTGGTACCTTTTGTAGTGCGAATGATGTTGTTGGTTTCCGGGCAATCGAACATTTAAGAAAAGCCAAAGAAATTGGTTTCAAAGATTATGATGGCTTGAATCATCATTTAAATCGTGCAGTTGAATTATTTGGAGCTATAAATAATGAAATCAGTTTAGAAAAATTGAAAGAATCAATTGATATCATGATTGGATTAAACGAGTATCCACGTGCAATTAAATTTGCATTAAACATTTCCTCAAGTATTGATGCAGGAAATTTAGCTCAACAATACGTTGCTGATGGTAAACTACCAAATGATGAACGAAAAAAATATTATGAAAAAAGAAAAGATATATTTGAGATAGTTTTCCAGTTATTAGTTGATGTTGACAAATTGGCACTAGAGAATAATCTTAACCAAGAAACTGAAGATTCTAAAATTTTTGACTCATCATCAGCTTTTGTAACAGATTTTGTCAAACTTCGTGATTTAAGTTATGAAACAGCTTTGAAATTTGAAGATAAACTATTTCATTATGAATTATATGATTGGTTCATAAGCCATGATGTTAGTGAAAGATTACTTGAAGTTGATACACCATATATATTATCGTATTTAGAAGAGAAAGCTGCTGACTCCCTAGCTATATCAGATTTGTTATGGATTTATCAATCTAAAAAAGGGGAACATTATTCAGCAGCTTTAATTTCATATTCTTTAGCATTGAGTGATTTTGACATAACATTATCTCAAAGAAACGAATATTTGTCGAGGGCTATTGGATTTTGTAACTGTACTGCATTACCAAGTGAGAGACAGCAAGTAATTCAATTGTCAACCTTAATTGAAGAAGTGTTTGAGGCATCAAATATTCAATTTGATTTATTAGTTGCTATATCAAACGATAAAAATTTAATTGACGAGAAGAAAAATGAATTAATTGATCAGTTAAATGGTAAAATTTTAACAGTTAGTGAACTATTTAATGATTTTGCTAATGTTCTACAATATCATGAAATTTGCTTAAATATTTTTAAAGTGTCAGATTTTAGAAATTCAGAAGAGATCACTTCAAGATGGTATCAATTTTTCGAATCATTGAAGAATCCACTTTATCAAAGCACTGATAGCAATAATGATGAAAAATTTATAACGTTATTAGGTCAAAAATTGATTAAAATTGGTAAAAAGATAAGCTCGTCCGAATTTGTTTTCCCAATAAGTGAATTATTACCAATAGTTTTCAATCTGATTTATGAAGTAGATGACGCACAAGAATTAGTCAAAGTCGGTGAAATAATCGATATATTCATTGAAAGTGGAATTTCGTTTGACAAGTTATACTATATACTAAAGGATCTGATTGATACAAGTTCAAACGATATTAATTTAAAGTATTATAAATCGGAATTGGTCTATTTAATTAAGAGATGGTATGAAGAAGATATTAGATTAAGGGAGATTATATCGAATGATGAAATCCGTTCCTTAAAATATTACTCAGTTGAAAACGATCCAATTAATAATTATATAGTACGCACTGGTAATCCAATCTAGATCTTTTTGGTATGTTTATGTAATGAAGATATTATACCCCACATCTGCCCCAGATTATTCATCAGCCGAGGAACTAGAAGTTTGATTTGAAAAAATGAGAAATCTAGAAGAAATTTGATGATTAAATAACTATCAAAAAATATATTAGAATTGTAGTAAATCTTGGAATAGCCATCGATTCGTTGATTCTTACTGGCTAATTGAAGGTATGGATCAACTTACTATATACGGAAGGTGCCAGAAGATGATAATGTGTGTGTACCAGATGATGACAAAGTGAGTTGCTCTGATTCGACTAAAAGTCCCCTCAAAATGAGATGAGTATATAAGTAGCAAGCTATATCTCTAATTTCACGTTTATAGACTCAATTATCAATTATGAGTAAAGAAGAGAAACCAAAAGTTACAACCTCTCAAGGTTATCCATTGCCAAATCCATTCGAGACTCAAAGAATTGGAGAGCACGGGCCTTTATTAATCCAAGATTTCAACTTGATAGACTCTTTGGCTCATTTCGATAGAGAAAGAATCCCAGAAAGAGTTGTTCATGCTAAAGGTTCAGGTGCCTTTGGTTATTTTGAAGTTACTGATGACATCACGGATGTAGTTGGTTCAGCCTTTCTAGATACCGTAGGTAAGAAAACTAAAGCATTGGTTCGTTTTTCAACAGTTGGTGGTGAACAGGGCTCTGCAGATGCTGCAAGAGACCCAAGAGGATTTTCTATCAAATTATATACAGAGGAAGGTAATTTGGATTGGGTTTATAACAATACCCCAGTCTTCTTTATAAGAGACCCAATAAAATTTCCACACTTTATTCATACACAAAAGAGAAATCCTCAAACCCATTTGAAAGATGCAAACGCATTTTGGGATTACTTAACTCAAAATCAAGAAGCCCTTCATCAGTTTTTGGTTTTGTTCTCTGATCGTGGTACTCCAGCTGATTATAGACATATGAATGGTTATTCTGGCCATAGTTATAAATGGACCAACAAAAATGGGGAATGGGTTTATGTCCAAGTCCATTTGATTTCGGACCAAGGTATTAAGAATTTAACGAACGAAGAAGCTGGTAAGCTATCTGGTGAAAATCCAGATCATGCGCAAGAAGATTTGTTTAATGCAATTGCTAAAGGTGACCCTCCATCATGGACTGCATATATTCAAACTATTACCCAAGAAGAAGCAAAGAAATTGCCATTCTCCGTATTTGACCTAACAAAAGTCTGGCCACATAAAGATTTCCCATTACGTCGTTTTGGTAAATTAGTTTTGAATGAAAACCCTCAAAATTACTTTGCTGAAATAGAACAAGCTGCCTTCTCCCCATCTCATACTGTTCCATATCAAGAGGCTTCAGCTGATCCAGTTTTACAATCAAGATTGTTTTCCTACCCAGATACCCATCGTCATAGATTGGGTGTCAATTATGCCCAAATTCCAGTTAATTGTCCATATGCTAAAACTTTTAACCCTATTATAAGAGATGGTGCCATGAATGTGAATGGTAATTACGGAGCTGCTCCAAACTATCTATCTACTCTAGAAAATCCTGTTCAATTTACTCCTAAACCACATATCAATTATCAGGCTAATCAAGAGTACTGGCAAGGTCCTGCTCAGCCTTTCCATTGGGTTGTCGATGAGAACGTTGACTTCGCTCAACCTAGAGCCTTGTATCAAGTTTTAGGTAAACAACCAGGTCAACAAAAGAATTTGGCTCATAATATTGCAGTTCATGTTTCAAATGCTGTGCCAGTTATCCAAGACCGTGTGTTTGAGTTATTTGCTAAGGTTGACCAAGGTTTATCGGAGAATATCAAGAAAGAAGTTTTTGAGCTAGCCCCACGTGATGAGAAGCTCAACTATAATAAACTATAAGTAATCTTATATTTTAAGTAATTTATGTTTATGCCGTTCTTAGAATGAATTGTAGATCGCGAATTTGTTTTAATTTTTTCCTTGTTATCAGAAGACCGAAGACCGGGGGAAGCCTTTGAATGAAACTTCACACTCAGTTTTAAAAGCAATTTGTTCATAAAGTCTCTCGTTGATAAATGAAGGCGATTCATTTGCTGGCATCATTCCTACCCTTCATTGTTGGCGTAGTTTCTATTGAACAGGGTCATTGTTCAATTTTTGGCAATTGTGGTAAGAAATCATTATTTGGGGTTGAATTGCCATGCGTTGTTGACCAAGATGCTGTAACTCCCTCAGAAGATCAATTGAATGAAATTGTCGAGATCTGCGGTGAAGAATGGAAAGATTCGAATGTCTGTTGTACTCCAGAACAGGTCACGACATTGAGAGATAATCTTAAAAAAGCAGACTCGTTGATTTCATCATGTCCTGCTTGTCAAAAGAATTTTAGAACTGTGTTTTGTCACTTCACTTGTTCACCAAATCAATCAACATTTATCAATGTTACTAAGACTGGAAAATCAATCGAGGATAAAATAATAGTAGCGGAGTTGGATTACTTTATTGATGATGATATGGCTTCAGAAGTATTTGATTCTTGTAAAAATATCAAATTCTCAGCAACAAATGGGTTTGCAATGGATCTAATTGGTGGTGGTGCGAAAAATTATAAAGAATTTCTTAAATTTCTTGGAGATGAAAAACCTTTGTTAGGAGGATCGCCTTTTCAAATAGATTTCAAATATAGAAATGACTCTTTAAGCGATCATCAATTTCTAGATAAAAAAACATTTGGTTGTAATGACCCAAATTTGAAATGTGCATGTTCAGACTGTCCAGATAGTTGTCCACTACTTGAAGAAGTACATTATGGAAAATGTAAGGTTGGTTTATTGCCTTGCTTTTCTTTCAGTGTAATAATATTTTATGCAGTATTACTTCTTGCATATTTAGCTTTTTACAGCTATAAAGTTAAAACTAGAAAAATTCAGCTACTACAAGAGTCTCCCTATTTAGCTCCAACCACAAATATAGCAGATATAGCTAATCGTAATGAAGTTTATTCATTGAACAATCACTTAGGAAAATGGTTTAGCAGGATTGCATTTTATTGTTCAAGTTATCCAGCTACCATCTTATCAATCACGTTAATCATTTCTGGTGCATTATCTTCTTGTATTTATTTCTTTGGAGAGCTAGAGACGAATCCAGTCAATTTATGGGTTAGTAATGGTGCTGAAGCTTTTAAACAAAAGCAAAAATTTGACGAAAATTTTGGCCCATTCTATAGAACAGAGCAAATTTATATTGTTAACGAAAAGGGTGTCTTAACTGATGAAACAGTTAAATGGTGGGCTAAAACTGAGCTAGAGATTAAGAATTTAATAGTTGATGATATTATTTTCCAAGATTTATGTTTCAGACCAACTGAAGATTCTACATGTGTTGTTGAATCGTTTACTCAATATTTTGATGATAGTATTCCATCAAACTGGAAGGTCAAGTTGAAAGAGTGTACGGACTCTCCAGTCAACTGTTTACCAAGCTTCCAACAACCATTAAAGAAGGAATTATTGTTTGGTGGTTATGACGATGATATATTAACGGCAAAGGCAATAGTTGTAACTTTACTCCTAAATAACAAAGAAAACGATGTTGAAAATGCAACAAAGTGGGAAAATGCATTAGAATCTTTTTTATTAAAATTGAAACCACCAAAAGGTGTGCGATTAAGTTTTAACACTGAGCCATCTTTAGAGACAGAGCTAAATAAGTCAACTAATACAGATGTTAAAATTGTTGTTTTATCCTACATAGTGATGTTTCTGTATGCTTCAATATCATTAGGTGGAAGTTTCAACTTATTTAGAACAAGATTTTTACTAGGTCTCTCAGGTATAGTTATTGTTTTATTATCAGTAACATCTTCTGCGGGCTTATTCTCATTGTTTGGTGTTAAATCTACATTGATAATAGCTGAAGTTATACCATTTTTAATTCTTGCAGTTGGTGTTGATAACATCTTTTTAATTACCCATGAGTTAAAGGGAATTAACTATTCTTATCCAAACGAATCTATTCCTTTCAGAATATCAAAGGCAGTCGGGAGAATGGGTCCTTCAATTTTATTATCATCAACAAGTCAATTTTTCACATTTTCATTAGCTGCAGCAGTTTCAATGCCTGCAGTTCGAAACTTTGCACTATATTCAGCAGGCGCCGTTCTTTTTAACTCAATATTACAATTAACGGCATTTATATCACTATTAAGTTTAGATCAAGCAAGAATAGATAATTCACGATTGGATTGTTTTCCATGTTTAAAGATAAAAAAAAATATTAGATTAGATGAAGTTTCTGAATTATTTGAGAATGAAAATGAACATAATTTTTTTGATAAATTTTTAAACACTTACGCACCATTTATACTAAAATCAAAGAAATTTATTATTGGAATATTCATCATCTGGACTGGACTTTCATTATCCATATTACCAAATATAAAGTATGGCCTTGATCAAAGGATTGCAATCCCGTCAGATTCTTACCTTATTGATTATTTTAACGACGTCTATCAATATTTAAACGTTGGCCCACCAATATATTTTGTTGTCGAGGATTTAGACCTAGCTCAACGGTCGAATCAGCAAAAGCTCTGTGGTAAGTTTACCACTTGTGATGAATTTTCGTTATCAAATGTTTTGGAACAAGAACGCAAACGTTCTGAGTTATCAACGGTTTCAGAACCAGTGGCAAGCTGGATTGATGACTATTTGACTTTTTTGAATCCTGAACTAGATGAATGTTGTCGTCTAAGAAAAATTGACAATGAGGTTTGTGCGCCTCACGCCCCTGCAAGACAATGTCAAGCTTGTTTTGCAAATAAAGAATGGAAATACAATATGGATGGATTTCCAGAAGGTGAAGATTTTATTCACTATCTAAAAATTTGGATTAACTCGCCGAGTGACCCATGTCCATTGGGTGGTAAAGCCCCATATTCATCATCAATTTCTTATAATAATGAAACCGTTTTGTCATCGGTTTTCAGAACGAGCCATATACCATTAAGATCTCAAGAGGATTTCATTTATGCCTATGAAGAATCACTAAGACTCACTGATTCATTAAAGCATTCTTTGAACCATGATAAAATCTTTGCATATTCTCCATTTTATATTTTTTTCGTTCAATATGGCACTATTTCTAAACTTACTTTCACGCTAATAGCAGTCGCTTTGACTGTAATTTTTTTCAACTCAACTGTGTTGTTAGGTTCTGTTAGATCATCATTAGTGCTTTTAGTAACCGTTTTAATGATATTGATCAATATAGGAGGTGCTATGTCCTTGTGGTCGATATCTCTAAATGCGGTGAGTCTCGTTAATCTTATAATTTGTATCGGGTTAGCTGTTGAGTTTTGTGTTCATATAACTAGAGCATTCATAGTTTCTGATAGAGATACAAGACTAACTAATGTCAATTTCAGAGCCTTTAATGCAATAACTGGTGTTGGTGGTGCTGTATTTGGAGGCATATGTACGACTAAGCTTATTGGAGTCATGGTTCTTGCTTTCACCAAATCAAAAATATTTGAAATTTATTATTTTAGAATGTGGTTTTCCTTAGTTATTATTGCATCATTACATGCACTAGTTTTCCTTCCAATTCTTCTGGCAGTTGTTGGAGGAAAACGCTATGTTTACTCAGAAAATGCATCTGGCATAGCTGATGATTTGGCTAGTCGTCTCAATGATTTAAGGTAAAGGTTATGTAATTAAATTCTAACGACTTTATAAGATTTTTTGTATCGAGATGAAATGTTTCACGAACCGAAAAAATGGCGATGAAAAGGTGAAAAATTACCGAACTTCAATAACAATAAAATAACTTGAAGACCTAAATATGAGTCTTTTGAAGACTCTGACTGAGTATTTGGTCGTTTGTAAGGAGAATAACTGGCTTATACGACAGCCGAATCAAAAAATTAATATAATACCTCCACAATTTTTGAACCAGGTCGAAGAACCATTGAAAATTACTCCTCCGAAGCTCAACGATGCTAAAATGGTTGAAGAGTATAAACATCTTGTTGGGAAAGGGTCCTTCTATCAAAGAAATCAAATACAATCATATTTAAAGCCTTTGGGATCAGAGAAGCTTCGGAGATCTGAAAGTGTTAATAGTGATTTATATCCTAATGAAGAAGCCAAAAATAATCAAAAAGTCCAGAAGATTTTAGATAAGTCACAAAACTCCTCTACAGTGTTACAGCAATTAGACCAACAAACTGTTGGAGAAATAATACAAACACTTGTGGCAATTACGCCTAAACCTTATTCCAAGAATGATATATCCAATATAGCACTAAATGATCAAAATCATCGCTATAAAAGTCCCCTATACAGCCATGTATATACAGAAATACCTCCTATACCCAATTTCGATGGGAATTCTTTGAAGTTTGAGCAATACGTTTATCTTCTGACCCATTCAACCTTCCATTATAAGTCCTCATCAAAGTTTAATGGTATAATAGCTAAAATTCTGAGAAATCTTTTTCATCCTTTGAATTCGAATACAATTTCGTTGAGGACTACAAATTCATACAATTATATTCTTCACTTTTATAGTATAAAATGGGATATTGCCACATGTCGAGAATTATTAGTACAAATGAGTTTTGAAAGAATATCACCAAATGCTACAACTTATAATATAATGATCAAAAATTTGTTAACTTTACAAAATATTCAGCATATATCTAACCCTTATAGGATTGCATTAAAACACTTGAAAAGAATGAAAACTTTTAAAATCAATGCTGATGTCGTTACGTGGAATTTAATATTCAGTTTATTGAGAGATGAATCAAGCAAAAAACTTCTTTTAGAAAATAGGAAATTACTGAACATCCCTGTCGACAATCATTCAATTGGTGTATTTATTAGATACCTTGCTGAAGAGAAAAATATTAATACATTTACAATTCTTAAACTAATTCAAACATTCAACATATCAATTAATCCAAAAATTTTGAACACTATTGTTAAAAAGTTGATTAGTGAAAAGCAGTTTGACGTTGCTTTGAAAACGATAAACCACTGTGTTAAAGATTTTGATCTGAAATTATCAACAGAACCATTAAATCTCTTTCTTGTACCGTTCTCAAATGTTGGAAGGGTCGATCTTGTGGTTGGTATCATCAATACGTTCAAGAAAAAGTATAATGTGAAGCCCAATTTTGATTCATATAACTTAGTAATGAAGTCATTCGCTAGATCAAAACATTGGAATGAAAAGTACTCTGTATGGAGGATTATGTATGCACTTATGATCAGAGATCTCAATAAAGTTATTGCTGGAGAGTATTGGATACGGAGATCAAGAGCAAGGATGAAGTTTATTTATGATATTGATACTAAATTAAGTACACCCTTAACATATGAAGAAAAGGTTTTACAAAAGTCCATTAGGAATTTTCACTTTGAGGACAAGATAATTTTCAATCTTAATCGTGAACCATCGAAGTTCCATAGAGACATCTCAAAAATTCTAGGATATTCTGCACGATTCGAAAGTAGATCCGACAGAACTATTAAAGACTTAGAACAGAAGAAACGTAAAATGAGAAATTATAAAAGAAGAATTGGGGTTCTATCTATTCAAAAGGCAATGACTAAGAGAATTCCATACGTCAAAGAACCATATCTTGCATTGAAACAGGAGCTCAAGACTAGATCTCTTATAAGCAATTAACATATATTTGTAAATAGTATAATGAAGCATGAAACCATCCGTTACGATTCTAATGCTCTGTAGACTTATAATGTTTTATCTTTGATTTGGTGCATTTTTGTTAGCTTTCTGTAATTCGGAAAACCTACTAAATGCTTTATTCCTCTAAAGATCAAACTCTTTACAATCATGAATTTTACTTATATGCAGAGAATCAATCAATAACTACTGTCTCAGGTTGAAATAGAATAGTTTTTTGTTGAGATCATGTGTGTCGACGTTTCTCTATGCATCTCTTGCTTTCCTCTCAAAAATACTTTTTATGACAAGGTATATATATTTGAAGGCCTGAGAGTAAAATAGCTTATAATAATAAAAAATGATTATTTCAACATACCTTATTTGTAATCTTAAATTTAGATTTTCACTAAATAGCGAATCGTTCCTGCAGCAATTTTGACACAAAATTTTTTTTCCCTTTGTCATCCTTTTTAATATTCCAAAATAAATCAAATGACATCTTCAGTCAGATTCTTATTAGTCTGATAGAATTCAATCTTGTAAGAACAAAACCAATCTATAAGAAACCATTTTCAGACGTTGAAACATTCAAAAAATCAGCAGTATAACAGAATTTCTTCCTAGACCATCTTTGACTTACGAAAACGTACTAACAAGTTCAGAGGAACGCTTCATCAAATAATCATCATTTACAATGAAGTATGACTTTAAAAAAAAATTCAATTTTGATAAGAAAGAATCATCAGACAGATCTATCATCGAAGATCATAACAGTGAAAGCTGGGTGAACTATTTAAAAGTATATGTAGAATATCAAGACTTATCATTGTGAAAACACACATTAATAACTGGTTCTTAGAATAGCAACCACCATTATTAATTCTCAGTACTTTCAACAAATAGTAATACTATCTCATTGGTGAATAACTCGACACCTATTTCGAGATCAAAATAACCGGAGGGTTGGCCGAGTGGTCTAAGGCGGTAGACTTAAGATCTACTGGAGGTTTCTCCGCGCGAGTTCGAACCTCGCATCCTTCATTATTTATTTTTTGTCTTCATTGAAGACAAATTCAAAGCTTGTCCATTTTCTTCTAGTTCTAACATAAAGTTCGTATTATATTAAAAATGGCATTACCAGATTTAATTGCAAACTCAAAGAGAACTATCAACTATCAATTTTTTAACAGCATACCACTTTGAAAATACTTGGTCGAGGGAACAAAACCTTGTAAGCTATGAAAACTGTTATGGATTATTAAATTATAGCTGTTCATTCGTATAAATTCCGATAGGGTTAACCCATAAGCTTTAGATCCTTTAGACCTTATACATATAAGCTAGATATACTACTCCCAATTTCATAGAAGCAATATACCATGCAATATCGTGACACCAGTATACTTTTAACTCTATGACTTTTCTGTATGAGGCAGCTTCGTAAGTTTGGATCGGTTATAGAGATTTGGCCTATAATTCCTTATACAAATTTCAATAGTTGTCTTTCCACGCAGAAGCTTGCGTCTTTCTTTACCAGCCATCCCTTCAGGAACATTGATATGCGCACGCAGGACAGCTGAAATACGCATAGGAGTACAAAAGATTTATCATGTTACATAGTGTAGAGATACATTTGCAAAGCAGGCAAGTCACTCCGTATGAAAAGTTTGTGCTAATTCTTTGGGAACTCCTTGGTAATAGCAGAGTAATGCTTGAAATTCTCGAGCCAGCCATGAAATAGAGCGTTAGTTCATATATAACTCCTTAGAGATGCTCTCTTCAATGTGAAACAATTTGGCAAATACTAAAAACAAACTTTTATTCATTCTTTTGAAACAAAGTGCCCTACTTTGAAACAATCTTTCCAACTATTAGTCACTCTTTATTCAAAGTTTCAACTTATTGAACTCAATCGATCTAAGTATATAAGCCAAAGAACTTGCGAATCAAACAGCCATGCATTTTGTTAAGACCTTAGGAAAGGTGGCAGTTGTTGCTGGCCTCACTTCAGCTGTTATTGCATTTGATGTGAAATCAAAGGAAAATGTCGCTCTTTACTGGGGGCAAGCATCTGCTGGTTCACAAGAAGATTTATCATACTATTGTCAATCTGATGATGTTGATATCTTACTTTTAGCTTTCCTTAGTGCATTCCCAGGCACAAACGATATCCCAACTCTAAACTTTGCGTCAGCTTGTACTGATGAGTTTTCAGATGGTCTCCTAAAATGTGATAAAATTGCGTCGGATATTAGAACCTGTCAAGATAACGGTAAGAAAGTCTTATTATCTTTAGGTGGTGCATCTGGTGCTTATGGATTCACAGACGATTCAGAAGCGAAAAATTTCGCAAACACATTGTGGAATTATTTCGGAGAAGGTACATCTAGCGAACGCCCCTTCGGAACTTCAGTTGTTGATGGTTTTGATTTTGATATTGAAAGTGGTATCTCAACTGGTTATGCCGCTTTGGCTAAAGAATTAAGAACCTTGTTCTTATCTGGTTCTAAAGACTATTATTTATCAGCAGCCCCTCAATGTGTTTATCCTGATGCTAGTGTTGGAGATTTATTAGAAAATGCTGATATTGACTTTGCATTTGTTCAGTTCTACAACAATTATTGTAATGTTGATGAGCAATTCAACTGGGACACTTGGTCAGATTTTGCTTCAAAAACTTCACCAAACTCAAACATTAAATTGTTTTTAGGTTTACCAGGTTCATCTACTGCAGCAGGAAGTGGTTACGTTGATATTGATACTATCAAATCAACACTAGCTACTATTGGTTCTGATTCTCATTTCGGTGGTGTTATGTTATGGGATGCCTCTCAAGGCTTCACCAATCAAGCTGAAGGTACTACATTTGCTGGTGCCATTAAAAATGCTTTGGATTCACTTGATTCTGGATCTTCTGCTACTACATCAACCTCTTCTACATCAACCTCTTCTACATCAACCTCTTCTACATCAACCTCTTCTACATCAACCTCCTCTACATCAACCTCCTCTACATCCACTTCTACCAGCTCTACGTCAACGAGCTCAACTAGTTCTACCAGCTCATCTATTTCAGCAATACCCACTGTTCCAGCGACCCTTTCTTTAACAACATCTGTTGTCTCCCAACATTCGTCTACAGTTTTATCTGCACAGTCTGTAAATGCTGTTTCATCTGAACCTACCATTACTGTATTAACTGCAGAAATTTCTTCAGTTACTATTGAAATAGTGAGTTCTGATGCCGTTGCTAAAGATGCTACTTCAGAAACTGTCGTTTTAAAATCAACTTCTTCCTCTGCTACATCCTTGGGTCCATCTTCTAGAGTTACTTCTACACCTGTTGCCTCTGCAGCGGCCTCATCTGCTACTATTGATTCAACTTCTATTTCACCTTCCTCAGCATCAGCAGCAGCTTCAATTGAAGAAGTTACAACTAATACATTCCCTGCTGTGTCATCTACTCTATCCACAATTTTCGTGTCTTCATCAGCTACACCCTCCATAGGTTGCTCTTCATTATCCCGTGATGCCAAAGTTGAATGTTTGAATGCCCAGTTCAAAGCTGGTCAATTCGGAGGCTCTGCAGACACTTGTACCAATGGGGATATCGCATGTTCAAGTGACGGCCAATTCTCCATTTGTAATTGGGGTAAGTGGGTAGTAGAAGGCTGTTCAGCAGGTACTACTTGTTATGCTTATTCTCAAAATGATGAAGTATTTGTTGGATGTAACTTTTCTCAAACATCAAATGCTAAAAGATCGTTTGAACATGCCCATCATGATCATTAAGTCGAATATAAGTTGGTATTACGATTGATTATGATATTTTGTCTATTCTATTCTTCTTTGCAGTTCATTTCATGTATCTATAGATTTTAATTTTCCCAAAATTTAATGATTTTATATATTGTAGTTCTATGCATTAATTACTATTTGAGAAAGCTATTTATCAAAAGTTAAAAAAAAAGAATACACTCTTGCTCTTATTTCTGCAGTCTCTTTATCTTCCTCAAACATTGGCTTCCATTGAACTAAATCAATTTTTTCAGTTTTAAAGTTATATTCTTTTGCAGTTTCAAAAAATTGTAGATCAGCCTGTAATAAGTGTGGTCTATGAGGTGAGAATACAACTAAACATTTACCATTTGGCTCTAATAAATCTTGACATGTCTTTAATAATTTATGATGCTCAGAATGGTTGAAGACTAAATCAGATAGAATTATTAAATTAAACTTTTTGTTATCATCTTCTTTTCTAATCTTTTCTAATAAATGCTGATAGTCATTACCCCATATGTACCCTTCAACAAAGATATTTGACTTGTTCAATCCTTCAGCGTGTTCAATATTATATTTTATGTTGTCAATTAAGTCATTATCCGGAAAATCTGTAGATACGACTGTTCTAGCATCATTATAACCAGCTATTATACTAGGTAAAGCACCTGCCGCACCCAACTCCAGAACATCTTTTCCTTTCACGAGCTCACTCCCATGCTTATCTATATAGTCAGCAGTATATATACCAGCATTCCATAATAAATGGCCCCATAGTGGTGACGAACCTATTAGTCTTATATTGATATCTTTTGGTGATTTACCAGTTTTACGTTCATAAGAGGAGAAATGGTGTTCTGGAGGGGGTTTATAGAAGCCTTCTGGTTCTTGAAACAGGCCACCATCTAATGATTCGTTGTCTGACATAGTATTCTACCTTAGAAAGTTCTAATATTGAAATTAAATTTTTTTTTTCCAAAAAAACTTAGCTGATATGAGATTATGAATCCTAGCTAGTTTAAATTAAGGTGAAGGTTTGTAAAGATTTCACAAGGCTGCCATATGTTACTATTTCCACTCTTTACAAAAGAATACAATAACTTCGGGGACTCTACAATTTTGAAATTTAATCAAAGTTATAACATTAAAAGCCATTCACCTAACATATAAAAATAATACATTATGCACTAACGTTTTCAAACAATATAATATGCATTATAAACAAAAAGAGCATCGTATTTTTCCATAAATATTCTTTACCAAAGTATCTTCAAGATTTCAAATTTAACTAGAAGATGGACCTGGGTTAGCTTTTCTTTTACCGTTAACTAAGGTAACATTAACAAATCTTCTGGTGTACAAAAGACGTTTGTAGGCACGACCTTTTGGTTTTTTTGGTTTTTCTTGTTTGTCAACTTTTGGAGTTTGAGATTTAACTTTACCAGCACGAGCTAAGGAACCGTGAACTTTACCCTATAAACTAAGTTAGTAAACTAATAATTTTGATTTCAGAGAAGGGGTTTCTAGCTGATTCGTCGGAAGACTCCATTGTTTATTTCATATTTTGCGTGTTATTTTTCAATTCAAATTGTCCATCGATTCTTTCCTAATGTTCCATATATGTTAATTGGTATACAAAAGTACTTCTGAAAATTATCATGCGTTGTATAATACTTTTTTTAATTTGTTGTTTTTATCCTTACATTGATCAATGATATTTGCCTCCATGCCTTTTTGCCTTCGTGTATCTAATTCCTTAAAATCTAATTGGAGACTTTTGAACTCTTAACAATCCTTGATATAAAAACTTCACTTGAATCTTGATATCCCCATTCTCTCTCTTCTAATAATAACATACCATTTTGAATGTATAAGTCTGCTATAATGGAGTTAAGGAAATTGTTTTTTTTTTTCAATTTGAATTTTACCTTTCTCAAAGCCCTGACAAAATTAAGCGTGTCATCAATTTTTATTGGCCGGGCGTCCCAGTAAAAATTTGAAAGGACTTAGACAACTTATCGGTAATGGAACACCAAGGACGGCATAACAAATTTATGTGTATGTAACAATTAAATATGCGTATATTTCAGTATTTAAATGCGTACTTTAGAGAATGTAAGCAGTCACTTAGCCCTATATCAAGTCACATGATATAGTTATTACTTTAGACTAGTAATATTATATTATCCAAGTTATAATAATGTTAAAATTTATTCGCTTATTAAACTGCAACTAAGGTCACAATACCAACCTGTATTGTTAGTAAAGCTTGAGACAGAGAAAAGAATGAAAGATCACTGAAAAAATACCGAGTACAGAGGCAGAAAATCTCGATGCTGGATATCCATCTTTCAATAATCTCTGCGTTTTGAAGAATCTTAATAATCCCAAAATCACGCATAATACAGCTATTGAAATAAATTTAGCTGATTTTGTAATCAGTAATAGGATTTTAAGGTTTTAAATAGAATAATTGCCTACCAATTGGCTTCCCGATCGTGAGAACTTGTTCATCCTTTTTCTCGATAAGATTAAACAATTGTGTTACTCCAGCACCTGCTGTAGCTCTTCCTCCTTGCCCACTATAAAAAATCCCTTTAATTAGTCATCTAACAACGTTAATAAGCTGTACTATGGAATAAAACATCAACGTACATGGACTCTCTCTGACTTGCTGTGATTTATTCTCTATCAATTTTTTACTTGAAATCATTATATATCCTTTTTGTTCTTTGTTTTACGAAACTGTTTCAATATTAAAGTGTCACATTCTCAATTTTTTTAGTTGCAAGATTACCTCTTCAACATGCCAGTAAGTATGAAAAAAGGATTTCAAAAGGGAAGAAACAATATCTCGTAGTTCATAGAAAAATACGATATAGTTATAAGATATAGTTATATGATAAGTTAATTGATAATTAAAGCGAACTACAGTTCTCTTAGTTAAATTAAATATCGTGCTTTAATTTTCTTTTAATTGATGCCAATAGGTAGGCTCATATATACAAAGGAGAATTGTCAAGCAAGACTATCAACTTTTTTTATGGGGTGTAATGGTGATAGATGGATACGTTCTAATATGACCCACAGTACCAGTTATACTACCCAGGCCGATAGAGCCAGTTGGTGGAACTGCAACAGTAGTATAAAAACTTTTAAACATCTGAGTATAAGTTGATTGAGTAGTATCCAAATCACCATCAGCATTATAGCCAGTTGCCCAAACTAAAGTCGGTGACACTGACTTGGATGAGGAAGTTTTAGTTCTGGTTGATGAAGTTGGAGTTAGGGTGATTGCAGCTTTAGTCGTTGTCTGATTTATTGCAATTGTTAAATGACATAAAGAGATGTAGAAAATGAGTGATGTTATGAGTTTTATGAAAGACATGCTCCTTTGTCTGTTAGCAAAATGACTGCTGTATTGTTTTAATTGGGATGATGGAAGAGTAGGAACGAAGTGAATGTGAGAATATATATAGGAACTGCTTTGATTAGAACTGAAGAGATGTTTTTTGATTAGCACTTACGTGGAGGGAGATATACAACAAGAATAAATATCTCGCTTGATACCTATAAGTTTTTTATGACACTGTATATATGAGATCTATTTTTATGGAATCTATTTGTTTATGAGAGTAAAAAAGTTTTCTGTTCGACTACACGACCTTTTCTTTTATAGTATATTTACATCACCTAAAAACACGCTTTTGCTCATTGAACGCAACTCTACAAGGGCTATTATAACAATCGTATACGTAAAACTGCATATTTTCTATAACATTCTAAAGGATTATAAAAACTCGCTTCTGCATGTTTTAAAACCGGTTATGCAAGTTGATGCGTGAACTACCGGAAAAAAAAAATAACCGATGAGATTAAACTTTAATTATTTGAAACAAATAACTACAGGAAAGATAATGCTGATTCTATATAACCCTCTATATATAGTCAAATCATGGGTATTAATTCTAGCGAAGTGAGTAGTTCTAGCTAAAGATTTTATGACTTACTTGAGATCTTATTAGGTGGCTATGTATATAGATCCGAAGAGACCTGAAATGATTGATCCACAATCAGAATGAGAAAAATATCACAAAGAAAACTCTGAGACACGGTTTGATAATTTTCCAGATCCCCTATCAACGAGATTGATTCTTTATTTTTAGTAACATTCCATCCAATATTACCTGAAAGGAGTTGCCCTTTTACCATCTATAACATTACAAATTATTTAAATAACGTATTTCAAAGGATGAATAAAAAGGTGAAATCGGTCTCTGCTACACAGTATAACTTGTTGAGAGTTCTGAGATGCATTTCGCGAACCAGGTTTGTATAACTCTCTGTTAACTGCTTGAATTATTCATGACCTGACTGTCTTTAGAATAATAGGAAGAACAACATATACAATGTCGAAATTAGTTGTGCTTGGTGGGAATGGATTTCTCGGTGAGTTTTAATAGGTTAATTAAATTGGATATTTTGAGCTAATAGTGAAAGGCAAGAGAATATGTCAATCTGGAATAGAAGCAGGTTTTAAAGTGACATCATTATCGTAAGTGTACTACTGGAAGGTGTTCTTTTTTTTTTCAGTATAGTTCTAACGACCATCAAGACGATCAGGCAAACCACCAAAAGAGGCTACAAACAATGATGCTTATTGGATAAGTCAAGTTAACTGGAAGGCCGCAGATATTTTTAAACCTGAATCATATACGAATGAATTAAGAAATGCATCAAGTGTTGTTCATTCAATTGGTATCTTACTTGAAAATAAAACTTACAAAGCGTCAATAAAATGAAGCTCTTCTATTTTGAGCGAATTTACCAATTTTTGAGACCTCAAACCCATTAACGAAATTTTCATTTAATACCTATGAAAGTATTAATAGCGATTCTGCGATTATGTTGGCCGAAACTTTTGAAGAAGTCACTGATTCATCTGATTCATCATTTGTATAAATATCAGCAGATAAGGGATTTCCAGGTCTTCCAAATGGCTATATAAAGTCCAAGAGAGAAGCTGAAGCTGAGATCCAAACATCAGATCAATAATTATAAGACCTGGTATGTTTGATGAAGAAATCAATAAAGATACAAATATAACAACAATTAAAACTTTTGTTGATACCCTAGACTGCGGTAATAATCATATTCTTGGTAATATAATTGGATTAATCAATGACTTAGTAAGACCTACTGTTTCGACACAAAGAGTCGCCGATGCAATAATCTACAGAATTAAAGATAAAACTTTTAATGGTGTTGTAACTTTGAAAGACTTGTTGAATTAGATTTTATTTATATATATATATCTTTACGAAATGTATCATGCATCATTTATTATTATAAAACAAAAATACTCATTTCTTAGATTTAAAATTCTTCAATGGATCTGATTTATTATTTGACTTTTTGTTGAATTTTCGTTTATGGACTTTATTCTTATGAAATGGCACAAATCCAATTTTGCTTTTATCTTCCCTTGCTCCTTCAGGCAATAAATAATCTGGGACTCTTTTTAAATGATCTTGTACCCTTGAAGGATGTAATTCTTTATCATGTCTTAAGCTTATTAAATCTTGAGGATTTTCTTCAAAATGCCTTTTTAATTTTTCATTTGTTAAAAGTTCATTTTTAATTTCTTTGACTCTTGCTTCTCTAATTGCGACTTGAGTAACAGATCTAAATGCGTCTTCTGATCTATATCTGAAACCTTCAACTTGCCTCATATCAAATTGGTAAGGCTTAATTTCAAATCCTAGCTTAATCTGTTGCTTCACAATTCTACGTAAAATCTTTTCATCTCTTTTAGCAGTCTTCAATGATGCGACTTTATGCTTACCAAATTCCTTTTCTGGTACAACAAAAGAAATAGATATGCCTGATTTTCCTGCTCTTGCAGTTCGGCCAATTCTATGAACGTAAGATTTTGCAGTCAATGGTAAATCAAAATTTAAAACACATGCAACGTTTTTGAAATCAACACCTCTTGAGACACCATATTCTTTATCTCTTTTAGATTTTTCTTTCTTCTTTATTTCGGTTTCTTTAATTTCTTCTTCCTCATCACCTTCTTCTTCTTCTTCATCAACTTCTTTAATATTATCACTTTCATCAGTGGCAATCAAAAAATTATAAACGCTTTTATTGTATTCTTCAACGATGTGTAATCTTGAATTAATTGGTAATTCACTATTTAAAATACAACTTCTGACACCAAATTGTTCTAAAAATAATTTAAGTCTATAACCTCTGTCAATATTGTTAACAAAAATCAAGGTTTTACCTTTAATCAAATTTAACTTAAATATAACATAAGTTAATAGGAATTTATCAAATTCAGAAGTTTTAACATAATACTGAGATAATTTTGATTTGGTATTTAATTCATCATCATTTAATTTCAAAATAGCCGGGAAACGACAAAATTTTGTTTTTATACTATTAATATCTTGATTTAAAGTAGCACTCATTAAAAAAGTTTGTAAGGTTTTTAGAGGTAGGTATCTCGTTAATTGATCTAAATCCTCAGTATAACCATAAGACAAAATTAAATCAACTTCATCAACGACTAAAAACTGTAAATTTCCTAGATCGATTTTGTCATTATTTTTTTCAATTGAATAAATTAATTTTGATGGTGTTGAAATTAAAATCTCTGGATTCTCTAATAATAGAGAATTTTGAACTTGCTCAGCAACTTGGTTTGATAAATTTAATAATTTGATGTTTTTACCACAAAATACAATTAACTTCTCCAAGAAATTGGTAACCTGTGTAGCTAATTCTCTTGTTGGTACTAAAATTATTGAAGAGATATGGTGCTCATTAGTATTCAGTTTTGATTTGAGGATTGATTGAATGATTGGAACACAGTACGCAACAGTTTTACCTGATCCTGTACTTGCTTTAGCAATAATATCTCTTTTATCTTGTAATGCTAATGGTATAGCTTTAGATTGAACTAATGTTGGATTTTTGAAACCTAGTTGCTTAATAGCTTGAACCAATCTTGAGTCTAGATCAAATGATTCAAATGATATAGAATCATCGATATATGCGTCTGCAACACTAACTTGACTCATTTGTCCCTAATCTTATTATCACTAAAAGGGAATATAATACTTTTAATTTAAGTTGGTTATAATTTTTTTCTTTAATTTTCTTACCCGGCGCGATGCCTCTGGTTTGGGACACTCCTTTGACACAATGTTGTTGAATTAAAAGTTAAAAAGGATTGATTAAAGTCTATTATAAAAAGGTTTTTTGAATTAAACAATTATGAAACGTTAAGGCTTTCTTCTGAGGGGACCTTTTTGCTGATAACAGCTGTCTTTTGTCAATAAATAGCTCATTTTAAGCTATAGAATATTTTCGCGACTATTAACTGCAAATTTAATATAGATTTGATTTAACTTTAAAATTAATTGAAAAGATATTATAATAGTAAAATTTTATTGTTATGATCTTATGATATTTTTGTATTGTATTATCACGTTATAATGTCACTCATTATATGATAGCTAGATACTTGAGATAACTCAATGTTCTCAAAACAATTGCTTTAGCAAGCAAAGTAAATCGTTTTTATAAAGGTTCTTTATAAAATAAGACAAACGCTTATGAAGTATGTATTTCGATGAAGATTAAAATTCCTGTTCCCAGCTATGATGTTACATTTGATTACAATGTTCATATAGATATGTAATATACTTTTTAAATAAGTGGAATACCGTTTTTGGGAGAATTAATGTCTTCAGCCTAGAGATCCTTCCGAACCCAGAGGGATGTTCCAGAACTCTAGAAAGGGTTCGGAGCCTAGAAAAAAAATAGACCCTGGCTTGGGATCCAAATCTCCGTCAAACACCCGAAACTTCAGACAACACAAAAAGCAAGTGAAGTGAAAAATCAATATTCCATTCAAACAGTGTAAATAAGGTATAATTGCTTGGTTATCAGTTATTTATCGCTAAATAGTTGCTTTTTTGCAAGCCTAACTCACTTCAAAATACATATTCTTTAGTCATGCCAAGTTCTACAGACGGTACGAAATACCATCCACCATCCCAGGTTACAGAACCATCGCCAATAGATCCTAATGATGGTCAAACATTTGTTGATGGATTGGATGATTCTTCAGAAAGAAGACCAATAGTTAGTATTCCAGAAGATTGGGATAATAGACCAAGTTTTTTAGGTTTCGGGTTAACTGGTAGTTATATCAAACAGTCAAGAGAGAATGATCGTTTATATAATTACATAGAAAAATCTTCTAGAATCAACGTTGTTAGAGAGATGAGACAGCAAAAATTGATTGGTAAGTTGGGCAGATTGACAAATTGGAGAGATTCTTATAAAGATGATAAATTTTTACGAACATTATCAAACAAAAAACTAAGAAAATTCTATGAGAGTCAAAATAATTTAATACAAAAGTTTGAAGAAGTTGATAAATTATTAGACAGTGGAATACAAAGAGCTATGATTAGAAACTATAGTGAACGAAATGATGAAAATTATGGTTCAACTCCGCCAATAAATCCAATTCACCGTAAAAATAGTGCAGTTCCTGCTAATGTTGATTTAGAAACTGGTAATTTGTTAGGTTATAACAGAGATGATGAAATTTCAATAGTTAATTTTGCAATTCTTATTAATTTTATAGCAAATGTTTTTCTACTAGCCGGTAAAATAATTGTTGCTATATTAACTTCATCAATTTCTATTGTTGCATCTTTAATTGACTCAGTTTTAGATTTTGTATCAACTTTAATCATTTTTTTTTCAAACAAATTAGCCCAATCCAAAAATTCAAGAGGATTTCCAATTGGTAAAAATAGACTAGAGCCAATTGGTGTTTTAGTTTTTTCAATCATCATAATATTAAGTTTTTGTCAAGTTGGCATCGAAGCTTTAAATAGGCTATTGCATAATAGCGGTGAAGATATTGTTAAAATTGGTTCAAGTTCAGTATCAATTATGTTGTTAACAATCATTATCAAATTGGGGTGCTTTTTTTGGTGTAAAACAATAAAATCTTCATCAGTTGAAGCTTTAAGTCAAGATGCTTTAGTTGATGTAATATTCAATAGTTTTTCATTGTTAATGCCAGTTTTAGGCTATACTTTCCAACAGTATTGGCTCGATCCATTAGGGGCACTTTTGCTATCGATTTATATAGTGTATCTTTGGTCAAATACTTGTTTTGAACATATTATTCATTTGACTGGTAAAAATGCCTCATCAGATGAACTAAAGATAATACTTTATCTTTGTATTAGTTTTGCAGAAAGAATCGATAAGATTAAAGATATTAACTGTTATCATGTTGGTGATTCTCTAAACGTTGAGGTTGATTTAATATTAGATTCAACTCTAAGCATCAGAGATAGCCACGATATTGCAGAAGCATTACAGTACACTTTAGAATCATTACCAATAGTCGATATTGAAAGAGCCTATGTTCATATCGATTACAAAGTTGATAACTTCAAAGGTCATTTAAGTTGAACCCCATATACCTCTCTGCCATCTTGAAGCGGCTTTTTTATTGCATTTTTTTACGAAAAAGGAATCGGCAGCCGGTCAGCTTATCACCGTAAAAAAGATCCACATAATTATGTCATTTTCTCGGCTAAAGATCTCCCGCAGACGCCAAAAAATTTAGAAGCTATTTCTATGCGTGGAATTTGGTGTTAAAAAGATTGGGGTATGCATGTTTATGTTTCAAAAACTACAATAAAGCTTACAGCAAAATATTATTATTAGAAACATAGAAAAAACTAGATAGAAATAAATGGAAAACTTGCAGAATATGTAATAGCAGACCAGTGTAGTTAATCCCACATTATAACGATATGTAAAATATATGATCTCATCAAAAAAACAAAAATAATAAAACACAACTTTTTTTGGGGCAAAAGATAGTAAATAGCTCGTAAAGTAAAAAAATAGAAAAGCAAACAAAAAGTTAATTCTTCAAAATAAAGTCCGGCTTTATTTTAAATCATCACAATTTTTTTACCAAAACAGATTCATGATTGTCAGAATGTTTTGGTTCATCTGGCTTGAAAAAACAATATTTTTGCAAGAAATCATTATATGATTGATTTTTATCTTTATGGTCATGAGATTTTGAATCATTTAATTTTAGATGATTAGATTGTGTGATGGTACTGATAGATGAATTTGAACTTGATTTTGGTGTAATGCTAGAAAACGTTGAACTTGATGAATCTGAATTAGATGAAAAATTGTTATCAAGCCATTTAAATTTGTTTGAAGAAGTATTAAAATAATCCGTCTCTTCGGAAAAATATCTTGAGCCTGACTGATTTAGTAAAATCTTTGGTGGAGAGATTTTTGTAGCTGTAAAATTTTGATCAAACATTGATTTAGACGATCTTGATGATTTAGCAATTTTTCGAACTGATTGATTCATTAATTGAAATTTATAATTCTGGTAATTATTGTTATCATAATAAATTACGGAACCATTAGTGATATATTTAACACAAAGATCAACATTGATTGGTTGTAAGGATTTTTTTTTCAGAATTCTTGAGGAGTTCATCATTATTGATTTATTCAGATTAATTTCAAATTTGAATAGATCATTAGATTTATTCAACGATCTTTCATATGTTGCAGTAACCAAATAGATTGAATTCCAATTATCAGTTGAAAATTTAACCTCAACATATTTCTCAAATGAAAAATTATAAACCTCAACTGTTCCGACTAAAGAATTATCATATATTGATAGGGAAATTAGTTTAACCGGCTTAGTAGAATTAGACTGATTGAAAAGGTCAAAGTTTAAACAATTCAATTTCCACTTAGATGCTTCTCTTTTACGATTGAAATAATCTTCCTCGCTATCTTCTTCATCCGAACTTGAAGTATTGAAAAAGCTTGAAGATTTCAAATCAAATATTGCCTTTGGTGTTTGACTCGGAGTCAGAATTGGTGACTGCTCAGGTGAATTATCTAACGATATTGAAGATGGCTTGGCAAATTCATTAAAAGTTTTAACTTTTTCTAAATGGGCTGAGAACCGAACAGTTTTAGCTTCGGATGACGGCATTGATCTTGATCTTGTCAAACCAGGTAGCTTTAATGATGATTTTAGGCGCCTTGGCCCAGTACTTGGTCGAGCATCATCTAATTCATTTGGCGACTCTTGCTCTGTAGAAAGATTTACAGTTGAAGTAGATGCCAATCTTTGCACTATTGTAGCAATGGAGGAATTAGAGTTCTTGTAAACTTTCCAATCATCATTATTCTCATCAAATGAAGCCAATGAAGAAGACGATGAAGCAATTATTTCCGGTGTTGTTGTGTAGTTTGAATCCGTACCCGAATATCCATATTGCTCGGTTCCTAATCCCAGCAACATTAATGATTCTTTAGTCAAATTAAGAGCATCTTTCGATTCCTCTAGGCCAACCGCCCTGAAATCCGTTGCCAAATCCATCTTTTTTTTTTTCCTAACCTTTTTGTTGGGCCCCTTTACTTGCCTCTCTCTCTCTCTCTTCCTAATACGCGTTTATAAGGAAAAATAATAATATTTTATTCCTTTTGCACTTTCCCAAAAACAACGGCAATGGGGGACACTCGTGACGATAGCCAGAAATAGTTTAAAACCACTTTATTTAGTAAGAGAGTCCCCTGTTTTTTTTTTTTTTTGTTGGGTGTATATGAATATATATAACTTTTGTGTAAAAAAAAGATTATTAATTTTTTTTTTTTAAACTTGAAACAATCAGCTGCTTCTGCTGCATTGATTTCAAGGTTAAAAATCCCAGTTTAAAAAAGAAAATCTCTCCTAATGAGCTTTTTTCGCTGCGGAGGCTGCAGATCCCCGATCAAAACTAATTTTACTTACCCGCCCCTTCAAAAAGCATTAAACGCGTTATTTACGAGGAAGTGATTGGATTGATTACATAATAATAAGGGCTTTTTTATAATGATGATATATGTTTCTCAGCCTTTTTATTTACTACTATCTTTTAAAGAGACTATCCTGTTTAGAATGATATAGTCAGTTGTAGAGTCCTTATCAAGCGTGAAGTAACCTACTCTGAGGGCTTGGAATCGGGAAATTTCTGGTCCACTTGTCTCCTTGGTCTCAACAACATTGAATTCTTTATTAGTCTCATCGACAAGATTCCATGGAGATCTTGCAACAACATCAGTGAAGTTATTCTCAACGATAGAATTTGTATGTATCTCTTCACTGTATTTATTGATGTCATGCAAGAACCCGTCAGGGTGTGCAGAGGGATTCTCACTGTTGAATAATTGGTTGTAAATTCTTGTTTCAGAGATTCTTATTGGAGAATTATGTTTCTTAGATTTTGGAACCCATTGAATAAAAGTCTTTGGCTTCTTAACAACATCTTTATCGTAGTTAGCGTGTATTTTGGTGATTTTACCATTTGAGTCCCTTTCAGCACTTTTAAAGCTGATGTTGAATGGAATTTTTAATAGCCCAACAGGTTGATTTGGTGCTAATCTGAAAAAATCTTTATCAGATTCATTTTCTGAAAAATCACTTCTGTCAATGTATATAGTTTTAACAAATGTGACTTTTCTCGAACCAAATTTATCATTGCCAGGTTTGTATGGAATCTCAACAGTTTCTTCAAATTCATCATCAACATTATCAATGATTACTTCAATTGGGTCTAAAATAAACATCAATCTTGGAACTGTATCTTCTAAAAATTTACGAATTGTACTTTCAAATCTCGTAACTTGAATGTTTGTGGTACTGGTAGTAACACCTAGTGTATTTACAAATGTTAAAATTGCACCCGGTGGAATACCACGACGTTTCAACGCCTCTAACGTAAATAATCTTGGATCATCCCATCCTCTAACAAATTTTTCATTAACCAATTTGGCGATTTTTCTTTTGGATAAAACAGTACCTGTAATGCTTAATCTACCATATTCTCTCTGTGCTGGTCTATAAACATGTAATGCGTCACATAACCATTCATAACTTTCTCTTGAAAGGTAAAATTCAGTAGTACACAAACTGTGTGTAATGTTTTCGAATGAATCGACCAAACAGTGTGTGAAATCATATGTTGGATATATTTTCCATTTATCTCCTGTTCTTGGATGCTCAGCATCTAAAACTCTATAAGCAATCAAATCCCACATTTGAGGATTTGGCGAAGTTAGATCCTGTTTCATTCGTAGTGTTGCTTCACCTGGTTTGTAGAATCCATCCCTCATTTTTCTAAACTCTGTTAAACTTTCTTCAATTGGTCTATTACGATCCTTTGATGGAACTCTTTCACCACCCGGTGTACCATCTTCTTTAATTCCTCTACTTCTTTTTATTTCTTCAGCAGTATCATGACAAACATATGCTTTATCGTTTTTAATGAGTTCTTCAGCTAATGAATATAATTGATCAAAATAATCAGATGAATAAGTGATTTTCCATGGTTGGAAACCTAACCAATTAACCATTTTTAAAATACTTTTGAAATAAACATCTTCTTCAGCTTCTGGATTTGTATCATCATATCTGAGATAACATACGCCGCCATTGTGTTTGGCATAACCGAAATTGACTAAAATGGCCTTGGAATGACCTATGTGCAAGTAACCATTTGGTTCCGGTGGAAATCTTGTACGGACTTTTCCCCCAGTGACTTTTAAATGTTCCTTCATGAGTTCAGGATACGCTTGTGGATTTTCACCAACTTTATGCAAGTCACCTAAAAAACCTTCAGTAAACATTGATCTAACTTTTGGTTCATCTGCAGATTTCGTAGTTGTTGTCTTTTTAGTTTTTTTTTCCTTCTTGATAATATCCCGTTCATCCTTTGGACCTAATAACTCGAGAACTTGTTCGTCAATTATTGGCTTAAATAAATTAGGTTGAGCCCATTTTAATTCTGGAATATTCCTAACATTAGCTATTATTTTTGGAACAAATTGATATCTTTTACTCTCAATTTCCTCTTTATTAGCATTAATATACTCCGAAATTTTCTCTTTGACTTCTTCAGGGGTGACTACTATACCAACTCCAGATGCTTTGCTTAACTCTTCAACAGTAGAAGACTCACCTTGTGATTTAACATATTTAAATGCTTCATCAACTTGAGCTGAGGTTTTCAAATCACCTTTTAAGATAGAGTCAGTAATTAGCGATCGTTTTGGAATGGTTTCCCCTTTACTTAAAATAGCCAATTGATGTAATAATAATCTATCAGTTTTCTCTAATGGATAAGATAATGGACTATTTGCTTCAGCTAAAATGGATTCAAATGAGTTGGAAACCTTTTTGTTTTTCAAAATTTCCTTGATCTTGACTTCTTCAAGACCAAGCTTCTCAAATAAAGCAGTAAGCTCTTCAGTTGAAGACATCTTTATAGTGTGTTGAGCTGATCCAAGATTTTTTTTTTCTTTGAGCACCTAAAAAAATAATAGAAGATGCGATAAAAGTGACACGAACATTATTGACAGAGTATGACATAAATAAACAAAATTCCAATTTTGAATTTAAATAAACAACCAAAACAAATAAGTCATGGAGTCCATCAGAATCCACAAGCAAACGTTGGATTTAATTGCACAATCATGTGCTGCTGGACAGCTAACTACGGAGTTCTCCAAAAAGTAATATTGAATACCTTGATTTTATTTTTTATTTTAGTTGAGCGGCTAGAGATTAACGACTTTAGGGTTCCGCTTCAAAGACTTAAACAATTGATTGCTTTTATTAATGATCCTATGAATGAGGTTAATGATGAATTTTTGAAGGCCTATAGTAACCTACTTTTCTCTGTTCAGAATAAGATAAATCCTCAGATTTTTGAGATTATATTGAAGATTGGGGTCAATTTCATGAAGGAAGATGATTATTTTTGGTTTTGCTTAATAGTCTGTTGATACCTCAAACTCACTTTGTGCATATTTACTGACCTTGTTTTAGAATACTGTTGATTATGGCCAGAGATTTGACAGACCTGGACTCATTAGTTTTATCATGGATCAAATTTTGGTATCCAATGGTAATAGCTGGAAAGCCGCTTGTATGCTATGTATCTTGATCCAAGATTACGCTTCCTTGAAACCTCAAGTTGTTAGAGTTTTATCTAATAAGTCCGATGAGATATATAAGTTGCTAGAAAAAGTTACTGATTATACTACTTCTTCCTATTTGATTGAGCTGATCTCTCAATTGGGAAGTGATCGAATAATTGATCTTGTATTTAGTAGATCTAATGATCTTGTTGGCAAGTTTCCTGTTGGTTGTTATGCAAATGATCCAGCTTGTATGAAGTTTCTTGAATTATTTGACTTTGGCCCTCTTATCTTCAAGTTCAAAGCACTCACTATACAAAATGTTTTGAAGTCAGGACCAAGTTACTGCCAATTAACTCCGTTTTATTTTATTGTCTTAGTTGATAATAATGATTTTACAGCTCCAATCCAATTTGAGTTGAAAGACATAACGAACCTTGAAAAGACCGATACAAAAATCCATTTTGATTTGGAAAAAGCTGCTAAGAAGGCCCTAACAAATGTTCAAATTCCAGATTCAGCCAATGTTAACTTTGAATTCGAATCGGAAAAGTTAGCTCTCGATTTAGTGACCAATTTAAACCAAGCAACTAAACAAGTAAAGATATCTACACCTAGAAAAATTAGCGTGGTTCAAAATTTCATTGCTCTTACAACAGCTTTATATGATAGTGATGATCAAACAAAAGGAGAACCTATGATTCAAGAAATAGATGAACCTTCTAATCTCTCAGATGTAATTGATAACTCAGGTTCATTCTTCGGCTCACCAGACAACACAACGAAAGATACCAGTGCTTCAATTAAAAAACACTCAGGAAAAAACTCAGCTATTGATGCTCAACCATTTAAAAGTGGTGTAGCAAAAGTGAATGTTCAAGAGACTCCCTCAAATTCTCAAGAAGGTAACTCGACATTCAGCTTTATTACGCCAGGATCTGGACAACCTCCAGATAGCTTGGATACAGCATTGAAAGAGCTCAAAAATAAGCCAACCGAAATATTTTCAGACCAATCAGATGAACCACTTAATCTTATTAAAAAGGAAGCTGAACCAAATGATATTGATATTTGGGATTTTGAATCTGATGATGGAATAAATCTTGATAAGAGTGGAAAGCCTAGCTCAAAATATAAATCCAAAACTATGAAATTACTAAATAACGCTTATACTAGTAAAAAGATCAGCAAGAAAAAACCTATAGTTAAAAAGGAGTCCAAAAATGCAATGCAAGAGAAACTAGAGAAAGCGGACAATAGAGAGATTGACAAGACTGCTAGAGATTTAACATTAGATTCTAATGAAAATGCTGGAGAGTTTAGTTTCTCTGGATTGACTTCCCCAATAATTAATGCTAGAGAAAGAGCAACAACTAGAGCTATGTCAAAACTGACTACGGCATTCATTGGGAAACAACCCGGTGCTGAAACTATAAAAGTAGAAAAATCTACAAAACAGAACGCTGTCTCCAAGGGAAGAGGTGCAAATAAACTGGATGTAAATAGTGGTTTAAAATCTAACGTGACAAAAGATGCAAAAGTTGCCAAACCTCCTACTTTCAAAGGTAATCAAGTTCAGAAACCTTTAACAAAGAGAGGAAAAAAAGCAATTAATACTGTGGGATCCAAGAAACTAAACTTAAGTGAGACTAAGACTTCTGGGGAAACACTCTCGCAAATTTTCAAGCCTAAACCGGACAAGAATACAACTAAAACAGGAGAACAAAAACAGCTTTGGGAAAAACTAAACAAACCTGAAAGAGAAAGTTTGCAACCTCTTCGAAATACAAAAGTCATTGATCAACAAAATGCTTCTGTAAATCTCAAAGAGGTTAATAATCCAGCTGAAATGACTACCAGAGTCTCAGATCTTGTTTCTGCCTCTTTAGATAACTCTATATTAGGCGAAGCTTACACTAATACATTACAAAAACAAATTTTTGAATCAATCACTTCCTTTTCAAATCAACTAGTGAAGAAAATACAAATAATCAATGAGGAGATTAATAAGAAGGTTATGGCTGATTTAACAAATAAGTACGAGACTCTTTTCAACGGGTTAAGAGATAGTTTCCAAAACGATGTTGATCAAATGTGTGGTTTTATTTCAGATGTTAAAGGTTTATTAAATCTCCCTGAAGACGAATTGATCAAGTACATTCAAGAAAAAAAATTTGGAACAATAACTGGTGCTGAGTAGATTAGTGCTCACAATTTCTGCTATCTGTAGGCTCTATAATTAATTGATGTATTATAGCTGAATAGACCTGTAGTTCATATTTACACGTTATATACGACAGACAATCGGTTAAACCACATTAGAAAGATGTTTGGATGTTTTTCAAAATAGTGCAAGCTGATTTTTCATTTTCTTTCTCACTCAATAACTAAAGCTAGTCATACAAAAATAAGAAGATGGTGAGTGATCAAAAATCGAAAAACTGGTGAAGAAAATCAAAGGGTGATAGTTCTTTATTATATTTGAGATAAAAATTTCTGTAGAAACCAAATATTAGAAATTGCTATTATGTTTTACTGTACCAAAATGAGGTACTAGAAGAACTCTAAGTACATTACTTTGATGAGCCCTATTACGCGAGAGATGAAAGCGCACTAATAACTTGAAGATAAGCTCTAACTACCATTTTATTCAAATCTGCTGTTTTTGTACTTTCTCAGTTATTTCATGATAAATAAAAGAAGCTAAAACCATTGATTCCATTACCAAGATAACAAAAAATAATTTAACTAACATTCTTACAGGATACCAAAACCCCAGTCACCCTTGCTAGAGTTAAAAAAGTTTTAGGCCGTACCGGTTCTCGTGGTGGTGTTACTCAAGTTAGAGTCGAATTCATTGACGATTCCTCAAGAACTATCGTCAGAAACGTCAAAGTATGTAACACACAGAATATCTTCTTTGTTAACTATTTACTAATAAATTACTACTAGGGTCCAGTTAGAGAAAACGACATCTTATCATTAATGGAATCTGAACGTGAAGCTAGAAGATTACGTTAAGATTTCTCAAATATACAGCTATGAGTTCTACTATTAATATGGTTCAAAAAGCCAACAAGAATTGATTAAATGTACATTTGTTTGATTAGAATTATTCCAGGATCTTAATCTTTAATATGTAACTATAAATATTATAGATATTATGATCAATTGTAGTCTTCACGAATCTGCAGTCACGAATTTCCTAATTGGTATATCAAATTTAGACATCTTTACACCAAGCATCTTAGGACTGCCCCAACCGAAATCGTTTTAAATTTTTTTTGTATAGGAACTGGCCTTACCGTTAATGAATTTAGTGAAAAATTCGAGAACAAGTGAAGCCAAAGTAATAGTTGGTTCAAGTTGCTTATTCATTATTAATTACAATGGTTCAAAGAGTTACTTATAGAAGAAGAAATCCATACAACACCCGTTCTAACAAAATCAAAGTTGTTAAAACTCCAGGTGGTGTCTTACGTGCTCAACACGTCAAAAAAACAGGTACCAGACCAAAATGTGGTGACTGTGGTAATGCTTTATCTGGTATTTCAAGTTTACGCCCAAGACAATACGCCCAAGTGTCAAGAACCCACAAAACTGTTTCAAGAGCTTATGGTGGTTCCAGATGTGCCAACTGTGTTAAAGAAAGAGTTGTCAGAGCTTTCTTGATCGAAGAACAAAAAATTGTTAAAAGAGTCTTAAAAGAACAAGCTGAAAAAGAAAAGAAAGCTGAGAAGAAAGCTGCTAAAAAATAGGTTTTGTATTAAATTCTTGCTATATACCATTGGTTTTTTACATTGTTTTTGTTTTTAGGTGCTTTCAATAATTTCATCTCGAGACATCTATTCCACAAAGAGAGATAAAAAGTCAAACATCATTGTAATTACTTTGTTTTTTCATTTTTTTATTTTATTTTGAGGATATCTGGGGTTTTATTCATTATCAAAAAGAAGCTAATCGCTATCGTAATAATTATGTTTTATTTATCATAATTGGATCCTATTTGATGTAGAGAAAACCTTCTAATTTAGTTAAAAATCATCTAAATATCTAAAAGAGATTTCTTAGTAGTGGGAAAGTAATCTAATACTTTAAATAAAATTAATATTGTCTAATAATGTGTGGGCATACGGTTGTGTACGTGTAACATAATGCCAAATATCTTTAAAGCTTTTAAGCTTGTGAAAAATAGCTTTACTAGTCTTTGACGATGACCGAGTTACCATCAAAATGGTCAAGTAATGGATTAAGTATACAAGATCAGCGAAGAGTGTTAACTACTGGTACATTCAAAAAGAATGGGGCGATTCAAATTGAAGAGAGAGTGAATGATGCATTAGGTCTAAATGCAGATCCATCTCAGACAGATCTCAACCAAGATAGTGATGGTGATATTCCTATGATTGGTATGGATGATGAAGAAGAGGTCCAGATTATAGCTGAATTCGTCACAGAAAAGAGAACTCATCTTGATGATTGGTTAAACAAAAACTCTGATAACTTGCAATTCTCTGATGTTGTTGAAAAACAGGCCAGGAGAACTCAATACTCTGTCGAAACATTGATGGTAGTTGATACAAACTTTATGATTTCTCATCTTAATATCATCGACGAATTGTCAAAACTACATACTAAATACCATCATAAAATTGTGATTCCAATCACAGTAACTCATGAGTTGGATGGATTAAAACTTTCGACGAAGACTGCCGCTGAAGACATTGACGGAACAACAGTTGGTCATCTAGCGAGATGGGCCAATGACTGGATTTATAGAAAACTTGCAGACTTGGATCCTGCTGTCAGAGCTCAAAAGTTGAGAGAAGTTCTTGATGCGAGGGCAGTGAAGGATGATGCTATTTTAGATTGCTGCTTGTATTTGAAAGAAAAGGAGAATGCTATGGTAATATTATTATCTAATGACAAAAATCTGTGCATGAAAGCCTTAGCAAATGAGGTTCTTACAGTTTCATACAGAAAAAATATGAGTGCTGAACTAATTGCTAGCATGTCATACATAGAGTATAAATCAAAATTACAACATATTCAAGAAGAAAGTACTTCGAATGTATCATTACCTGGAAATGATGAAGGTAGCATGGAATTATTCAAACCAAAAACTTCTGCACCTCAGAGAAACGAGCATCTGGTGGAGATTAATGATTTCTATGAAGCTGCTGGGATTGTATACTTTGAAACTCAAAAGGTGGTACTTGATGCAATTGACTACTGTATGTTAGAAGAGTATGGTGAAGAGTTAGATCTAATAGGATATAGCAGGTCAGATGTTACTACATTACACGATGCAGCCAATGTGCTGATAAAATTTTGGGTATCTGTATTTACTGAATACTTCAACGAGGGTTTCAAACCATTCGAAACAAGAGGGAAGAAAAGACCCGAACATACAAATGTTCCCAATACTGTCAATGAATTAATAAATTTCATATCTTATTGGGGAAACACTTTACATGCATTATACCACAAGAGAGATAACAGACAAAATAACGCCTTGGGCAAAATCATAGAGAGATGGAAATATATCAGTAGGCAATTTACGTAGCAATTAATGACTATCATGTTTATTTTGTAGAAGTATCAAAGGGTATTTCTCATGACCTAACATGTTTAATCGTCGCTTTGAAATTGTTTTGGTGCCTTTATTGGTGAAAAACCAGTATTACCAATCTTTCTTTTTCTACTGATACCAAATGATCGTATAACTCTTTTAGTTTTTTTTGGTGATTCACTATTTGTTCTTGATTGTTCAGGAGACGTAGATTTTGGTGATTCAGATTTAGCCGAATCAGGCCTTTGAGAGGGACCCTCTGAGGGAGACTTATTAGACCCTGTGTCTGTGGTAGCTTCACTATCACTTTCTTTTTTTATATCATAATCTTTCAAATCCTTTGCAAGATTTTCCACGTTAGTCAGACGTCTTTTCTTTTTTGGCGAACCTATTTGCTTCAGTTCTTTCTCTTCAACTATCTCAAAATCATCAACTTTAGAATCGTCCATTAATTCTCTCTTTCTATTCTTTTTATCTAATTCAACACTATCTTGTTCATATTTAAATGAGGTACCATATGACCAAGTATTATTTGCATTATTGTTTTCTAAAACATCCCAGATGTATTGATTCTCTAATTTTTCAAGTTTTTTATTCTTCCACATGTGCTCAAATGACTGATAGTCAAAGGGGCCAATAACTCGTGCATTAGCAGAATTTTCCGGTGCCCATTTGTCTATTATATGAGATCCATTCATTCCTTCAATTGATTCAGAAAGAAACCTTATTGCACTATCTTTATGTTCTATGATTTTATATAGATCTTGCCTGTATTCGTTCAAAGAAAGCACAACAGTAGATAAGTGAAAGATGAGATTTCGGAGGATTGTAATGGCACTAGAATCTGGTAAAATAGTTAGATCAAAATTCCAATTCAATTTAGCATTGTCATAAACCTTAACTAAATTCATCTTCAATTCTAAGGGAACGTCACGATCATATTTTAGTTTGTCCAAAGTAAGTATTGTTTCAGTATCATCACTGTTGAAATTATTTTCAAATGAAATGATCAATGTTTGATAGACACTACTCAAGGATTCTAATTGAATTCCGTTTTGTAATGCTTTTAATTGGAGTTTTTGTTCATCAGCATCCCCAATCCATACATTCGACAGGTCCGTAATATAGACACTATAATGAAAAGATCTTCTTGAATAATCAACACCAAACAGATATTTACTCTTCTCAGTTGGTAGTCTCAACACACTCCATTTTCTAGGGAGATTCATTGCTTGTTCAACCAGCCCTATTTTCCGCCAGCTTTTTTTAATGAAGTTTATTAAGACCTCAAAATAAATGATAATTTTGGATCAGATTATTTGTGAAAGTCCCTCGTAGCTCGCATAAGATCAAAATGGCTGGTTGACACTATTTTGATCTATAAAAGCTGCAAGGCACATTGTAAAAATTACGTTACAGGACACATCTACATAATCTGTTCAAAACAAATTGTTTGCCTTTATTATTCGCCTTTTTTTCCTGATAAGTCGTCTAACTCATAAATTTCCTGTGGAGATGTTGCCTTAATTGGCTGGACTCTTTGTTGTTCTTCTAAAAGAATATTTGCTAGCCAATCTTTACCTTGTTTAACAAAGATGTTGGCTGCGGAGTTGAGAGGACCCCATAAATTTAAGGTATGAACGAAAAAGAAACCCGTACCTATCAATATAGTGAGAACTAGATAGAAAGGGTTACGTAAAATTGCCATGAACTCATTCCAACCAAGTACAAGTAGTAGAATGTAAATGAATGGTGGAATTTTGGCAACATTAGTTATGATAGAACGGTTTGCATCACGATAAGCAACTTCAGCTTGCTTCAGGAATTGTTTCTTAATCTTGAATTGCTGTTTCGAAGTTAATATATGAGCAAATCTATGAGGTTCATCACCATCCTGATCCTGATCATCATCATTTTCACCAATAGGATAGTCTGGAATCATTTCTGTACCGTTAGATAGTCTAGCGATTGAAAATAAAGGAAGAGAGTTTAATGCAAGCTCCGTAGCTTCCTTATAAGCCAACGAAATCTCCAATTCATTTTTCCAGACTCTTGGAATATTTTTTGAGTCATAGGAGAAAACATCCTCAAATTGACGTCTCAATATAGTGACAACATTGTCTTCATTTAGGTAATCATGAATGAATTGATCAAGTTGTACCCATGCAGCTTTATGAATCTTGGTAGCAATTTGACTATTCTCGGTCTCTGTAGAACCAAGTTTGAAGTCATACGATTCGTCCGCTTTATGAAATTTAGATAAAGAGTCATTGAGTATTTGTCTAAAGTTTGAAAGAACTCTATCCCAAGTTTCCTCATCCGGTATACTAAAAATTTCAATAGTTTGATTTTTAATGAGAGGACTAATTTTTTTTATTGTACGATTTGTTAATTTTTCGATTTCAGAATCTCTTGCCTTATTAAGTTCTTGATCCAAATTTTGAGAAAACTCTTCAAAATCAGCCTGAGAATCAAAGACTTTAGAATCAACTTCTTTGAAGGGCTGCGTCTGTTCAGTAAAGTTATTCAGTGCTTCTTCTCTTGCATCAACAGAGTTCTGCAAAAATGAAACTTTGTTGCTTTTATCACTAAATTTGCTTCTGAACGTTTCTAGAGATGATGATTTGAGTAGTTTAATGAAGTCTTTGAATACAGAATGCAATTTATAATTTACCTCTGAAACTAGCAAATTTCTTTTAGATTCATAAACTGCTTTGCTATAATGCGATGCTTGAGAATCATATGACTCAAAGGCAGTTCCACGTAATGATTTGAAGTCCGTAGCTAATGACTCACCACTAACTTTTAAGAAATTAGAATCTTTAAAGGACTGAGAGAAAACTTCTGCAAAAAGTTCTAAAGATTCTTTAACAATCTCATCACATCTAAATCTTGCAACTAATATTTGTTGAGTTGGTAGATCGAGATCTTTATTTGATTGAATTTGTGCCCAACAATTTTCAGCATATAGCGTCCAGCCATCAATTGGGAAATTTTGACGATAATCTTTTTTAAAAAGATAATTGTTTTGCCCTTTATCTACAAATTTATCACCTAATAAACGAACATCTTCATCAAATTTCTCGGGTTGTAAAATCTTATGCGACAATGCAGTAAATTCGAGATCAAAATAATCAGATAGTTGAACATCTGGGTTTACGTTGCTTGGTTTTGTAATATTGTCCCAAATTTTGATTAAATCTGTTGTTAGAGTATTGGTTAAATTTTCCAGTGGAGTTGTACCAATATGATCTCTGATAACAAATAGAAGCAAAACTTTATGATCCTTATTACCAAATAGGGATAAATTGACCTCAAAAACAGTTTTCAATAACCCCATATTTGCACCTTGATATAACCCAACTTGATGTTCCCATATATTAACAATTAAAACTTCAGAAGTTGACAATGCAAATAAGGCAGCTTTACGCTCAAAATCTTGATCTTCACCTCTCTCTCTACCATCAGAACCTTCAACATCCATAACAAAAATACTTTCTTGACGATTCAAATCCTTTAAATTAGTTTCTATTTGTGGAGAGAAACCAAGCCAAACACCTTTAGTTGTTTGTTGTCTTTGTATCTCATTCATTACATCAAAGTTGGTATGGAACAACTTATTCAGCAATGTGGATTTTCCCGTGGATTGAGACCCAAAAACAGATATAACATGGTAATCTAACCCGAGATCTCTCTTGACATTAGTTTTGATGAATTTCTTTATTGTTTCTGTCCTAAAATCAAAAGTTAATAACCCTTTCAAACAAGTTCTTCGAGCCCACATACTGAAACTCCTTATTCTCATCTATCACCTGCACTGAGTCACTAAATTCCTGAATTCGATCACTCATCGCAGTTTCTTTAGTTCTTTTGTACTCTTCTGTTATTGGAATTCTGCTGACATTTTTAGATGGGAAAGTGGAAATAACAGTGCCGCGTAACCAACAAGCCCAATGCAGGAAAATAACGAGATTGAGAGTTAGATTTAGACATGTAGAGCAATAATGAGTGAAGTTGAAATCAACGTTAAGAATCCTAAGCTGAAAAGAACCTTAGAAAGGTTCAAGACGAAGATCTCCGAGGGAGATTTTTACGAGGCCCATCAAACCCTTCGAACTATTGCTAATAGAAATGTTAGAAGTAAAGCTTATAATGATGCCATTGATCTATTATACCACGGAGCTCAATTACTCTTGAAATCAAGTCAGCCTGCAACGGGTTCTGATTTAACTTCCTATCTTGTTGAAGTCTATAATGAGAGTGAGACTAGGGTCAGTCTTGAATCTAAGTCTAAATTGATTCAATTGATTTCACTCTTTGATGCATATGAACCGACCTTAAAACATGTTAGTGTCGAAATAATCAATTGGTCTATTAAATTTGGAGATAATAAGTTTGGAGATCAGGATCTGCATCATGTTTTGGGTCAAAAATTTTTAGATAATGGAGATTTAGCTTATGATGCTGAAAAACATCTATTGCTCGGTAATAGTAGTAGTTTCCCTCTATATTCTTCATTTATATGGAATTGGTATCTTGATGACCCAAATGAACTGAATGTTGGGTTTTATGTATCAAGAATAGTTGTCAATTACCTCTTCATTCAAAATCTTAAAAGTGCTAAAGAAGCGTTATCTAATTTTATTGAAAACTTTACGTCTACAAAAAATCATTTTAAATATAAAAAGTTAACAGAGTCTAATCATGAGTTATTGGTCTTCGATGAAGTACCAGTCTTGAACCTATCACAGCTACTGTTGATAACTATTCAAACTGGAGATAAACAAGCATATCAAAGATTAACTGGTCGATATGGTAAAGAGATACAAGACTTAAAATTCACAGACGCCTTTGCTGTAATTGGTGAACTGTATTTCGGCATTACCATTCCTAAACAATCTAATATATTTCAAGATTTAATGAGTGGCTTTTTAGGTAATAAATGAAAATAATCTTTAGATCAATCTTTGTGTATGCTTGATCTTTCAACTAATTCAGGTCTCTTTTTGCCATTTAGCTCATTTTTAAATGCAAACCACACTCTTCTTCTTTCTGCACTTTCAGGATATTCTTCGTGTTCTTTTTCTACAATCATTTTAAAAAGATGAAATTTAGAACGTAGTGGATACTTCATAATGCCAGTAGTTCTATATTCTTGATCACCAAGTTGTCTCCAAAATTTTGGTGGCCTTTTATCTTCAATTACTGCGAAGTCAGGTATTCACCTGTTACTCCAGTTTCTTTCCAAGTCTCTCTAATTGCTTTACAAGGTCAGCTCATATATAATTAATATAGTACCATACTTAACTGCTAATTTGAACTCAGCTTCATAACTCTCTATACCACCCTCGGCTAGAACCCACTTCTTTTTATGAGCAGATGAACTGACAAGAAGAACTTATTCTTAGGCTTGTCTGAGGCTTGTTAAGAACAACGCAGCCAGCTACAAGCCTTGCTCCAGTTGTTGGTGAGAATACTTCTCTAAATTAATTTCATTCCTTTTCTCAAACGTTCCAATCACTTACATTGATTTTCCCGTCCCTTTATCGCAGTTTCAGCACAATCAATTATAACCACTTATTTGTTATCTTTTTGGAAACTTTTCATTAACATATATGAAAGCTCGAAAATACCGTCTAAAAATTTTGTACACCAAACAATATGGATTCATTACCCGAGGACTTTTATAGGAATCACTATGATAAAGTGGAGCCAGTATTTGACAAGTATTTGAGAAAGGATGTGGTAGCAATAAAGGAGAGCGATGATGATAGCGATAGTGATAGCGATGATGACGCTAGTCAACTACCCATAACTCATGAATTTTCCCTTAAAAGACAATCGAAAAGAGTTACTTCGTTGAAATTCACATCATCTGGTCATAGGTTACACACCAGCTCCGCTGACTATCATTATAACATCTACGATTTCCAATCAATGAATTCAAATTCAAATTCACCTAAAGAATCATCTGAGTTATACGAGTCCCACTACGTTACCAAGATAGATATTAATAAAAAGTCTGAAGTTCTAGCTATTCCAAATGATCATTCCTTCAAGATTTTCTCTCCAGAAGGTGAAGAATTAAGGGAGTTCAGAGCTGGTGACAGATACATCTACGACGTTAAACAAACAAAAGGTCATACAGATGTCGTGACTGATGGTCTTTGGAATATCTCAAACGATAAGATTTTAACCTCAAGTCTTGATTCGACATTTAGAATATGGGATGTGTCTCTTGGAAAACAAGATAGAGTGAATTTTATCAAGAATAAGGCCAGAAAGGTAAATGTCCTTAAAGTTCGATATACAAATTCTGGAAATATATTAGCTGCAGATAATAGTAATCGCCTGACTTTATGGGATAGTAAAGCCAATTTTAATAGACCCTTGAAAGAAATTCAATTTGGTGGATCAATAACATCAATTGAAACTAATAATCAAGATGAGTTTTCTCTCCTAATAAGGACAACAAACAATGAATTAAAACTATTCGATTTGAGAAATTTTTCGTCTTGTGTTATACAAAAACAGAATTTCAGAACGGAAAGTCCACATTCACCTACACTCTATTATAACAATATAATTCTGGCAGGTACAACAATCAAAGACAAAAATGAACAAAGTCAATTGCATTTTCTGGATAAATCAGATCTTCTGAGTATTGCTACTATTGATATTGCTGGTTCAGTGACTGCATTAGACTGGAACCATTCAATTAATCAAATCGCTTACGGAACAAACCTGGGATCTTTGAACGTGCTATTTTCACCTGAATTATCCAACAATGGGGTTAAAATTTCTGCAATTAATAAACCTAAAAAGAGGCATTTTGACGAAGAAGACGATTTTGTCACAGCAAAGACGGGTCAAGTTGGTTATAACATGGAAGAACTAGCTGAATTAAACAGATATAAGAAGAAGAAACCAATTGATGATGATGATTATGACGAAGGTGATGGAAAATCAAAACATAAATTTATTTGGGGAACTACAAATGCAGGAAGGTTTTGATATCAAAAGTCTAGATTCCTTTCACGGTTAAAAATCGCGAACCTTGAACCGACATTCTCACTATGATTCCAAAGGCTTAGTTCGGGTGTTGTATTGGAGAATCTACCTCTAATCATCGTTGTGTCTTTAAAATATAATCTACCTCCAATTTTATCGTGTAATAGAAGTAACGGCCTCTTATCATCATATGTTATTGCCATATTCATAGATTGAAAGTCAATAATCCATGAATTTATGTTGATTCGTGTTGTATTATCAAAGAAAAATATTCTTAATTTTGGAAAAGTTATTGGTTTATTAATGCTATTAAAAATCAAACTTACGTCTATCTTCATAATTTCAAATTTTAGTAAGCTAGATCCATTTATAACCAAAAACTGATATAACAAGTCGCCAAAGATTCTTTCCACTTTTGATCCATTTGTAAAATTCCGTAACTTGTGAAATATCTTTGTTGATAATGATTCCTTATTCATTTCAAAACTTCTCTCCTCCGGCGTACTACTTGAATATCTAAATCTTCCCAACTCTGGATGTATATGGTTTGAGATAATTTCACAGCGTTCTGAAGATATTTCAAAGTATTGCAAGTCATTGAGTTTAGCTACTTCCTCAAATTTCTTATCTATTAATGCTGTTTTAGTCAAAGCTAACTGGGTTTTGGTCATTTCTAACCTTATTATCAACACTTTTAGAGTTTTTGGAAGATAACTAAACACACTGAAGGTTAAAACTGGAGAATTTCCAACAAAATTGAATACAACTAAATTATCAAAATGGGGCAAAGTTTGAGGTAACAAGGTTATAAACCTTCCGTTTGTTTTATTGATAAGCATTGTTGAGTTATTGGAGTATAGATTCAATACTGATACATGAGGAGCTATATCAAATCTATGAGCATTCATTGTATCTAAAACATCACTTGTTTTTGTAAGAAGGTGTCTAAAGCTACGTTGATACTCTTCAGCGTGAACAACTCTTGTACCATATATCAAGTAACGAAATGAGTAATAAAGTTCTTTACAACATTGTATGAATGGTAAAATTGAAAATCCTGATTTATAAATATAGAACGAAATTTTGACTAGAATTTCTTTTGGTAGATCTAAAAGATGAACATGATCTTCTTTAATATGCATAACAGTATTACCTGTCATCAGTGATAGACCAAACTTATATGAAACTTGTCAAATAATTGACTTTTCCTAAAAGAGTAACACAAAAACTGTTTTTTCAAAATTCAAGATACAAACATCTTTATTTCAAAAAAGCACCATTTGTTAACTCTAATTCTAGTTCATATTCTGGTTGAAATTCAGAGTATAGCGTTTCAGGATCTGATGTCATGTGATATGTATACGCAGCCTCTTCTTCTCCAATAATATTCTTTTCATGATTTGTAGAATAAGAGTCAACAAGAAGCTGAATCTCACAACTTCTTTCCATCAGTGTAAATAAATAAGCGGCCTCATCTATAGTTTCACCAACAGTCAATAATCCATGATTTTGTAGTATAATACCTTTACCGGACCCTAAGGCATTGGCCAAGCGTTGTCCTTCTTCCTTTTCAAGAACGATACCTCCAAAATTGTGATACACAGAATGACTTTTATAGAAAATACAAACGTCCTGATTTATCATCTCAAGTTCCTTCCCAAAAGTCGAATATGCTTTACCATAAACTGAATGTGCATGACATGCAGCATTAACGTCTGGTCTTGCCTTATGTAGTTCTGAATGAATTTTAAAGCCAGCAGCATTAATAGCCGCCTTATTACCACCAATTATATTACCATCTATATCAACATGTACTAAATCACTGACTTTCATCAAGCTGAAATGCTTCCCTAATGGATTAATCCAAAAGGTTTCTGGATCTATTGGATCCCTAACTGAAATATGACCAGCACTGCCTTCACCATAGCCTTTTCTACCAAATAACCTAAAAGCACCCGCCATATGCTCTAAAATCCATTGACGTTCTTGGAGTTTATCTGTGAATATTGGCTTCTTATGGACATACTCATACTGTCCCATTGCTATGTTATGGACTCCTTGCGTACCAACAAATTTAGGACCATTTGACTCTACATGCAGTACAGAGCTCACCTCTGTTAATGTTGCCATTGTTGAATATTGATTGAATTAATAGTAGTTAGCCAGAAAGTCCAGTCCTATTTATATTTGCCGAATAGAGAGAGCTTTTATCTTTTCTGACAATTAACGTCAACCATCAGCGAAAACGTAGATTTGGCCAACAAAGACCATCCTTAAACAAGAATTCCGTGGTAATGAGCTTTGGGGTATCTTTCGGCTAGAGGTGCCCATTGAATGATGAATACATGACTAAGTAGATAGCATAGTTTCCCACTTAGACTCAAATCATGAACTCTTGCAAGACTTTCTATGTAGAGAATCCTGGTGTTGGTCCAACCAACAATATTCAACAGAGTAAAGAAATAACACAAAGAAACTGCAGTACCTGGTCCATTCAGTACCAAAATGTCTGGTAATCGTTTCAATTGGAGTAATTGTGGAAAAGTCGATATTGTGCTCCTGCTCGTAGAGAAAAGTGATGCAATCAATCACTCTCCAACTTTTCTAGCTCTTGGAAGCTCGATAATATGGGACATTTTTAAAGAATGTTTAGTGATAAAATTCTCTAAATGAATAGCTGAAGACGAGTCACCAGAGCTGGTAATCCAATCAATGCGTTTACCGTCTGAGATGCCATTGACTGATGAAAGCATTCTTAGCACCTCGCCAGTATGTCCACCTGAACCCATTAGAACCATTAGTTGTTTTTCACTGAAACTCTGTGTAGAAGCTATTCTTTGGTTCTGCCTCAACGTGGGAATCTTGAACGACAAGCGAACAACTAGAATGGTGGCAAATACTAGAATAGCAGTAGTGATATATGCGTACATTGTTGCTCGTTGGAATTATAGTCTCGTTGTGAAAATCCTAATATGTTATTATCTCGGAAAATAAATCTCTGATTCAACAAAGACGCCAACGACTATAGGTCAGATATTAACAACTGCTGCAGTATACAGCTGTTTCTACAATCAATCTATATAGCTACTAACCATGTAGATTCTGGTTCTCAAAATTATTAAATTTATGATGAAATCACGTGGTACTCACGTGATTAAAACATTTCTTGATAATCAGATTTTTTCAATTGTTCAAGTTCGCGAATTATTTACCCGGACATTGGAGTAAAAGTATAACTGATCTTTCATCTAAAAAAAATCTTTTAGTCAAACCGGCTCTTACTAAGAAGAGATTCAATTGAGAGAGATGTCTTCTCAGGTTAAAGATATAAATTTTCAAATAGACGCTTTTATTGAGTATGTGACAATTCTGCTAACACTGGAATTTCAAACTAATAATAACTAAGAAAGCTAAAACGTCGTCAGATATCTGGCTCGTATGCTGTAGCTTTAGAAACATGTCAGTTATTGATGAGAGTTATTTCAGCAGCCAGATGGCATCATCCAGATCAGTTGATATCACAGATACGGAAACTTGGTAAGACGCTGGAGAATGCACAACCTCGGGAATTTTCTTGTGGGAACATTGTTAGAAGAGTCTTAGCTATAATTAGAGATGAAGTTGAAACTGAAAGTGACTCCAACGCCCCAATGATTTCATCGATGTTTAGTTTATTATCCACAAATACAGAAAAAGACATAATCACAAAAGAACCACATCAACCAGTTAATCCAAGAATTCATCATAGCAAAAATCATGATCTAAGGTCTGTAATTATTCAAGGTATAAGAGATCTAATCGACGAAATTTCAAGTATAGACGAAGGTATAGAAGCCATGTCTGTGGATTTGATTCATGATAATGAAGTGTTATTGACGCCAACACCGGAGTCACAAACTGTTTTGAAATTTTTATTGAAGGCTAGACAGAAGAGAAAATTTACTGTTTTAATAACAGAATGTTATCCAAATGCTACGTCAGTAGCTCATAATTTCGCGACGGAGCTCTCGGAAGCTAAGATAGATACTGTTCTGATTCCAGATAGTCATGTTTTCGCCGTCATGTCAAGAGTAGGCAAAGTCATTGTTGGTGCAAGATCTGTTTTTGCCAATGGTGGTACAGTCTCAACTGCAGGTGTTGCTGCTGTTTGTGAATGTGCCAAAGAACACAAGACACCTGTTTTTTCTGTTACTGGTTTGTATAAATTAAGTCCAACCTATCCTTTTGATGTTGAGAACTTAATTGAAGTTGGTAATTCTGGTAAAGTTGTTAGTTTTTCTGATAGTAAGTTGGTTCAACATGCTGCTATCACGAATCCATTATTTGATTATATCCCCCCTGAGCATATAGATATCTATATCACAAACATGTGCGTACTTTTTCTTTTTTTTATTGCAAATTACTAACTTTATTAGCGGCGGTTTTGCGCCAAGTTTCATTTATCGTATTGTACTTGACAATTACAAGAATGAAGATGTTGATCTAGAATAGATTTTAACGGAATACAGAATCTTTGCATTCTTTATATATTTGTCAGAAGTTTCACTTCTTGTTCTTGCCCTGTGCCTCGCTCGGTTCTTTTCCTTCATATTTGAATCTTGAGCTGGATGCCTGGAGAGTGTTTTTGACATTTAACAGGCAACGGGCTATATTAACCACCAGAAGCCTTTTTTTGAGTGCGATCTCACCAAGGTTTGAAATACCAAGGGTGTGATTGTAATTATAAGGCCTTACATCTCGATTCATAGTCAAGTAATAAATAATCTAAAGTGATGAGGAAAATTGTAGTTGATAGGTAGGTTTTTTTTGGTGTGATGAGCTTTTCGCGACATCAAGATCGCATTGAATACGTAAACATTGAAGGCTAGAGCTTTTATCAAAAGATGAAGCTAAAGATCTCTATGAGTTCTGTCGATAGACTTAAGAGTGAGTAAGTCCTTTTAATTTGAGGGAATCTAATACTAAGACAGGTAGATACATTGGGATCAATTGTTTCATTAAGAAAATATAGCGTCTTAAGGTTTACTCCAACTCATCTAAACATTATTTCGGCTACGCTTAATGAGCCGCAAGTATGGTGTAAACTAACAAATGATATATTTGATCTCTATGAAGTTGAATCCTTGAGGGATAATACGATTAGTTTTGAGATGAACGTGGAACAGTTATTTCAAGTTTTAAAACAATATGAGAGATCAAACTCTGATCAATTATCCATAAGATTACAGAAGAAAGAGAACAATACAGGAAAGAGATCAGCCAGTCTTGCAATATTTTTTAATGATTCTGTTTCCACAATGTCTGCTGTAAGTCATACTTTCAGTATATCTGTACGATTGTTACGAAGAGAAAGCGATGAAAGAATAACAGAACCTGAGCTTTCAAATGTTGATGTCATGATGAGATTACCACCAGATATTAATCTTCTATTTAAGAGAATTGAGCGGTATAAGAGTTCGGATGTTTTGAAGGTTATAGGGAGAAATCATGGAGCGTTGTCTTTGAACATTCAGGAAGAAAATAACTTGAATGTAACTATTACTTGGAATGAAAATTTACATGTTCAAGGGAACCCTGATTTATCAAGCCAAAATGATACGCATGAAATCATGGTTAAGCTGAGAGATTGGAGACTAGGTTCTAAGATCTGTGAAATTTGTAAAAATATGGTACTAATTATTAGTCAAGATGAAGCTTTAGTTCTACACTGTTATTTGGATGATACAGAAAGCTGTCAAATTATCTATTTTATTAATGGAATCAACGTTTGAATAGATTGTTATATTCAGCAAATTCTTTAACGAAGTCACAGAGATCAACAGTCTTTTCAGAAACAGTAATATAGAAAGATGTACGAATACCACCAACGGAACGATGGCTTTTTAAACTATATAAATTTCACCTGAGCTTCTTTCAAAAAGGATTTTTCTAAGCTGTATCTCTCAAGTTAAAAACAATATTCATTTTACTTCTGTTGGATTTATCAACTATAAGAATATATAATTCTGGATAACAATCTAACACATCATACAAATTTTTCGCTTTACGTTCGTTGATCGCTTGTTGTACATCAACACCACCATTCTTCACTAATTGTGTAACAAGACTTAACACATATAATGTGAAAATTGGGATAGTATTATAACCACTGCTACTTTTAACAGCAGCAGGGAAATTAAATGCGATTGGTGTAACTGGGATGTCTAGCTTTCTAAGTTCCTTAATTGGAGCTTGCTCTAATAAAGACTTTTTAATGATATAAATAGTCAGACCTGCAGTACCAACATTTTTTTGAGCACCAGCGAAGATTAACCCATATTTGCTTACATCAACTTTACGAGGTAGAATGTTAGAAGATAAATCTGCACCAATTTCAGCTCCTTGAAACTAAGGAGTGAATGAGAACTATACACCATCAACTGTTTCATTATCACAGTAGTATACATTAGCGGTTTCTTTTGGATCTGGTTTAGTCCATTCTTCGAAAGGCTGAATCTTAGTATAGAAACCATATGTATTTTAGAATCAGTCAAAATTTGATTCTCAACACCGAGCTTCTTGTTGTGCCTTTTGACTCCAAGTACCGGTGACAACATAAGCACCTTTACCCTTTTTACCTGTCTTTTTTGCAAAAGAAGCTAACAAGTTAGTTGCAATAGAAGAAAATCCAGTAATAATACGACCTTGTAAGAAGAAAATTTATGATTATCTGGAATGTTCGATAACTCTTTGAATTTACCTTTAGTATTGTTTGTTATAACAAGTGCCTCCTTGAAACGATGCGAGATCTCACCATCTCATAAGCTACCATCTTGATAATTTATCAAATCAAGAGCAGCTTTTCGTAAAACAGAGATAATAATACAGGACCAGCATCAAAATAATGTTTCTGTGAACGATCTAAAGTACGACCCATTTCTTTCTCTATAGTATGCGAAGTGTTTTAAACAGACCACTGTTGTTTTTTATACATATTACAGACTACTTAAAAGTAAGTACATATTAAATCGACAGCGAGTCATTTACCTTGATGTCATGTCAATATTCAAAAAGAACGCATTGTAATAGGTAATATTGAATAAAGTTTAAAACATAATTAGTGTCCTTTAGTTTTTTTATAAGTCTTATGATTGGAGTTTAGTGTGCTGAATTTCGTATTTATATACATGTTATGTTATTAACTGCGGCGTAAAAATGCCTGGTATGCGTCTTGGTTGATTGAGACATTTCCTATAGCTTTCATTCTTTTTTTTCCTTCTCTTTGATTGACCAAAAGTTTTTTTCTTCTAGAAATATCAGATGCATGTAGTTTAGCTAAAACATCTTTTCTTTTTGCCTTGACAGTAGATCTAGCAACAATCTTATTGTTAGCCTTTGCTTGTATTATGACCTCAAACAGCTGATTTTTAACATGTTCTTTGAATTTTTCAACCCACTCTTTGCCAACCGTTTGAACTAGAGAACTATGCATAACTTGAGCCAAAGCATCAACCCCTCTATTATTGACCAATAGCTCTAATTTACAGATTTTGGAATCTTTGTAGCCAGCATCCTCATAATCTAAGGAGGCATACCCACGAGTTGACGATTTCAATTTACCAAAAAAATCTTCAACCAGATGTGCAAGAGGAATTTCGTACTTTAAAAGAACTTGACCAGTAGTTAGATAATCAATTTCCTTTTGTATACCTCTATTATTATCACATAGTTTTATAACTGTTCCTAGATATTCTTGAGGAAACGTCATAAGAGCTTCAACATAAGGTTCCTGGAAGTTTTTTATGTTCATTCTTTTAGTAGTATAGTCAGGGAAGTCATCTGGGTTTGTAATAATCTTTTCTGTACCATCCATTAACACCACTTTATAAGGAACCGTTGGATTTGTTAAGATCAAGGACGCCCCATATTCTTTCTCTAATCTCTCTTTAAAAACTGAGGCATGTAATGAGCCTAAAAATCCTAATCTCCAACCCTGTCCCAAAGCATTAGAAGTTTCTCTCTGAAGAGTCACAGAACGATCGTTTAACACCAGATGACTCATATGATCATCTAAATCTTTAAAGTCGGTATCATCAGCTGGAAAAGCACCCACAAAAACCATCGGTTTAGGTTCTTCAAAGCCTGGTAATGGTTCTGTTGGGTGATTTACATTCATGAACGTATCACCGATCAAAGCTTCAGAAGTATCTTTCATGCCACAAACAATATATCCAACCTGACCTGCACTTAACTTTTGAGTAGAGAATCTTTCAGGATACATAATACCAACTTCCTTGACATCGTACTTTTTCTGAGTATGTGGAGAGAAAACCTTATGGCCCTTTTTGACAAACCCATCAACCACATGCACCAATAAAACTACACCAAGGTATGAATCATACCAAGAGTCTACTAATAAAGATCTGAAAGGGTCATTAAGCTTACCGGATGGTGGTGGGATCCTTTCAATAATTGCAGGTAGTAGTTTTTCAACATTGAGTCCTGTCTTAGCTGATACTTGAATGATCTCCTCTTCAGGTAGCTCAAACGTAGACTCAACCTGTTCAATCGACCGTGGAATATCAGCTTTATCTAAATCAATCTTATTAATGACTGGAATAAGCTTTAATCCCATGCTATATGCAAGATAAAAATTGGCAACGGTCTGGGCTTGAACACCTTGTGAAGCATCTACTAATAAGAGCGCCCCACCACAAGAGGCATAACTTCGTGAAACTTCAGCTCTGAAGTCAACATGTCCTGGGGTGTCAACAAGATGTAATAAGTAATTTTCCCCCTTGTAGTTGTAAAACATGGAGCAAGTTTGTGCTTTAACAGTGATGCCTCTTTCTCTCTCCACATCTAGCTTGTCAAGGACTTGTTTCTGCCCAGGCTTAACAACTTTGGTAATCTCCAAAAGCCTATCACTCAAAGTCGATTTACCATGATCAACATGGGCTACTATACTAAAATTTCTATATCTTTCAATAGGAATCTCGTCGATAAGGTCCTGTGGTGATTTTTCCACGCAAACTTGGGAAGATGCCGAGAAATCACGCCGTATAAAAGATCTGCTCACCTTCAAGAGAGAAAAGGGTTTTATTCTGAGCATAAAGACAACAATAAAGCTTTATAACTAATATTTTAGAGATCTCATCGCTTTAACGATGTTCTCAAGCATGCAACTCAATAAAAAAAAAATATTTACCCGGACCTTTATCTGGTAATAGCAACATCATGCTAGCCGTAACTATATTGTTCTTCTCAATACCTCTTTCGAGAAGTCATCGAGCTAGATAGCTGTCAGTTCATAGAGACAAAAATGTCCTACGTGAAACTTGCTGCTCTGGTTTGTTTCACATCATTAGTGACGGCTAGTATTGTAGAAGCGTATCATAGACATACGGTAACTTCTGGAACTACAGAGAAATCAGTTAAGAGAGTTGTAGATCAATCTAGTAATCATGATGAAGAGCTTATTAGAGAACAACTTGCAAGAAATTATGCCTTTTTGGGTGAGGAAGGTATGAAGAAAGTTAGAGATGAGTTTGTTGTTGTTGTAGGTGCTGGAGGTGTTGGTTCATGGGTTTGTACTATGTTGATTCGTTCCGGTATTTCTAAGCTTAGAATCATTGATTTTGACCAAGTTTCACTATCTTCTTTAAATAGACATGCGGTTGCCACACTAGAAGATGTTGGTACCCCAAAAGTTGAAAGTCTGAAGAAACATCTTTTGAAAATTGCTCCTTGGGCTACTATTGAGCCAGTGAACGAATTATGGCATCTACCTAATGCAGATAAATTACTCTTGGAAGGAAATCCGACTTTTATAGTGGATTGTATCGATAATATCGATACAAAGGTTGACTTGCTAGCCTATGTACATGAACATAAATTACCAATTATCAGTGCTATGGGTGCAGCATGTAAGAGTGACCCATCTAGAATTAATATTGGCGATATCTCAAATACGGAAGAAGACTCTTTAGCAAGATCAGTTAGACGTCGTTTGAAAAAGAAAGGAATTTTTACCAATATACCTGTTGTTTTCTCAGCTGAAAAGCCAGACCCAAACAAAGCTCAATTACTACCTTTACCAGAGGAAGAATTTCAAAAAGGTCGTGTTGATGAGCTAAGTGCATTGAAAGATTTTAGAGTTAGAATCTTGCCCGTACTAGGCACGATGCCTGCTGTTTTTGGTTTGACAATAGTCTCATATATTTTGACAACTGTTGCTGGATATCCAATAGAACCAATTGAAGGTAAGAATAGAATAAAGGTCTATGATGGTATTTTTCAAACTTTATCTGGTCAGCAAACAAGAACGGGCGAAAAAGAGCAGAGAATTCCTATTGCATTGCAGGATGTTCCATATATTGTTGAAGAAGTCTTCAGAGGTAAATCTCCAATCTCTGGTTATTCCACCAAATTAACGTTATCTAAATGGGATCCGAAGAAGGAAGTTAGTTTAACTAATGTTGTAGTAATGACAAAAGAGGAGCAAAAGATACATGAGGATAGAGTTTTAAATGGTGGCGAGAACTTGTCTGATGTCTATGATGAGAATATCCTGAATTTAGTGAACAAAAGATTCAGGGAAGAAGAGTTTTATGAAAATTTTAGATAGATATATTGCATTTTTACCTGTCTCACTAATGCTACAACTATTTCAAGGAAAAGAAGAAATAAATTGAAGTAGCCTAATATTAAGCTGAGAGGTGTCATTGATGTCTTATTTTTCTTCTAAAGGAGGAAAAAAAGATATATGGGATAGATTAATATGATATTAAAGAATGTAACTAAATTCTTTTGATGTTGAAAGCAGGTATTATATTTTTTTATTGGTTTAATTTGAGAAGATTTAGGTGTAGATCGAAGCTCCTAATGGTACAGCTTGTTGCTGACGATAATCAGGAACTTGACTATCCTCATGGAAATAATCATGTAGTAGTGCACGTTTTGCTGAAATTCTACCAGCTGGATCATACACTAACATCTGTTCCAATAAATCGAGACCGCTAGCGTCTAAAGAAGGAACAGCTTGTTTTATATCCTTTCTGCTCCACTTTGGAAAAGTTGGCTTAAAATCAGGTAAATAAGTAACATCTGGCCATACTTCTTCATTTGGTGTACCTAGGACTCTAAATATTCTAAAGATTTGATCGATTTCAGAATCACCAGCAAATAATGGTTTTCGATTAACCATTTCAGCAAAGATGCAACCGATAGACCAAATATCAACACCTGTGGAGTATTGCTTACCACCTAATAAGATCTCTGGTGCTCTATACCATAAAGTAACAACCTCATGTGTATAGGCTCTCAATGGGACACCAAAAGCTCTCGCTAACCCGAAATCTGCTAGTTTTAAGTTTCCTTCTTTATTAATTAATAGATTTTGAGGTTTAAGATCTCTGTGTAAAATTCTATGTCCATGACAATATGCTGTACCTTTTACCAATTGCATCATAAATCTTTTTACCATATCAGCACCAAGACCTACACCAGCAGGTATGGATTCCATATATTTCTTTAAATCAAGATCTAAAAATTCAAAGACCAAATACAATTTATGAGAATCAGAATGAATGATGTCATAAAGTCTCACTGTGTTTTCATCTCTCAATTCTTTTAATAATGATATCTCACGGATTGCAGTTGATGGAACACCTTCATCCTCAGATTCTAGTCGAATTTTTTTAAGAGCAACTACTCTGTTGTTATGTTTGGTATCTAACGCCTTATACACCACACCGTAAGTACCTAATCAGTTAGTATTTCCAGAGAATCAATTAATTTGTGATTTATAACATACCTTCACCAACCTTTTCCAAACGTTGATAATTAGATAATTCGACCATTATATTCTAAAAATAATAATGAACGCTATAAGATCAATTATATTTCTAAAAATGAAAGATAAAGCCCTTAATTACACGTAAAATGAGTTTTTTTTTTTTTTTTCAATCCTTATTTGAGATCTTGCTTAAAATTGGTATTGAAGTCTAAAGAAACGGATGTGATATGCACTGCGATAATTAATCGGTAATGAGAACAATTTATAAACAAGTTAAAGTCTTTAATATGGGTCAGAACAATAACCTTAATGTTAGATTTTGTATGCTTTTCTTGAAGTTTTTGTGAGATTTTACTTGTTTCTCTTTTGAGAAAACAAAAACAAGAAAAAGAAAACAGGATCACCTAGACTTCCTGATCCGGAAATATTATTAATATACGTGAAATTGACCTCATTTACAAGTGTTGAAATTTAAAAATATATTTATTGTTGTTTCTGCTGACGAGCAGCTTTTTTCAAAGCTCTGACTCTAATATCTTTGTGAAACTTCAAGTTAATTCCATTGGCTATTTTACTGTATACACCAACAGTATTTTCAATCCACCAATGTATTAAAGCATGTGACCAATATGGTGTAGATGTAGCATATCGTTCTTGAGCACCAGCACGGCGACCTACTGATCTCAAAACAGAAGCAACAAAGAGTTTTGGAGTTGGGATAAGAAAAGATGAACGTCTAATCTTGGACATAGCAGAGGTAACTAGATAAGAAATGATTAATTCAACGTCAATATCTGAACTAGCTAGCTCTCCAGCTAAAGCTGCGCTCCAACTTTGTAAAAAAGCCTTCGAACCGGAATAAGTAGCTAATAATGGACTTGGTAATAGACCACCAAAAGAACCCATAGTTAAGACTAACCCACGAGTACCTTTATTAGATTTTACAGTTTCTTGAATAATTGGTATGATAATCTGGGAAGTACGTAAGGTTGCAGTGTTATTAATGGTGATGATGTTTCTTAACTCTTCATCTTCGGTGTCAACAAATGGAACAGGAATAGAATGACTTTGACCAACATTATTTACGAGTATGGTCAAAGGTAACGGTTTAACAAATTGATGAATTAGTTCATAATTGGATCTTTTATCAGCTGCAAAATCAATAGCTAAAGTTTTTGTCTCCACTTTGTATTTTTCACCAATTTCTTTCGCCAAAGTTTCTAATTTAGATTGAGTTCGCGAGATTAAGACAACGTTAAACCCCCTTTTAGCCAATTGGAGAGAATATTCCTTTCCAATACCATCAGAAGCACCAGTAATAACAGCCCATTTACCAGTCTTTGCCCCATATTTTTCGAAATTAACGGGTGGTAAAATAAAAAGATCAAAGATTAGTGAAGAATAACTCAAAACTAGTGAAGTTAATTTCAAAACACCTAGAGATAATGCCAAGTAGAGAAGACCATTTACCAACTTAGATTCTCCAGCGATGGACTTGATACCATCGAAGATTGCCATTTTTGTGTCAAAGATTCTTTAAACTAAACGTTTCTATAAACGTCTTCAATTTTCTCAAATTGCGCTTTTTTTTGCCTTAGCTCCTGTTACACACACTGACTGAGCTTGCATTTAGCCATTGTGCCTATGCTACTGGAAAATGGAGACACTGAACCCCAAATGGCAAACAAGATGTGAATTACATATAAGTGGGAATAGTGTTTTCAATATTAAAATATAATCGTCAACGTATCAATAGGTGTTACTTATATTTTAGCGTAGCATTTTATGCCGAATTGCACTTACAAAGATAGAAAAAAATGATTTTTCAATAACGCGAAAACGCGAAAAAAAAAACGTTGGCTGGGTTTTTTTTTTGAAAATAAGCGCAATAGTCGCGAAAAATATCAGAATTACCTTATTAGGAAGTCATATGAGATGCGTTCTTTCTTTCCTTAAATTTAGTAGAGCTTCTTCTTATATATTTGTTTAATTACGACTCTTGAATGGAACTCACTGATACTTTATTCTCAGCAATGAGTCAAAGAAGCACATCTGTTAAAATTGAGCAAGATGAGCCTCAGACTCCAAAGAAGATACCGAGAGCTGTGCTGGATCTACAAACGTCTCTGACACCACAATCATTAACCCCATCATCAAGAAAGAGAACGAAGGCTCAAAGAGGCCAGGTGCAGATGTCACCATTAAAGAAAAAGAAAATTACATCGACACTCTCACCACCAACGACGCCTCAGAAATCCAAAATTATCAAACCAACATTGACACATGCTTCTAAGAGTGATCAAACAGTTAAGAAACTTGAATTCAAAAATGTTCTTATGGACTCCAAAACCGTCTTCAATTCACCACCAGTAACCCCTATTAAATTAGAAAAACAGACTGAGCTGGACTCGAATCAGTTGGGTGGTAGGAAATTAAGTTTTGCTGATTATGAGCCACAAACCAGGAACAAGGTTATAAAAGATGAAGATAACAAAGAGAATCAGGAATTGGAGAAAGTACCACCCCATCAAAGGTCTATTTATTCGAAGGCCAAGGCTATTTTTCAGAGAAGTTTCAACTATAATAGTTCTGAGTGTCTACCAGAACGCCAGCTAGAAGCTGAAGCATTGAAGAACTTTGTTGTAGATAATATAATAAAAAGAGAATCTACTTCGCTATACATAAGTGGTCCACCAGGTACAGGAAAAACTGCACAAGTGAGACTCTCACTTTCTCAGCTGATTGATATGGATGCCCCTAATAGCGTACAGCCAGTTGAAATCGATGGTGTTGATTATAAGATTGGATACACTTATATCAACTGTATGATTGTTTCCAAAACAAATAGTATTTTTTTAGATATCTTTAGGAACTTAACTGGAAATAAAGTTTCATTAATGGAATCTAAAGAAGCATTGTTAAAATTGCTAAGTAATGGGGAATTTTCAGACACTAACATAATAGTTCTTGATGAACTAGATAAACTAATCACAGCAGATCAACAAGTTTTGTTTGAGTTATTTTCGTGGACAATATTAAAAGAGACTAAAATGATCTTAATTGGTATTTCGAACTCTCTAGATATGTTTGATAGACTATTACCCAGATTGAAGATAAATGGCTTAAATCCTAACACGTTAACATTTCTACCATATACTGCCGACCAAATTGCTAATATAATCCGCAAGAAATTGCAATTATTAAATTCAGATCCAAAATCTACACATATTCCTCTATTCCACCCAGCAGCTATACTGCTTTGTTCAAAAAAATCTGCTTCAAATACTGGTGACTTGAGAAAAGCATTCGATATATGTCGTAATGCAATTGAAATCGTGGAGAAAGAAGTAAGAGGTAATGTTTTATCATTGAAGACCTGTGATAAAGTATTCGGATACAATGAATATACTGCCCCACAGGTGAAGATTAATCATATAGCAAGAGTCTGTTCTACTGTTTTCAATCAAGATCAATTATCAAAATTAAGAAATTTGAATTTACAACAAAAATTTCTCATATGTATACTTGTGCGAGCTGAAATTGAAAACCCCTTAAAAGCGTTGGATTTGAATTCGTTTTTTGAGTATTATATTAAAAATGGTAATGTTGATGCTTTACTAGGTATGTTAAAAAAGGGTGAATTTTTGGAAGTTTTGAGCTCATTAGAAAGTTTTGGAGTTGTTAAAGTAAATAAATCCTTAAAAGTGTTTTCAGATTCGAAGATTTCATCTGCTATTATAAAGAGAGATTTGTTTGATGCTGTAAAAGGTATTCCAGTTTTAGAAAGGATATTAGGCCTAACTACGTAGTGATAACAATATTTTTCAAAATGCATTAAACAGTACATATGCTTCACAATAAAACAGACTTTTGTTTTTTTTTTCTGAATAACTTATAGCCCTAAATGATATTTACAGCGTTCATAGACGTAAAATGAACAAGCCACCATAGGAATGACTTTAATATACCCGATACTTAAACCAATATAGAATCCTTTAAACCCACGTTCCTTCCATATAATTCGCGAAATTTCTTTAACACTAATGAAATCACCATTATTGACTCCTCCAACTTGCATTCTTCTCCTTATAACTTCAAATGGATAAGCAGCAGTTTGGGAAAACATACCAGCAAGTCCTCCGGCAAGCAGCTGTGACCAGGTATTTAAGGGTGTTCTTTGATGTAGATGTTCGCCACTGATCGGGCTCTGATCAACAGTATACTCAGACATCAATGGGTGACGTAGGACATCGTGAATAAAATCATGAGTCCAAAATGAGACCCCAGCATACGGAATCATTCCCATGATAGTCGGTACAAACCCTCTATAAAAGTTCAAAAGATTGGATAAAGGCATCGGTAAGCTTTTCTTGACCAAGCTTATAGCAAAAAACTGTTTACCAACCAAGGGATTTTCTTTATAGATGTCGGATACAATTTTCATAAATCTTCCTTGATGTCTGTTATGACCATAGTGTTCATGGTTCACAGGAATAGCATTTTTTGGAAATTTTCTAGTGTCGAATGCCAAGCGCACACGAATCAAATCTAATGGATATGTAACGAAGACAGAACAAAGTCCAGCAATAGATCCTGATAACAATCTTCTGATAGACGTTTCATAATTTTCATTTGGGATCAAAACTCTTCGCACCTGTTCGTAGGCGACAAATTTGATAGCAGCATAGGGAAAAATTCTCAAAAGAGTTGCAGAGTGACCTTGATAAAACCCCAGTATACCGTCATTTATGTATATATGCTTTCCTGCTCTGAATAGGCCAAATATCGAGCCCGAATACTTCCTATATTCCGGATTCGATGTCTGAAACAAAATTTTTATACGATCTAAAGGTGCAATCAGTGTTTTCGCTGTTGATCCTGCCAATCCACCGGAAATTCCTGTTTTGAAGATATACTCGACTGAGCTCTTATCCAGAGAAACTTTTGGCTCAAACGGCGTAGAGTCATCTGTATGAACCTTAGTATTGTTGATAACTGACGAAAACTTCGATGACTGATCTATGTAAGGGTTCTTTGAAGACATTTTATGGGCATCGATATATCTTGTGCACTAAATCACCAATACTCAAATTGAAATGTAAAAATGAGGATTTTTGAAGTACCTCGGTAAATTTATCTCCTATTTAAAACTCCAAGGTCATGAAATAAAGAAGCCTTCTCTAGTTAGGAAAAACGTTTCACTTCAGGGTTTAATGTAAATCTATGAATGCTAGAAAGAGAACAGTAGCTTTAATTTTTTTTTTCCTTCTCGCAGGATTGATGATGTAAGAAAAAGCTGTCAGTGCTCCACGGACCACTGAATGGCTCAAATGACCTACAAAGATATTTTGGCTATTTCCTTTTAAGATAGAGTACTATATTTGTATGAAATGTCTAAGCCTATTCGTTTATTAGCGGTTTCGTTATCGATCATTAAGTCACTTTTTTGAAGGTTTTGATATTCTTCCAGTTGTAGCAATGCTCTCTTTCCTCTTTTGTAATAACTTTACATTATCAGCTTTCTTTCTCTTCAGCATTTTAACCCGCGTCCTTATTACAGCATCATTATCCGTTCCAAGCAATTGGTGCCTTTGTAAATTTTCGATATCTTTGATCAGTTCATAAATTTTAATCTTATGGTCTCTCTCCACTGTTAAAACATCCTTTATCCTTAGGTCGGCAAACTTCTTAGGAACCAAGTTAACCCTTCTCCGTATCTTCGACTCAAATATTTCACCAAGTGTCCTTAGCTCCCTCACAAGGCCCGCTCTTCTTTCATCTCCTTAGAAGTTTGTTAGATCATCAGCATCACTATACATCAACAAAAAAATTTCTTATCAGCACTTACTTTGTAGTTTGAATCTATAAACAAGCTTATTAACTTCTTCTTTCGTATAGTTTACCATGTTTGGCAATCAAGTTTTGTTTTGTTTCCAATTCACGCTAAAAATGTAAACATTGAACATCAAAAGGAAGGGGTCTGCAAAATTTAAAAAAAAAAAAAATTACATAATCAAAAGTGAAAAATATGCTCCATGTAGGTATGATTCACCTAGATTTATATCTTAAAAGATCTACTGGGTATACAATATGAGTGTTAAGAAAGACGAAGCTAAAGTATGTAGATGAAATTCTCCACTTCAAATTGACTATACTAACTTTGGAAGAAAATTGACCCACTCAAATCCTTTATCGCAGGTGGTACTGCAGGTGCTATTGAAGGTGTCATTACAGTAAGTGGACAAAAAAAGTATTATACTCTTAAATTGAGAAAAAAACTAACATCAGCTTAGTACCCATTCGAATTTGCTAAGACTAGACTACAGCTCATTGATAAAACCTCTAAGGCATCTAGAAATCCCTTAGTTCTTATATTCAACATCGCTAAGAATCAAGGTGTTTTATCATTATATACAGGATGTCCTGTCTTTGTTGTTGGGAACACCGTCAAAGCCAGTGTTAGGTTTTTAGGATTTGATTCTATCAAAAAGCTTCTAGCCGACAAAGATGGAAAATTATCAGGACCAAGAGGTGTTATTGCAGGTTTAGGCGCAGGTTTATTAGAATCTGTTATCGCAGTAACACCAGCTGAAGCCATCAAAACTGCAATGATTGATGATAAACAATCAGCAAAGCCAAAATATCAAGCTGGTGCTTTAAGCTCTTTCAAATGTGCCAAAGATTTGGGTCTTAAAGGAATTTATGCCGGTGTTTTACCTGTTACCTTACGTCAAGCTTCAAATCAGGCTGTTAGATTAGGCTGTTATAATAAAATCAAAAGTTCCATTCAGGCAGCTTCTGGTACTTCTCCAAACCAACCGTTGAGCTCTTCTTTAACTTTTATTGTTGGTGCATTTTCTGGTGTTGTTACTGTTTATACAACTATGCCTATTGATACTGTGAAAACAAGAATGCAAGCATTAGGTGCCTCAGAGAAATACTCCAGCACCGTAAATTGTTTTGTTAAGATCTTTAAGGAGGAGGGCGCATTAACTTTCTGGAAAGGTGCAACTCCAAGATTAGGTAGATTAATATTAAGTGGTGGTATCGCCTTTACAGTCTACGAGAAAGTATTGGTACTATTAGCCTAATTAAATAGCATATAGAAAAAAAAGTAAGGAATTTTAGTAGTAGTGAAGCGAGATTTACTGGTTTTTAATTGAATATTTTTACATTATGTCTCCTAAATTTATGCAACCTCTGTTGGAACATTTTCAAGTTTTTCAACGTTAACAGGATCAACACCTGAAGTATCGGATTTCGGTCTTTTTGCACCTTTTGTTGTTTTTGTTCCTCTTCTCTTCTTTGATTTCACAGGTCTAGCCTCATCTTCTGAATAAACAAAACTAGGTAAGTCATACAATTTCACATGCTTTATACTGATAGAAAAAACAGAACTATCACTGTATTCAGGAAATGAGCGACATAAGTTGAAGAAATCGTTACATGGAACATGTATATCAAACTTTTTATCCTCGGTGTTGACAGTAATATCTAATCCAATGTAAAGTGCAGTGATATGTAGTTTCTTCTGATTTTCAGTTAAAGGTTCATCTTTATTATCTTCTGTGATTTCATTGAATTTTGATAAAGCTTCTTCGTTCTGATAATTTCCAAACTTTGCTTCAATCTCTTTTGCTTCTTCTTCAGTTTCATATATGTAAGTCTTCTCAAATTCTTTGACATATGGATGAGCTAAATTAACACCAGCAAAAGTCTCTAATTTCAAAACCAATAATCTTAGTTTGGCTTCAACGAGACCGCTCCATTTTAGATGTTGTTCATCATCACCTCTAGTAGAAGCTATTATATTTAAGTAAAATTTATATTTATAAAAGAAATCATGTTTGAGAAAGAGATCTGCCCAAGTTTTATGGCCTGAGACAATCTCTGCCATTAAATCAGAGCCTCTATGTAACTCTTGCATTATGATTTTTTGAGTTGATGCACTGATGTTATGGGTAGCGCACATAGAAGGATATGCTGGAGTAATAACTGGCATTCGATGTTGACGATCCTGAGGATATAATCTTGGATTCCAGATTCTTACTTGTAAAGGGCCATCCTCTATAGGCTTTAACAATACAGGCTGTGGCCAATTCCATTGCGTTAAAATATGAAAGAATTTAGATACTATAACTGCACTAACAGCATTTGGATATAATTGACATATTCTTGCAACTAACATTGCCCAAGCAACACCACCAGGAAAACCAAAAACGTTTGCATATATAGCTCTTCTTTGGGCCCACAATTTGATAGCACGAAGACTAAGTTTGAAAACAACAGGCTTAGGAACTAATTGTAAAATCTCATCGGTAACTCTTGTACCATTTAGTGCACGAAGATCTTTTTCATCAATGTTTCTTAATAAATTTTTATCGCCTAGTGATAAGTCTAAAGGAACTTGAGGTATATCTAATTTGGCACAAATCAAATCAATAGAGATCCCACTGAATTTAATCTTAATAATAGGGACAAATGCTTCCGGAACAGGTGCGATTTCATCTAGTTCGGGTCTAGTTCTTAAAATTTCGTCGAAAACTGTGAAGAAATCATCTCTCGTAACATGTTTTGGTACAACTACTAAAGTATCAATATCTGATCCAGGACCATAGACACCCAATCTATAAGACCCAAATGTGAATATTTTTCCTCCTGCATCTTTTGCCATGCCTTCTGACATGTTCTTATTTCTTGAAACTTTGTAGACAAATTGCTGTGCTAGACTTTGTAATATCTGAAGAACTTCTACCCTTTTCTTGGTTTCTGCTTCACTTTCAAATGAGCCCTGTCTTTTTAACTCTTGAACTAACTGATCGTTTAAAACGTTTTCAGCCGGTGTTGGACCAGCTGTTGATATAGGAGGTGTTACACCGTAGGTTTTGGCGCTCATAATAGTTTCTCAAAAAATTTTAAACAGAATTCTGGTTATTCATACAGTACTCTTACTGTTTAATTGGTAATAGATGCAAGCTATCCTTAACACTTTTGTTATGTCTGGCTTTAATTGAAAGCTTTTCAATTTTCTGGCGTAATACCGCGAATCAGATCTACAATTAAGATTAAACCCAGCGAACAGTATTTATTGAACCTCTATCGATCACATCCAAAACGTTACAGAAATAAATATAAGACTATAGTATTTTTCAAACTCAGACTTCAGTTGGGGGTAAGTTTGCAGGAGGTTGCAATATAATTTGCTCCATTTTTCTTGCCCTATGATAACAGAAGAATGCCCTTACGAATATAAATGCACCAAATAATATAACAAGGTATGCAATGAATCCTACCAGTGCTGAACCTTTTTCTTCCAGAGCTAAATCAGTTCCAGATGATAACGAAGAATGAAAGCTGTCCAATGGGCCCTGGATTGGATTATTTGTAGAAACATCATAGTTGTTTGGACTATTAGGTTCCACCCTTGCTTGCGTAATTGAGTTGTCATCATGTTTGATTCCTCTGATTTTAGGCAGCATATAGTAACCATATGATATAAACGTTATACCCAAACCGGCTCTTGATCCTTGTTTTGCAGCATGAGATGTATGTAAAATATAAGTCAACAAGAATCCCACAAACTGAAAACTCAAGGACACTAGTAGATTCCATATAAAATTCACAATATTACCAACAGGTAAACCATCCACAAACACTTCTTCTCCAAAACCTGGAGCTAAAACTGAGTTTTCCCAATAAGGAGGTGTTGCATCTGCTGCAGCCTCTTCATAGGTTGGCGGCTTATCATAATCTACCTGCGGTCTAGTATCAGGTTTAGCTGCCATATTATTGAAAACTCCATCGTTTTCAAGCCCTTCCCCTATTCTCTGTTGCGAATGTTTCTTTTGCTTTTTGAATATTTTGTCTAGGAAATTGAAATTATTACTTATTGAATTCATTGTTATTGCTGTATTTGAGTTCTCGGAATTCGAATTAGGATCACTGAAAGACGAGGAAGAGCCCACATTGACCAAAGATTCCTGTATAGTTCTATTGATCCCGTGGAGTTCTCCATTGTTTCTGAGTCTATCGTCTGATGTTTTCCCTTCACAGTCCATATCATCAAGTTCATTAAAAGATTCTAGTAAGGATTCGTCTAGCTGTGCTTCAACATCATTTGGTACCAGATGGCTAGGAGCCTCAAATAGAACGTTTTCATCGTCCCGTTGTATCTGAAATTAATTAGTAAAGGATACTAATAGGAAGATTCTTACTTAAGTCCCATGCTAAACACAAAGACATTTCTATATGTTACTTACTCTTTCATATGAGACCATGACTTATTTAGTATTCAAACCGTACTCCTAATGAAAAAAAAGTATTTGACTAGAACAAACTAAGTCCTTTTTGATGAAAAGCTCTTGTTTAGGATGATTTAAGTTCCTTAAAGAATGGCTCCTAAAACACTGCCCTGAACAAATATCTAAACGGCGTGTTCTTATGTAATCAACAAATTTATATTCCGTCAAGTTATAAATATCTCGGAGGAATTCCATCTACCAACGAATATGTTCCTAACTTATTCTTTCATAGATTAAGTTGTAAATGAGATATGGAGAGTTACAGCTAAAAAATATAATACAACTGTTTATTGTTTAATTAATTCATTTGATACAATCATTCCTGCTGTAGTTAGCCTTTAATATTCCTAATTTCTTTTTGCTCAGAGCTTAATAGTAACTATGCATCTGTAACCTGGTTCATGATGAACATGAACTTTTCTCTTCTTAATATTGATTCCTAAATGGCTTGGAGTCGAGTTACTTGAGTTAAAGTCCGAATGGACATTTGAATGAGCCTGCTGTTGCTGCTGTTGTAGTAGTTGCCGTTGTTCAAATTCTTGCTGCCTTCTTGTTAGATCAACAGGTCTATTGACAGTCTCAGTAACTTCAGTATAAGATTGCACGTCTGGGCCAAGATCTATACCACCAGGTAATGTTGTCGTTGGGACTGGTATTCTGAAGGTACGAGGCACATCTGATAAATCCGGCAAAGTTGGCCCACCGCGACGACCAGCTCTTCCCTGTCTTCTTTTGCGTCTCAAATCACGTTCACGGTCTTTATCCAATCTTTCTAATTCACCGTTGGACATTTCTATTAATTGAGGAGTGAACTGAGCTAGCTGAGCTCTTGGTCGTAAGTAATCACTTTTGGTTACAATCGTACGTAAATGGTTTCGAATTTCGTCCTCATCGATAAAACCGCCTTTAAAATCATATCCGATCAAATATAAAGATTTGGTATATATTTGTACTTGTTCTCTGATTGAGTGAGATATGGCAGTGATAAACTCACCTGGTAAAGATAATTCTTCAGCTAATACTGTTGCAAATTCTTCTGGGTTATTTTCGGGATTTGAGATATCCCACTCAAACTGGTCAATCAATTGATTATTACTGATCGTAATGTCAAGCTTAACTAAAATCCTTAGATCATCACCAAATTCAGAATTATAAACATGACGATGATAGTCATTAACTTGATCTTTGATAGACGCTAAGACAGTATCGGCAAATAATGGGTTGCTAAATTTGTAATCCTCCATAATTATTGCAACCAAGTTTTCCAGAGTTATAGTTTTTTCATTCAAATTCCACAGAAATGTATCTCTTAATCTAAAACGGTCTTTTTCACTTTCAAACTCTAATCTAATTGGAACAAATTCATCTGGTGTATAAGCTTGTTGTTCCAAAAGTTTCTTTGGTATAACGATATCGCGCAATCGTGTTGGTTTCTTTCGATCTTTCGGCAATAAAACTCTCGTGGGCCCATCTGTAAATCCATTACCATAGCCTTGATAACCTTCACCCCATATACTATTAGTATATTGATTGTGATTTGAAAACTGAATTGTCTTCATTCTGGCGATTTTCAAGTCCCCATAATATTTTAAGTCACGAATCAATCTTTGCAACAAAGGCTTATTACCTTGCTCTAATCTCTCCTTATTCAATAGTTCGCGATTAACTAGGTCTCTCGATATTAATTGTTCATATAGTTTAACATCTGAGTCATACTTATTTTCCTCCGAAAGCCTCTTGGACCAATAGTTAAGACTTTCTAAAGGTTTAGTGATAGCTTGAACATTTTGGGGTGTTTGGTGTTGAGTTATACTTTGCGATAAACGATGTTGTGATTGAGGCTGAGATAATTGTGATGGACTGTTTACCACAGATTTCTGTTGTTTTAAAGCAGCCGCTAATCTCTGATTGGCCAACAATTGTTGTTGTTGTAGATTTTGTTGACTTATTATCGGAGATTGTGATTGACCTAATTGTTGTTGCTGCTGCCGTTGTTGTTGTTGCTGTTGATTAAACTGGGCAAGATTCTGTCGTTGTTGTTGTAACATCTGAAGATGTAACTGCTGCTGTAGATGAGGTGGTAATGGTTGTTGATTAAAATTCATTGTGTCAAATCTATCTCTATTTTTCTTCTCAGCTATATTAATCAATTGAGCAGAACATTCAATTATATATCTAATATTATCACAATGCTAATGTCAAGATAGTTATATCCACTATGAGTAACCAGAATTCAATAATACACAACAAATAAAACCTGGTTTAATTAGTTGTTAATAATTTCAAGCGCCCTTTACCTGTGTTTACCTGTGTTTACTACATCATATTTCCCTTTTTTCTTCGAGAGAAACAAATTTCTCAAAAATGGTTAAGGTACCCTGTGGTAAATTCTTCTTTAGGAAGTTTTTCAGTCACAAAGCCCATCAACTGAGAGAGAAAGCGATAATAGCATGGCAGATACCAATATAGAGGATGGTTTTTTCAAACAGAGAGAAGGAAAAATTAATTACTGCAGTATCTATAATCATACAATTACCCAAAATACGAGTTATAGAATATAAACGAAATGCAGCATTTCGTTAGATTTCTATTCGGTTTTTATTGGCGGAGATATTTACAAACGGCTGAGAAATGAATCAGGCATATTTATAAGCTTAATTAGTGCTATATTAAGAAGATCAAAATTGAAGAGGTGACATGGACACTGTGGGTAATATCATGCTAACCCTACGCAAAAATTCAATAAGAAATTTATAATAATGTAAGATAATTTGACATATCATAAACCTGCTAGTAGAGTGTGGTATTTTCTTTTCCATCGCTATTATCACCCCAGATAACTTATCTAATCTCAGTGCGATCTTCAGTATGCAATGTTTTCCGCAAGCTTATATCACTTTGACACTTAGGGTACCACATTACATATGAGAAATTTAATTTCAATTCCTCCCAATTAAACCAAGACATTTAATTAAGGAATATGCATAGCTTAGTATTAAAAAATAAAATTGCTCTTTGCCAATGAGACGCGTTAGTCATGTTGAAATTCTAGATCACAAGATAAACGCCTCAAAACTAGAAAAAAGTCAGAGAAGTAAGTATCTGATACCCCTTGTACTTTCTGATTAGTTGATTCTCAAAATGAGAACTGGTAGACATTGTATACTAGGGAAAAAGCAATAAAGTGTCATTATTTGTATATAGGAGTTCCGTAGGCTATAATTTTACAAAGAGGTTACCGGGGCCTACCAATTACTGGAATATACGCAATCCATGGAAGAGAGGTAAGGAAGTTTTAATTTTTGGTGATCTTTAAGTTAGATCGCGATTACGTACATTCTCAGTTTGGATTTCAAATGTTTTTCAGCTCTAGACTTTTATGTACCGTGTCTGTTTTCAATTATTATGATTTATAGCCACATTCATTTAGCCGAGCAATTGCTTTTAGAACATAGGTAAAGTTAGTAAAATTTGGGCCAAATAGGTGACTTGGCTGTAAGCTAAGACTTTTTAACGTGTGAGTCTAGTAGGAGTAAGATAAAAAACTAAGCCTCCTTATTCTAAAGAAATAACACGTAAAATTATTCTCCTATAAACGGGTTCTGTTGTAGCTGATCATCGTAGTTGTCAAATGACGCCAAATAAACCTTAAAAAAATTAATACTAATACTAACTACACACGACTCTTCAGACAATAACAAGACACTATATAGCAGTTAGATAAAAGTTTCTGTCTTGGTTGTATTGGAATTTAACTTTGATCAAAATAACCAAGATTTTTTTTTTCATTGCAAGATGAGAGAGTACTCCGATAAGTCACCGCCCAAAATATCCCTTTAACCCAAATAGTTATCAAAGGTGTTCAAGTCCCCTCCAAAAATGATTTGAGGATATTGTTAACTGGAGGTATCGTCGATTATACGCAAGTTATCCCACGCATGTAAAAACTAACAGTATGTTCGAGAAAGGCTTTGAACGAAAAAGCTCGAAGAGTGGAATAAGGAATTCTATGGGACAGTTTTCTGCAGGCCGAAGCAAGTGATATAAGCTTGTCGCTGCATTTTTCTTTGAAGAAGTTTATAAAAAGCTGGCAATTGGCTGTTCTCCACTAACGCTTTGTAAATCGTTTAGATAATGGAATCGTATAGAGGAGTTATTCAAACTTCGCAAGATGCTGTAATATTGCTAGAGGCTGCCAGGATCGGTTTAATACCACGGGTTAAACATAGGTTAAAAGACTCAGAACGTCAAAAAATTAAGTCTGGTGATGTTTTCATCTGGAATGAAAAGGAAGCTAACATGAGAAGATGGACGGATAGTCGTCTATGGTCGGCTTCAAGAGTTAATGGCTCGTTTTTAACTTATAAAGAGATGGAAAAAATTGATTCAAAGGAGAATTATAAAGTAACAAATCCATCAAATTTTAGATACAAAGCTAACGGGTTTATCAAACAAAGCTTTAGTTTAACAACATTGCAGGGTGAGAAAATGCATTTAGTTTCTTATTCAACAGTTAAGGATTTTGTAAATTTTAAGGCTATGAAGAGAATACCCTCAGAAGACGAAAGAGTTGCCAATTTAGTAATACCATCAAATATTTATCCGAGATTTGAAATACCAACCACATCACCAATTACTTACCCAAAATATCGAACGATACCTACCCATTTTTCACCATTACCATTGTCAATTGCTGAAACAACACCACGAGTTGTACCTGCTACTTTACCACCCCTAGAATCTATAAAGGTTTCAACATTTAACTCAAATTATGATTTTGCTGCATTGAGTGCATTAGACAAGGTCTCCTTTAAATTCTGAACGTTTCTTTGCTTTCTATTATTTGTTTCTAGTTTTATTAAGGTTGTTGGACAAGGGTTTACAGAAAAAAAAAATTATTTCAAGATTTTTCTATCAAACAATGTATCTCATTAAGGTAAAGTGGAGTCATATTTTGAAAACTTCAACTTAAACAGTGGTCTCTTTCTCTGATTTTTTTTCGATTTTGTTATTAGCGAACAATTGATCAACTTGTTCAATTCTTAAACCTTTTGTTTCTCTGACATAAAATGAAACAAAGAAAATACTAAGTACCAAATATCCAGCAAATACAAACCCATATTTAAATCCAATTGCACGAACAATATAAGGAGTAAATAACGAAATCAAGAAATTTGCAATCCAGTTTATAGAAGTAGCAACAGCCATTGATATAGCACGAACTCTAACAGGATATAATTCACTGACAACAACAAATGCAACAGGACCCCAAGTTGTTGCAAAAAAAAAGATATAAATACAAGTAAAGGCTATCATCACTGAACCTGTGCCCTTTTTCTCTTCTCCAAAAGAATTTAATAAATTGAATGAACCTAGCGATGCATATATTATCATGCATGTAGACATTCCAACACTGCCAACTAATAAGCATGTCTTTCTTCCCAGTCTCTCAACAAAGTAAACACCTCCAAAGGTGGAAACGAAATTTACTGTAGCAAGTATAATTGAAGTAATATATGAATCTTTTAAGCCAACAGATTTGAAAAGTGTTGTACCATAATAAAAGAAATAATTTGCACCTGAAAACTGTTGGAAGAACATAACAGCCATTCCAATACATAATCTCAAGAATAATCTAGGTGATCCTGTGACAAACTCATGCCATTTGGAATCACCACATTCTAATTGAATTAAATGCTGATTGGCAATAATTTTGTCAATTTCATCAATTGCCAACTTTGAGTCTGATGAAACGTTATTCAGAATTGCGACTGATTTCAAAGCACCAGTACGATCATTTTCTCCATTTATTTTATATACTGGTGATTCTGGCATGAAGTATAACCCAACTAAGATCAAAGCAGCCCAAATAAAGCATAACCCAATGGGGATTAACCATTCTTTATCAGTATTTGAATAATGAGTTTTACAGCCATAATTTGTAATATTACCAAAAAGAATTCCAAAAGTAATCATTAGTTGATAAAAGACAATCATTGCACCTCTAATTCTTAGTGGTGAAGACTCTCCAATAAACATTGGAGTTAAAACTGACGATGAACCAACAGCTAATCCAGTAATAATCCTACCTATTAGAATTTGATACCAAGCAGATGAGCTAACCGAAGTAATTTGAACTAATAAACCGACAATATATATCACAACACTTATCAATATACCACTTTTTCTACCCCATTTATCAGCAGACTTGGTAATTGTTAGCCCTCCAATAGCACAACCCGCATTAAAAATTGAAATAATTAGTCCAACAATAATTGAAGTAAATTGATATTGACCATCTATGAGTGTACCAAATCTACGCTGAAACCCTGCCATGTTAGAGATACCACCAATAGTTCCAACATCCCAACCAAATATAAAACCTGAAAAAGAAGTCGATATACATAGTAGTATTGGTACCTTCAAATTCCATAATGATTGGGTTTCCGGAGATTGCTCATCGGACTCTTTAGAAGAGGTTGTAGTAAGAGCTAACGATTCTCGAGACATTGCGACTTAGGAGACTCGTAGTCCACCGTTCCCTCATTTTGCCTTTCTTTTATATCCATCTTGAACAGAATAAGCTTCGAAAGATCTCATAAGTTGTTTTTTTTTTTTCATCTCAGAGACAATTTTTTCTGCCTTTTCGGAGGAACCATTCGAGAATATTTTTACACTGTTTTCATAAAGGAAGAGCAAATTCATTGATATGGGACTTTACATACCACCAGATAAGGGGAAAATAGAGGAAGATAATAATGGCTCAAAAGTGTTTTTTTATAGGAGACCAAGTGTGGGGTTGAAAATATGGGGGCCATTAGTGCCAGCTTCAGATTACCTACCAGGACTATATGCATTGACTGGAATACAGACATTAATAGGATTAGCTATGTTCAGAAATGTTCGACAATTATGGAATAATAAGACCATGTTTGCCAGGTTTTCAAAAGTTTTGAGTACTATTGCAGGGACTTATGTGATATTTAATTCAGGTTTAGAGATTTCAAGATTATCTTTACCTTATGATCCATGGTATGAAGAAGCTAAAAGAGCAAGAATGAAGGCTATACAGGAAGGTGAGCATCCTAATTTCTGGTTTGGTCCTTGGGATTTCAAACCAATGACATTTAATGAATGGAACGAGAAAGTTGATAAATGGATTGGCCAAACTGAAGGTCAACTAACCAGAAATGATAGTTTTATAACTGCAAATCCTGAATTCCATACTGTATACTTAAAGATTCAAGAGATAAATGCATATAGAAACTCACAAATTTTACAACAATTACAGAATAATAGTTTTAAAGATATTTATCCTATTTACCAAACGTTTGCTAATCCAGAATTTGATAGACCAGAATTAATGATACCAAATGATAATGAGTTGAAAGATGATTTTGATTTAGAAGAAGCATGGGAATTGAATGATCCTTGGGTGTCATTAGGCCGTGATACTGACTATGTAGTACGGTTTATACCAAAATTTAGATGGATTGACAAAATTGAAGCAAATAAAAAATTGATAAAGGATCAAGAGGAAAATACAAAGAACAAACAGGAAAACTCAAATAAGGAACAAACAGATGCTTTTAAATAGAAATAAATAAAAGGTTCGAAGGCTTTCAAGTAGAAACGAGTCCTCGGGACACATCTATAAAAAAATTTGGAAGATCTCAGTGACTTACAATCCCCACGGACAATTATTGTGTAGCCGATCAAACATGAAGCTTCAACTAAGCTTCTTATTTGCATTCATCGGTTTATGCCTTGCTGTATTTGAAGATGAAGCGTTTGCAATTGATTGGCAAATAAAACAAATTGGACCTTTAAACTTAGAGAACATTTTACAACCTAGAAAAGATATATTGAATCTATTAACCAAAACGAACACTTTGGCTGCAGTCCAAGATGGTCAAATTAAATGGAGACTTCACCTCTCGGAAGTTGATCAGACGGCAAACCAAAGATTGATTTCCTATGGTGATAATTTAGCCACAGCTTTGAACTACCCAAATAGATCGATTATTCAAGTTTGGAATGCTGATAGTGGGTTTTTGATTAAGGATTTAATTGAATTCCCTAATCAATTCCAGGAAATCGAAGAGATTTCATCCAGAGATGAAGTCATTGCTGTTGTTGAGGATGAAATATTAATCATCAATAAAGCTGATGGGGATATTAAATTTAAATATTCAATCGATCCATTTGACTCAATTAAAATAACAGCTTTGGAAAACGGAAATGTTATTCTATTATTTAAAGTAAAAGGTACAGATAATGCTCAATATGCGTTCGTTAATCAAAATAGAGAACTCAAAATACACTCGTTAACTCCAAGTTATTCATCAATTCGTGAGGCTTACGGTTCAAAGATCATTTTTGAAACTAGAAAATTTTATTCACTGAGTATTAATAAAATTACGGGTAAGCAATCTGAACCTTTACCAATTGGTGACTTTGATTTGTTTTTACCAATTGATACAGATTCATATTTTGCATTTGAAAAAAACCATAATATTGAAATTTATACAACTGATAACCAAAAACATCTTACCATCCCAAATGTTCATAAATATCTTCTCAGGTACTCGGACCCTGTCTTTGTTTTATATACAGAGTATCATGCGAATTTAATTGATGCTGACTCTGGTGATGAGTTAGTTAGTTATTTCCTAGGAGATCAAAAATTCCCAGTAGAGGACATTACATTTGCCCTTTCCTCAACTAATGGAATAGATGAAATCTACTCATTTTTTGAATATAATGATCATACTTATAGTTACTTTTTCAATAATATATCAGTGTGGTCTAGAGATGTTTCATTATCAGAAATATTGACCCACACAGTTGTGGATCTTGAAGTTGATAACACCATAACTACAGATGAAGTATTATATGAGGAAGGGTTGAGTTTACTAGAAGCTTATGTTTTTAGACTAAAACGACATGCAAAAGAACTAGGTGATTTATATGAAAAGTTTTGGGAGTTCCTACCAAAACTTGTTACAAAAGAATGGACTCCCAAATCTATTGGAAACAATAAATATTTTGGGTTCATTAAATATTTGGTTGTTGGTACTAAAAGTGGCAAAATAATCGCTCTAAATACTTTGAATGGTGAGAAGGTTTGGTCTTATTATACTGGAAGAAATGATATTGAGAGTATCAATAATATAAATAATGAAAAGCTATATATCTTTATGAAAGGCGGCCCAAGAATTGTATTAAATGCCTTAACTGGTGAATTTATTGGTGAACAACAATTAGTCCCTTCTAATAAAGTCCATAGGTTAAGCTCAGAGAGCTTCCTATTGGAAACAGAAAATGGATTCGATATCGTTCTATCTGAGGAAGATATCGCAGATTTATACTTTGTTAAACATAACAACAAATCAATTCAGGGTTATAAGGTTCAGAATAAAAAATCACATGCAGCCTGGAAATTTGAGGTCAATAAAGATGAAGAAATCGTTGGCTATAGTGCAAAGGACAAAGAGGAAAAAATTGCAAACATTGGTTATGTCTTAGGGGATAAAAATGTTTTATATAAATACTTATATCCAAACCTAGCTGCATTCGGAGTTTTAAATAAAGTCACCAAAGCCTTATATGTCTCCATAATTGATACAATTACCGGTGAAGTATTACACACAGCATACCATGATGAGGAAGTTCATGAAGATGAAAATTTCAATGTGATTTTTGGTGAACATTGGGTAGTATATTCATATTGGAGTAATTTACCAATCCCTGAACAAAAAATTACAGTTATTGATTTGTTTGAAACATTGACACCAAACTTGAGATTTTCTAATGAATCATTGACATCTTCATTTGAATATAGAGAACCACCAGCAATTCTGACAAAATCTTTTATAATGCCATATAAGATTAATTCTTTAGCTATCTCAAAGACAAGATTTGGGGTTACAACGAAATCCATCATAATTTCATTGCAAAACTCACAAATTCTATTTCTTCCGAAATTTGTTTTAAATTCAAGAAGAGTAGAAGGAAGAGACTTAACTAATCAAGAAAAATCAGAATTTATGTTATTGCCTTACGAGCCAATTATAATATTCGATGATAACTTGGTTATATCCCACAATAGAGAAGTATATGGGGCAAACACTCTAATCTCAATACCATCAAATTTGGAATCAACTTCTATTGTTTGTTCTTATGGTATTGATATTTTCTGTACAAGAATTTCACCATCTTCACAATTTGATAAGCTGACCTCAAGTTTTGATAAAGTCAAATTAATAGGTAGTATTATTCTTTTGATTATAATTGTTCTTGTCTTGAAACCTTTAACAGATTCAAGAAATCTAAAAGCTTTATGGATTCATGAACCAGCTACTTGATTGTATAGTATAAATATTAGAGAACAAGGTAATTTCCCATTTAAGTAGTTTTTTTGTTGATTTGTTCCTGGGCGTTTTTTTAAACCTCACTTTACACATCATCAATAGAACAATTTGGTTTATTACAACTCACATTTAGAATTTTCCAATATTTGGTTCTAGAATATTTCTTTAACTAGAGGTCAGCCATTAGGATTCAAGCTTGGTGCAGGTCAAGTTATTCAAGGTTGGGATCTTGGTTTACTTGGATCTTGTATTGGCGAAAAAAGTAAATTAACAATTCCATCCCATCTAGCTTATGGTAAACGTGGTGCTGGATCTGTTATCCCTCCAGATGCTGATCTAGCTTTCAGTGTTGAACTGGTTGATATTAAAGGTTATGAAAGAGATGAACTGTGATGCTAAAAAAGCTAGTCAACATCATTAATATAACATTAACATGTCTATGAACTGTAAAACCCAAAAACGTTTAATTTATTAAGATCAAAAATCTGAATTCTGGAGAAATCTTTGAACCATCGTTACCTTTACATATTACCAGTCCATAGTGCCGTTTTCAAATTTATTATTAAGAATAGTTAATCTTGTTCTCAAGACAAAAGCAAGACAAATTGCACAAACAATATAAACACAGTTACAAACAAAAGCAACTAAATAGCTTGGAGCTGTACTTGAAGGATATAGATAGGCATTCCATATAGAAGTTGAATCTGATAAACAATTAATTGTCGAAATTGCAATAGCTCTTTTCAAAGGAAGTCTTGGAACACAATTTGACATTCATGATAAAATCGTAGTGAAAGAACAATATAACGAGGGAATCGTTAAACACATCGCAAAGTATCTCGCACCAGTTTTTGTTGTTGAAACGGCAATTATATAAAATATTAAGGCAAAATATTTAGGGACTATAACATGAAGGAATCTTTCACCTTCACCTATTTTATCAGCATGTCTAACAACCAAATAAAGGTTACAATAACAGCCAAGATATATGGTGGGACAGTTAAACTAAAGTTGTAAGTCTATCAAAGTAAAGAGTTTCAAACACAGATGGGAAGAAATTTGTCACCCCACAAGCAGTAACTAAAAAGGATAAAATACCAGTCAAAGCCTAAACTTTGATATCTCTCATTGCCAACATGACAGTCGAGGCATAAGACTCTTCATTCAAATCATCTGAATCGTCTTTTTTTCTTAATCTCCATAACACCAATTCTCATTCTTCTTCACTCAAAAATCTTGAAGAAGAATGAGAATAGGTAAATCAGGCAAAGTAATAGCTAAAGAAACACAAGTAATAGTAATAGAACCTTCAATAATAAACAACCATCTCCGTGACCTTATATTTTTAGCACCGTCCATGTTCTTAATGACACCTGCTGCAATCAATCTAGATAAAGCACCTGAGAACAAAGAACAAGAATATTAAATTTCGTCTCTCAAAAATAACCCTTTTCCTGAATACCAACAAGACAAATAATATAAGGCACTAAAAATACAAGTTTGATATTAATTACCAAGAAGGTTTAGATCTTCTTCTAACCCCCCAAGTCTTGCAAATGCAATATTATTTCTATCCAAATAATTAAGAATAGAAAGCCAGGTGATAATTGGTAGAATCCTCAAATCAATCTTAAGAGTTGTTTTTATGAAGCTTTTTCTTAAAACAAGCTATTATTCTGGTAGTATTTATTAGAAAAGAAGAAGCCCTTGTTATGGCAGCCACAGCACAGTTTTAACGTTTTCCACTAGAGATAAATGTATTTGCGAGTTTCAATAACGACTATGTTTGTATGCGATAGTTGTTACTATCTCTTTTCAGTTAATCCAGATCTGTCGACTGTCCTGTGTCAGCATAAATTTCACAAGGCCGCTTATTATCTGCCTTCGCGGTTTACAGCGTCATAAATCACAATTAAGCCTAGATATGTAGATTCTATCAATTGGGTTACTCGTATTAAGAATTTGTTCAGCGATCTCCTTAACGTAGTTGAGATTAAGCTATTTTCTTGTTAAATATTTCCTCGGAGGGTCTAAAGGAGTCTCAGCCTTATAGTTGAAAATCTGGGGTATCGCAGTTTTTTTTGACTCATTTTATGGCAACCCTTAGAATAATCACCTCCACAGATTCGTCCCCTTTAATATTTGTCCTTCTATATTTCTTGACATCGGTCCTATCCTGGGAGTCTGTGATCCGATAAGGATCCACCAGTTTGAAATATGTCATTTTCTTAGTCTTCCAGTGCGTTTGTCAAGTGTCTTGGGAATTGAGATCTTTTTCCAAGATCGGTTTTTAGTCCATGCAGTTCGCTGCTTTTTAAGTTCAATTAGCTATCCGATAAGCTTCCTTACAACACTCAGTTGAATTCCGTCTAGGACTTGACTAAATATTTTATTTTCCGAGTCATGGCGCATATGTTATCCCAAAATTATACCCACCGCAATACATTTCGAGACATACAAGTAAGTCCCACTTTTTTTATTTTTTAACTTCATGATCTTAGCTCTTGCCAGACGAGCAGGTTATGCGTATTAAACTTCCCCAATGAGGGGCGTTGGATTTCAAAAGGCTTCCCCAAATTGTGGCCTTATGCAAATAGGTATCTTGGAAATGTTGTAAAGTCTTGTTCTTTTTTTCGCTGCATTGATCTAATAATTGGCTGTTTCTTTGCGCAACTAGACAAATGAAGCACAAAACCGTTAATTTATAAGGATAAAGAAGCATTGCTAACTATAATTTGCTACGATATTACAAGTGGTGACTCTCTCGTTAGAACCGTACAACTATTTGAAGAATTGTTTCAGTCTCTAACTTTGTCACAAAAAGATTCCTCTGGAATATTCGTAAATTTTTCGCTCTTTGTTTTTATCTTTAACAGTCTACATATAAGAATCTTGATATACAAATCTCTATAGTCATTTAGATTAATATTATTTAATTTGAACCACGGACAGTTGGAGCATAGGTTTTTTTGGTTTTGTTTGTTCTTGAGTATTGAGAAGCTCTTTTAACGGCAACAGCTCTTAAATCACTTCTGTAACCTTTAGTAGCATTGGAGACAGCTAAAGCAACTTTTCTTGGTGATTTGTACTGGTTGAAAGTGGTAACATGAACAGATTTAGATGGCTTGTTGATGTTTTTGGCAACTTTTGAACGGTATGTAATTTTACCATTTTCTTGGGAAATACCTAAAGCTTTATCATTGGCTAAACCTGATGAAGTTTTGGTGTTTTTACCTGAAACGTTTAATGGATCGCGAGATAAGACAGCATTTGAACGCTTAACTAAAAATGATGATTGTTTTGAGGTCAAAGCCCAGATAAAGTCGCTGAAATATCGTTAGTACCTCCGCCCAGAAAGAAACATTATAGATTAGAGTTAATGGTGACAGAATTTTGATGTATTAGTTTGTTATGAAGGTTTCTCATGGACATTGACCATATGAATTACATTGGTCTAATATCTTTTTATTCTCTGTATTTGTATTTTTATATCTTTAAATCTAATAGCCTATTCAATTCACTTCACACATTTCTCATCTCATCACGATAGATTTAATTCAATTAACATACTTTGAAACGTTAGACATCTTTATTGATTTACTGTAAGTACTATCGATTCACTAATACTTGTAAATATAGCGTCTTTTTTTTTCACATTAATTCAAGTTGTTTAGGAGACATAACATCCAGACATTTTCTTCTTCCGAAAACAGTCACAAATGATTTGCTGATGGAGATAATGTCAACTGATAACATTAAATAAGCTCATCAGTTGTAAATCTATTATCACCTATAATAATATGCCTCGTATTAAAATTATATGTAGACATGCCAATCTTTGAAGCTCTGAAGTAGTATGTTCATTAGGTAAGATCGTACTGCAGAGTGCAATTACTATTAAAAATTAGGATCTAACGACTAATTTACAAGTCTATAGGATAAAACAATGCGTTACATTCTTCTAATAAGCACATAGAAATCTTTCATAAATATGGTCTTTATACAAAATTCTGTCTCATAGCACATAACAGTTCAAATAATTAAAGGGATGACACAAATAAATAAAAATCAAAACTCAAAATTTAACTAACCAACTATTGTTTGTGAATCATCATCCGAACTATAAAGTCCATTTATTTTTAAGCTAACATTAACAAAAAAGTCAATCAATTGAGATCTTTTTTTGAAATTTAAAACCGAACCATTTGAATTACCTAACCAGATCCTTAATATACCAGAAATTTCTTCAATCTTAAATATTATATCTCTATCATCAATATAAGTTTCTTCATTATTAATCATACTCAATACTATAATATATAATGAAGTGAAGCCTAATAATTTACAGTTATTTGCTAATTTCAAGTCAATCTTGTGAAACCATTTTTTGGCATTGACATAATCTTTCTTCTGGAATACTAGATTTTGAATTACCGAAGAATATAAAACCAACAATTCATCATGTGAAACACTTGAAAAGTCCCAACTTTCTAGAGCTGTCTTGTACTTTGCAATTTGGGAAGCATCTGGGTTAAGTAAGGTTTTAAGTTCAACATTATAATCATTTAACTCATGAACAAGGGATGATTCAATTGCGGGAATTGATTTCTCATTCGAAAGTGTGGCCAACAAAAAATCTCTTAAAACTGAATTCGTTGTGGTATCATTAATCAATTTATAAAATACTGAGACAATTGAAAAATCAGCTTCATCCTCAGCATCTTGCGTTGGAAAACCATAATTAATAAATTTATTGATATGATCATTATTGTTGATTGTTTTATCATTGGACAAGCTAAATATATTTTTGATGTTATCATAGTCTGAGGAAGACGTATCTAGTTTGACTTTTTTCAAATAATTCCAAATATGATCAACATAGAAATCAGTCAAAGTTTTAACTAACACATTTGAATCTCTGAAATGAACTTTTAACCAAATACAACGAAAAATTGCAGACTTAACGTAGTCATTATTAGAGTGACCAGATTTAAGATGAAAAGTTGACCAGATAGATGAACTTTTTAAATTTCTAACATCATCAATTTTGGAATCAAAAGAGATTTCCTGTTTCTCCTTCTTTGATTGGAAAAGTGATGGAAATATACAGGTCACCATAACACTCATAATAAAGCCAATTTTCAATAAGATCAAAAGTTGTTCATTCAATAGTTTAAAACCAGATTGATCATAGCTAAAAACTGGAAAAGCAAATAATGATTTTGTATCCAAGTTATTCAAATCGTCACTTAATCCTGCACCTGCCATACAAGCTAATCCACCAATCAAAACTCTATTTGAGAAAGATAAACCTCTCTTACTTTCAGTATCAGAATTATCATATCTTCTTGAAGAACTACCACTTATTGAACTTTCTGGGGTAATTGAAGCATTCTGGCCATATAATCGTATTCTCAGTTTTTCATTTTCTCTTCTCAAGCTTTCATTTTTAGTCTCTAAATGCTTTATATATTCAGTTGCTTTGGATAAAATAGTAGCTTTATTCAACTTCTTAGCAGGCTGCAACCCATCTAGTTGATCATCAAATTCATCTTCACCACTATCAACCAAAACTCTAAGAGCTGGAACGGAGTCTCTTAAGGCTTTTATCTTGTCGTTAATATTTGTTCTATATCTTTTTTCAATCATATTATGGGAAGATTTTTCCTTTTTAGCATTACGTTTTGTTATGGAACCATGAGGGATAGCATCGGCTAATTTAACCCTATAGGTTGTGCTTGTACTGGGCGAAGTTGACGAAGAAGCTGAGGAAAGTGCTTCATTTTTAATCTTTGTATTCAAATCTTCATATTGAAATCTATCAACATCATTAAAATTGAATTCATTCAAATTTCCCAATTCATTATATTGAAGTTCATTTGGAGAACTTGAATCCGAAGTAAAATTTGGTGACAGTAACAAATTTGGCTGATTTAAATCGTAAAACGAGTTTATAGCGCCGTCATTATCTTTACTTAATGATGACAATGATGGTTTAGGTTCATTACTTTGTGGAAATTCTTCTTTCGGATTGAAAGAGGCCAAAAATGAATCATAATCCTCAAAAGCATAAGACATTTTTGTTTCCTCAATAAATTATTAAGAAAAAGAGATTGGAATCATGGTTATTAAATCGAACAGGGTACGAAACCCTTATATTCTCAAATCATACGATTTCTCTACAAAAAAAAAAATCATGCAATAATAATTTGCTCTGAGAGGCACAGTGCATGATTATATAATTTATTAGTAATTACATTATTTTAAAGAATATTTCTAAGTAAATGACTATTAAATGCTATTTTCTTATAGTTTACGCAGTCTTTTGTTACTCATGGCCTATAAATAAAACTGTCCAATGTTAGATTTCGTGTAATGCTGTGCTTTGTCTTTATCCGTGTCGTGTAAGGCGTATTTAATGATATTTGTCTTAATGGATCTCGCTTTAACGGTGCCCATTTTATTGACTCCTGCTCCACTAACCTTTCTTTTATTGGTTCTTCTTCCATTGGTCCCTTCTCTTTGAAGCCAAATCTTTCGAAAAGATCTAATTTGGCATTAAGCTGTTTACCTTGTCTTAATTCTTTATGCAATTCTTCATTAAACTCTGCATTCTCAGCATTCACTTTAAACGCGTCATCATCGTCGGGATCGGTCAGTTCGAAATCACTAGAGTCGTCAATTAAATCACTATCATTCAGCCCACCATCATTTTCATGTTTTGGTTTATTGTTCTCATCTATCTTCTGTTTAGTGTCTTCTTTTGTAAAAAATTTACTGGTCGTTTTAGTCAAACTAGTAGAGCTATTGAAAAGTTTTTGTCTCTTAGAAGTAGGTGATAAAGGAGTAGGCTTAACCGATGTATTATTATCAAATGGTCTCTTTTTTTCTATGACTTTTTTCTTGAAATATTTATCAATACTGTTTTCTTCTTTAGCTTTTGGTATGAATTGTTCAACTTTTCTTCTCCCTTCATACTCCTGACCCACAGATAATTCTCTTGCCAACAATGGTGTTTTGGTGATTGGGTCTAAATCACCAATTGCTATTCTATAATGTGTCTCTTCATCGTAAAACTTCCCAATGCATTCTAATAGGAGCTTATTGTCTTTGTCATGTTCTTTAATTTCATTCAATGTTGACATTTTATTAGTTATAGGATTGTAGACTCTTTGATATTGGAACGATAAATCTGCCTTTTCAAACTCAAGTTCAAAAGAGCTAGGTATTCGCATTTTACCTTCTAATTTTAGAGTCATGATACATCTTTTCATTATACCAACTCTCTTGACCAACCTGAATGCTTTGACTATGCCAATTCCTGGAATTCCACTAGTATAATCACAACCACTTAGGCATGCAACCATTCTCAATTGTGCATCATTCATTAACCCTATAGGTACAGCTCGACATTTTTTGAAATTTTCCCTTCTTATTTCAATGCATTCTCCAAAGTCATTTAATTTAGTTACTAGAACATTTGCACCAAAAATTAAAAGATCTGAATCTTCACTAATAATAGCGTCAACTAGACATAGCTTTTCAAGATAGACCATTTGAGCATCAGCCTCATAAGGTGCAACTATATATTTTATGTTTTCAACTTTTAAAAATTCGATAACTGATTTGGCCATTGATGGAGTGACATCGACACTTTTCATAAAGAATTCATTCGCTCCCTTCTTATCACCTTTTGAAAGACATTGAAATCCCTTTTGCTTGTTCATGTTTCTATTATTTTCCCTTTCAATCTCAGTTTCACCTTTGTTTGCAAAATCATCACCATCAAATACGAAGTAAGGTTCAATCTCAAAATGCTTTAACATTTTAATTCTTTTTCTAAAGAATGAAATATATCTATCGGTTGATAAACCTTGTGCTAATTCCCATGAGCATGATAAAACACTTCTATGTAGCCAGGCATACGAATCAATTGCTACTCTTTTCCCTCGAAATTTCTCCAAAGTAATACTTTCTTGAATTTCTTTCAACTGTGGTAAAAGCCCAGAGACACCCATCCACTACTTTAACCTTGTATTTATTTCTATAGATTCAAAACATTTGTGAACGTAAACAAAAAAGTTCTAATGTATTGGACGGTGTTCATAACCTGTATCAAAAATGACAGAATGAATAATTCTATCAAAAACTAATTCTTGAAATTTCTGAATTTAATTATCAATTGTCTCTGGAGAATATGGTTATAGTCACTCCAAAATTCCATTAATCTTATTAGCCTCTCTAAATCAAAAATGTTACTGTTCAATACTAACAATAAAGTAAACAAGATTTTTACTTGTGGTTCCCACACTCAAGATATAGAACTTCGCGATTGTTGGTAATCGGTTATGTAATAGCATTTATTTAGACTAATAATCTGACCAGTCAAGCTTTATTAAGGTAAAACTAACATCTCACACTTTTCTGAAGATACAGATGCTTGAGTCCTAGTTGGTAAGTAGGATTTTGTACAATAATTAAGGTAATTGTAACGTATTGAACTTTTGTAACGTATAAAACGGGTAATTCCATTGGGAAATGTGAGGTAAGCGATTATATAACAAAATCTCGAAGAACCAGCTGTCAGATCATAAAGAAGTAAACAGATGTCTGAAGGACTTGTGAATGGTGTGGCTGGGCTAGCTTTAGACACTAAGAAGAAGCGACCAGCAAGAGCATATCATAACTTGCAGTCGTATTCCCGGCCTGATGCTTTCCAACAACCTGGTGTATTTACACCAGTCCAACCTATAACAGATGGATCAACACAGCTAGGAACAGTTGTTCCAGAGCATCCAAGTATTCCACAAAACAATAATATGACGCAAAGAGATCCTGGTGATAATCTCTCTGTTCCATATAGCAGAAGAATCGCTGAGGAAGATTTTGCTGAAGAACCATTCAAATCTTTTCAAAACACTGTACCACCAACTTCAACCACTAAATATGTTGCAATTGATCAAGGCGTTGCTATTCCAAAGTTTTCAAGGCTGTCGATGTACTCTATACCATATTCCGAACAATTGAGAAATTCAACAAAATTACCCTTAGGTTTAGTCGTTAGACCTTTCGCTCAATTGGATTACAATGAGGAACCAGTTCCAGAAATTGATTTAACTTCTATTGGTGGTCCATTACGTTGTCGCCGCTGTCGTACTTATCTGAACCCACATATGGTCTTCACTCATGAACAGAAATTCATCTGTAATTTGTGTAAATTTCCAAACGCTGTACCTTCAGATTATTATTCACCAATTGATGTCAATGGTAGACGTGCCGATTACTTACAAAGACCTGAATTACATAAGGGGACTGTTGATTTTATAGTTCCTGAAACTTATTGGTTTGATGAAGGCGTCCAACCAAATGCATTGCACCATGTATTCTTGATTGATGTTAGTGCTACAAATGATATCATTAGATCAACGACTCAAGCGATTAGATCAACTTTAGATCGATTGCCGCCAAAAGTCAAGATTTCTATAATCACATACGACCAGAAGTTACAATTCTATAACTTGAATTCTGATCAACCTCAAGTTCATATTGTTTCAGATCTTGAAGAACCTTTTATCCCAATTTATGATGGACTTTTTGTGGATCCTCAGGAAAATGCCTTTCAAATCAATGATGCATTGAATAAAATTGAAGAACTATACTACGACTTCAAAACACCAGAAGTTTCTTATGGTGCGGCTCTAAAATATGCCTTAGTTGCTTTAGCATCAGTTGGTGGTGGTAAGATTACTGCAACTTTAACTAAGATCCCTAGTTGGGGACCAGGCCGTCTAATAAACACAAATGATAGAAACAATGATAGCAATGTCTTCAAAAGTAGCAGTGAGTATTATTTAAAACTAGCTGATGAGTTCTTGAAGTTAAATGTTGGATTAGACCTATTCGTTTTATCTTCGAGTTCAGTTGATTTAATTAATTCATCGCATATAGTCTTTAAAACTGGCGGTTCATTGAAACTATACTCCAATTTTAACTTAGAAAGAGATGAAAGTCATTTCAATGAAGATTTCAAAAGTTCTGTTCTCAACTCAAGAGGCTATCAAGGTCAGTTGAAAGTCCGTTGCTCGAATGGCCTACAGATTGAAAGTTATTACGGTAATTTCGAGAATAATGGTGACAAAGATCCAAAATTGCCAATATTGAGTTCTGATCAACAAATTTCAGTTCTATTCAAATATGACAGCAAACTGAACTTGAAAGAAGATGCTCATTTTCAAATTGCATTATTATATACAGGAGTTGATGGCAAAAGAAGAGTTAGAGTTATAAATCTGATTGCCTCAATAACTGATGATATTAGTAATGTTTTCGCATTCGTTGACCAAGATGTTGTGACGGACATTATAATAAAAAATTGTTTGAGCTACCTCACAAGACAACCACCAACTGAGATCAAGTTATCAACGACAAATAAGTTGATCGAGATCTTTGCACAGTATAGAGCTCTGGTTGTCAACTCAAATGTTTTACCAACACAATTGGTGTTTCCTGACAGCTTAAACTTGCTGACTGCATATATTTCATCTTTTCAAAAGAGCAAAATTTTCAAGACATCATCTAGCAATAACTTAAAAATTTTTAGTTATTATAGCATGAACTCTTTATCACTAGATAAACTATTGTTGAAGTTATATCCTAGAATTGTTTCTTTACATAATCTATCAGATAAAGAATCAATATTTGATGAAACTACTGGATTTTTCAATATGCCTGAAAATATAAGAGCTTCATCACAATTTATTGAAAATGGGGGAGCATATTTTGTCTTTAATGGAGAAAAATTATACCTTTGGATCCACAAGAACGTCAACTCTTTATTACTCAAGGATTTATTAAATGTCGAAAGTTTGCAATCATTATCGCCATATTTAAATGAATTACCTGAATTGAATACTTTAATTTCATTACAGGCAAGAAACTTAATATTTTTCTATCAGAATTATCTTGGTTTAGATGCTTTATCGTTTCAGTTGATTCGTCAAGGTATAGATGGTTCAGAATTTGAGTTTAATGAATTATTGGTTGAAGATAGATCTATTGATAAAACCGAAAGTTATTACGAATTGGTTTCGTTAATTCATAGAAGAATTAAAGAAAAAATAGAAAATGATAAAATTATTAAACTCAATGAACCGAAACATGATGACAGTACTTTATCGCAAAGATTTGTTCATTTCTAATAAATCACTAGTACTAATTATACTTCAAATAGATAAAGTTCATTAAAACTCGTTCAAGTTACAAAATCAATATTTTTTTTTCCTTTGTTCTTGTAAAAATCTCAAAGATTCTGGTAAAAAAGATAACCCCATTATAATTATTTCTGTTAATAATGATATGAGCTCAAGAATAATTTCATTTTGTAATAAGTTTTTCCGTAAGTTTAATAATCCTAAAGTATAAGGAGTACTTAAATCATATAATGCTTTTATTAGTTCAATTGAAATGAGAAATTTCTTTTGATAGTTTTATTAGGTTTTGTCTTTCTGTAGTTCCGATTTATTATTTAATGAATCAACAAGTAGTATAGTTGAATATACAAATTTCTTTCTAGATTTATCATAATCTAAACTAGGATTTGTAATTAAATCATCAAACGATTTTAAAGAGTAAATAATTCTTTGGACATCAACCAATTCTTTAATCTTTTCTCTATCATTGTTTATTTGTTTTAATCCTTTTTTTTCATTTCTGTATAATTGTAAATTGTCTGTTCTATCCAGCTTCTTCCTTTCGGATAAAATTCTATTCAAAATTGAAGAATCAATTGAAACGTCATCTGATTAATCTTTTTTTTCTCTTTATATACGAAGAGAAGGCACTAAAGAATGAAGCATTTATAAGCTGTTTTCAAAGAAGTTAATAGTTATGTCTCGAGCTAAGATATTGCGAAGTAGTGGCCGGAAGTTCAATTTTAAACACAGAGAGGTCTCTCTCTCTTTCTCTACAAGTTAAATCATTCTAAAAAATGCTCTCATTTTGAAACCCAGTTATAAAAGTAAGCCAAATATTATTACACTCAAAAGACTCGAGGTACTTATAAAAAGGTCTCTATTGTTGACATTTTTATTTCCGAGCCCTGATGATGATGAGGACATTGAAGATGATTCTGAACTTACAATACGACCTGTAAAAATCTGATCACTGGTTAAGATCGCACTAATTTCTGGTGGTAGCGGCTTTGTTGAAGCACTGACTTGATCAAATACGAACGTCACAGATTGAGTTATATTATTTGTCACTGCAAATGGAATAGAACCAGAAAAAATCTCTGAATTAGTATAATTGAATGGCTTTGATGAATTTGTTGTCTGTGATGAGACGCCTTCATTTAAATATTCATCATAAATATCGTTTTTAGCTTGAGCTAGGGCAACTTGATCACCATCATTATCAACAACTAGATATGTTGATTTCAAAACACTGGTTCCTAAAACTGAATAACCATAAAAATAATTTGGTGAAACTAATAGTAAGCAAGCATCTTCATTATCAGCAAACGTCAATGGTTTAGTTTCATTATCGTCTGTATATAATGGTGTTATGAAACTATACAACGGAGCAGTTATAGTTAAGTTACCAAATATAAACGCTAGAGTTGCGTCAATATCTCCCACACTGCATTTAGCAAGCCATGCACCAGTTTTCGATGAGTAATAAGCGTTTAATTGTATTGCAAGATTTATAACTGTGCTGTAAGGTAAATAACTGAAATATGTCCTCGAGTCTAATAATACTGGTTCTAGGAAACCTTCTTCTGTTATTTGTAGACTTTGATCTTTGGCATTGTTGACTCTAATATTTGTTAATGGAACAATTGGATAGTTATAGCGTAATTGGTTTTCAGATTTATCAAGATAAGGAACTTTATTGAATTTTACTAAAGGTCCAGTATAGTAATCTTGATTTACACCACCTAATATTAATTCAGCAGATTCGTTACTTTTAGGAAAAAATGAATATGCTGAAGAATTAATCAATCCTTCTTTTCTGACCAAATCTAAGAATTGATTACTATCATTATAATCATAACCATCACTTAAAATTTTACCACCTAAACCTAGGGCACCAACTAAAACATTTGAATCGTTTGAAATAACAAAGTCTGCATTGGGAAAATCAAAAGACGAATTTGAAGTAGATACTATATCTGCAATTGTTAAAGTATCGGAAACAACTGAACCATTCACAATAACATAATCTAAAAAATCAAATTTTTTCCAATCATGAAAGTCATAACCAGTGGAGGAATCTTCAAGTAAATAATTACCTTGTGTGACACAAGGATTACTATATATAGAACTTGAGGAGCTTGCTACTGAAGTGCTTGAGACAGTTTCATTATCCGGTAAACATTTAGTAAAACTGCTACCATTTAAGGCCCATAAATAAGGTTGTGCAATATCTATCCTCAGAGCATTTTGCTGTGGAGGCGTGCCTATTGAAGCGTTTACATAATAAACTAAACCTTCAACAGATCCGGCATGTATTGTTGGAAATGGGCTTTTTATTGACGATGTTTTTGAAGAGGACTTTGAAGTGGCACATATTATTGGTGGTATTATTAGAGCCAATACATAGTAAAACAGCATATTTCTCAACCTGTTAGTTGGACTCTCTGAAAGGCTGTGGTGCGATGTTTTTGTATTTTTCTTCACAGTATGTATAATCTAAAGAAATATTTAAAATCTCGGAGACTTTTCAGGACCTTTTTTTTTTCCGGAATTTAATCTATTTGGCCTCATATAAGAGAAATGCTTGAAATTGTCAAAGTCAGAAATTCACCCTCTCTAAACTAGGGGATCAAGTACTGAGATCTCTGTTTCGTGTGTGTTTGGGTCTCTATTGTCTCGTAGCACTCTGCTTGTGACATTTGAGTACCCCTGACTATATGTTGAGGATCTACTTTCAATTTTTTTTTGTCTCTGAGTAATTTCTCGTTACCTCTCAAAGTCTCATTAGCCTCATTTAATTATACTTCCAAGGCGCACCACTGGAACATCACTACAATATAATAATTTGTATAATTGGTTGGTATCTTTTCTTTATGACAATCTCACTGTATAATAAATGGATGTTTGGTTCTGAAAATTCGAATTTACCCTTGCCTATCCTAATAACGAGTTTCCATCAATTGTTATTATCAGGTCTTATCATTTTAAGCTATAACCTTCAAACCAAATCTAAAAACTAGGAAAGACTTCAGATTGTATTTGACTCGTATACTACCATGCTCATTCGCTTCAGCTGGTGATATCGGTGCAGGGAATATGAGTTACAGTGTCATAACCTTGATTATTTACACAATGGTAAAATCATCATCAATTGCATTCCACTTAATTAGTTAGCAATAGTGGTATTATTGCGCTTTAGAGTTATCCTTATTGTTGCTAATAAATTATCATCGAGAGAAATGAAAATATCCTATTAGGATTTTTCTTCCTCTTATTGTCATCGTGTATGAGTGGATTACGTTGGCTTTTGACTCAATTATTACTACATAAAAATTAACAAACGATAATCCGATATTCACAATTTATCAGTTATTGCCACTAATGTCTTTAATTTTGTATTTATCTGGTTTAATCATTGAAGATTTTAGTTCATTTTTAAATTCACCAATATGGATGGCCAAAGGTAATTGTAAATCAATTTTATTGACGATCTTTGAATCTGCCATACTACAAAGAGCGCCTATAACATTATCAATCGCTGGTAGATTTTAAAAAAAATGCAAACTATTTTAGCATCAACTTTAATTTTTTAAAGATAACGTTTTTCAAGTGTTATTGGCCTGGTTATAATGCTAATAGATATTGTTTGGTATAATAGTTACAGATAGAGCGTTAGACTCAAATAATAGATGATGTATAGTATAAAAAAGAGTAATTGTTATATATTAACACTTATCTCTTGAGAATCACGTGATTCTATCACATGATTATATAGCATTTATATACCACTTGATTATATAACATTTTATGTAATACTTTTGATTACGTCATTATGCAATTTATAAAAGATTTCTTTCCCCCCTTAAAATTTCTTTTCTTTTTTTTTTAGGCTAAAAAGGGGGGGGGTTTGTGTGTGAGAGGAGGGTGTTTGGGTGTTTCCATACCTCTTTTAGGAGTATTTTTAACTTAGTTTGGGTTACGAAAAAATATTTTTAAAAAAAAAAAAAAAGGAAAAACGTTTCTTTTTTTTGCCGCTTGATTTAGAGAAATAGAAAAAAAAAAAAAAGGATACTCTCCATCTTTTTATACAAGTGTTTTTTTATTTTTTTTTTTGCTAAAACACTCAGAGTTAATATAATCGATAGGAATTATTTTTAGTTATTTTTAAAAAAAGGCGAAAATATAGTGGAGTTGAAGTAAGATGCTAGGTTTTATCAAGCTTCATTCAACTCCGGATGGCTTCACAGTCATAGGATTACTGAGTAATTTTTATAACTACTTGAGAAACTTAAAGATTTTCGATTCAGTTTTACCACATGATGATAGCAATGATGACTTGTTTCCAAAAGTGATTAATTATGATTCCACAACTTTAGGCAAATTAAGTGCAATACCATGTTCCACGGATGAGAATATTAAAAAACTGACTAAAGTTGAAAATAACGATGGTTCTATTAGCTGGAAATTCGAGCAAGACTTCAGTAACACTATAAGCTCACCATTCTTAACAAGTTCAGGATCAACGGTTAGTGGAGAACTTTCACCAAAGAATTTTTTTATTAAAGATTCACCATCACCTGTTAATCAACTAGACACAATCGAAATAATTCCAGACCTACCAAATCCTGAATATTTCGATTTAGATATTTCTAAAGGTAAATCCAAGAATAAAGTTTTCCATTGTGAATATTGTGGTTCAGAGTTTAGAATTCGTGGTTATTTAACTCGTCATATCAAAAAACACGCTCTAAATAAAGCATATCAGTGTCCATTTTTTGATAAAAACTCGGAAAATAAATGTCATCCGACCGGTGGTTTCTCAAGACGTGATACTTATAAAACTCATTTAAAAGCTAGACATTTCAAATACCCACAAGGTACAAGATCCCAAGATCGTTCAACAACATCTGGAAAATGTGGATTATGTAGTAAACCTTATAAAAATAATGAAGAATGGTTAGATAAACATATTGAAAGTGGTGAATGTGAAAATCTACCAACCGGCTATCAAATTAGAATCAAAAATTCACGTCGTAAAAACTATGAATTTCCAAATTTAAGTCCAAATTCTTCATCAAACGATAGTCCATTTACAAATGAATCACCAAATAACGATGAAACGTCGACACCTGATGAAAAATTTGTTCATAATTTCACTGATGATTCAAGTAAAAAGAATTTTATTCTATCATCATTGAAGTTTAATGAATTTAACGATTTCGATAATAATGATGAATACTCTCTTGATGTTGAACAGAGTGTTTCATTTCGTCCAATAAATGTTAGTCAATTTTTTTAATTTATGGGGTTTATATATTTTTAATGAGGTTTTATTTAGGTTTTTAAGAAAAAGAATTAATGTGTTATACGATTGATGATTGTACTACAACTCTTTCAAGTAATGGGTAAAGAATAAATATTATAATTATACTATAGAAAAATTTTTGTTAAAGTTACAAAAAAAAATAATCAAAAAGATTATAATAACAGAATTGAAAGGATTATAACAACAAGGCAGCAATACCACCAACAACGCAAGAAACTAAACCGGCATTAACTGCATTCGCGTTAGCAAACCCAGTAGAAACCGAACTAGATGATGAGCCTGAACCTCCGGCTGCACCTCCACCAGTAGAGTTTGATGATCCTCCAGCAGCGCCTCCACTAGTTGAATTAGAACCTCCAGCAGCGGCACCACCTCCGCTAGTTGAATTAGAGGTACCTGCACCACCAACAACTGTTGAGTTTGATTGAGCCGAAACAAAACTTATTAGAGAAAAAGCTGATAAAGTGAGTGCTAATTTCATAATTCTATAGATGTCTAATTTTTTTATAATACAACTCTAAAGGAAATTTAGCTAACTATTTATATTAATTTTACAAATTTCAAAATGGCTTTGAAATTACTATTTTTAAAAAGCTCAACAAACTTTAAGCTGATTCTAGAAGAAATAGCAAGCAAAGAAAAGATTGCTCAAGGCATTAAACTCGTACTCAGAAAAAGCAAGTATGTAGGGAACTTACCTAATAAGGTAATAACCTCTTCAAAATTGAGTTAAATTTAAGCGAAATTTTTTTTGGTCCCAAAATGAATAACGAGAGAACTTTTTCCTCTTTATGATCAATATGTGTCAGAGCTATTTAAGATTATTAGGGGCCGGCCCGCGTCTTTCGCTGTACGTTCATAACGTTCTCGCTTCTCGGGATATGGGAAATGTGTCAACCATTCTATAAGGTAGACTTAATGATTGAATTATTGAGAATTTTAAAACTATTAGTATTAAATAGCTAATTTTTCATTTTACTATCGATAATATACCTTCAAATAATCATTTCAGGTATTTTTTCAAAAAATTTTTTATATTTCTGACACAAATACATTTTTAGTTTTGGGAAAACACTAGCTGTATATTTGTAAAAGATTAAACATTGAGTTTATTTTTATAATCACTTCTAATCGTTCGCAAAGCGCTGTTTCTTGCATAATGTTTCTAATTCAGCTTCCTAATGAAGTCTGGTCTATAATTCTAAAGGAATTTAATCAATCTGAAACTTTGAATCTATTACTATCAAATAAAAGATTTAAAATTCCGTGTTACGCAAAATTGTATTCCAATATTTATATAATATTATCAACCTATTCAAATCTTTTGGAAATTTACTCAGATATACAATCTGATAAATCAGTGATTACAAGTTTTTTGAAGTTTTCAAAGTTTTTGGTTAATTTAAGTAATGAACTGAAGTTTTTCATTAAAAATCTATATATTGATTATTTTATATTTGAAAATAAAATCAATCATTCACTAACATCAAAATTAAAATCAATTTCAATTATTTATAAAACTCCCCAGATACCTATAGCCTCTTTATCAAATTATGAAAGTTATTTAAGGCTCTATGAACATTTAATTATTTCTAAATTATCAAATAACGGGTATAGCTTTAACCAAATGACATTTGACGAAAACTATAAAATTTCATTTGCCAAAACTCTCAGGTATCATCCATATATTAATTTTAATTGGATATTTGACGACTTTCTTGATATTATGGAATATGACATGAATTTTGAACTAACAATTTTTAACTGGAACAGAAGCTCTCAAGATCAGTCGATATCGATGATGCAACTAATTAAATAAATCTAATTTCTGGATGATAATAAGTTTTACATCTCCAGTAAGCTCTCTTAATACCTTGCCATGTGCTTTCATCTTGTGAATCAAATTCCTCAGACGTATATTTTGGTGTTTCTAGTTCCTTATATGAGACACTCAAACCATAGTTATTTAAATCAATTTCAACTATTCTCTTATAGACATCATAAATAATTTGTCTATCAGCACCTAAGCCGTTGAAAAATGAAAAAATGCCGCTTGGTTTTAATAATCCAACAATAATATCATAAAGGTCTAACATATCGCTATAGTGTTCACTATATGTATCGTAATAAATTCCATTGAAAAAAATTCCCTTAGTTAACAAATCAGGTAAGGTTTCTTGCCATCTTCCTTCTAGGATGGTGACGTTTGATTTTTGATACCATCCATCTTCTCGTAATTTGTTAAGAACATCAGGATGTGCTTCTGATATATAATGATGGGTTGGATTTTTAGATTGAATCATTGTATCAATCACACCCAAACCAAATCCAATATTTAAAATATTAATTTCTTTTAGATCTTCATTATCAGTATCTAATTCTTTAGTAGATTTGAAGATAGTTTCAGATCCAGCTTTCATCAAATCATATTCCCAATCCATCATAACTCCATCAAGATTATCTTTTGTTACTAATGCACCGTCTTTGTATTCTAATTTCGTCTTTAAATATGTTGACTGAGTATTTGCTGGATCATTAATTAAATCTCGTTTGAGTCTTTCAAATTCCTCTTGCTTTTCTTTTATTCGTTCTATTTCTTTATCCGAGGATTCTTCAGTTTTAGTCTCAGTCTCTTTTTCTTGATTATCCTCTGGATCAAATGGTTCAATTTCATCGCCTGATAAAAACTCATAATCATCGTTTATTTTTCTTAGTAATATCTCAGCCCTAACCCCGGCCTCAACGATCTTTTCATAATATGGTGTATCTTTAAACCCAGTTTTAAAGAGAATATCACCTGGTGTTAAGTTTTCATCATCTGTTAGATTCCATCCGGCACCCCAACTAAACAACTCATCAATGAATTCCAGTATCACTTTTTCCTCCCCTTGGCTGGCGTCTTTTGGTATATTACGAACTATGATGTGTAATGGGGTAGTAGTGGACTCTAAATCTTCCTCTTCTTTACCCAACTCATAGTTCTTAGCCTCTTCTAAAGTGTATGTAGCTGGGATCCCATTTGTCAGGAAATGCTGTAGTTGATCAATATAGGTTTTGTCAATCGGCCTTTTTTTTAAAAGACATAATTCATGTAATTCAGACATCTCTATAAAGTATTGAGTGTAGCTCTATAAAATGAAATGAGCATAACATTTTTTTTTTTTTTTGTATTGCATATAGACAGGGACACGTAACCATAACATATCAAGAAGAATGCCATTTTAGGAAACTACGGACTTACTTCTAATTAGTATTATTTTCTCGGTGCCTATATTTAAGTGTTGCTACATGATAAACTAGAATATCGAATTATATGTTTGCGTCATAATTAAAAATGAATACCAATCAAAAAAGAGACATCCTTAAGCAGTGTATCTTTTTTCAGCTTCTTTCCAGTTGATAACGTTCCAGATAGCTTTGAAGTAATCAGCTTTAACATTTTGGTACTGTAAATAATAAGCATGTTCCCAAGCATCAATTGCAACCAATGGAGTATATTTAGCACCAACTGTATCCTGATTAGCAGTAGTAACAATTTCAATGGCTCCATTTTCATTGTTTTTAACGATCCAAGCCCAGCCTGAACCTTGAACACCAGCTAATTTAGCATTAGTTAGACTAATTAATTTATCAATTGAACCGTATTCTTCATTAATTTTTGAACCTAATTCACCAGTTGGTAATTCACCGCCACCTTGGCTAACAGGAGCTAAGTTTTTCCAAAATATGTTATGATTTCTAAAACCACCACCATGGAATTTAATTTGTGCTTCCAATTCAACAGTTTTTAAAACATCACCTCTTTGAGTAGCTTCTGCATGTTGCTCAATTGCAGTGTTAAAACCATTGACATAGGTTTGATGATGTTTTTTATGGTGGATTTCATTAATTTGACCAGAAATAAATGGTTCTAAAGCACCGTAGTCATAATCTAAATCTGGTAAAGTAACTTTGGTTCTGTATAGTAATGGAGCTCTAGTTGCTTGAGTACGTAGAGCACGAGTAGTAGTAGTTAGAAAAGACATTTCTCAATTGAAGAACGATTTAATTGAACTGTGGTAAAGAATCCAAAGGAAAACTTTTAGGAGAAAATTCCTAGATTTATATAAAAGCAAAGAGTGCACGTAACGTTGACAAATTACCTTCGAGAAATACGTCAGCTTTAGATCTTACTTATTTTATAATTTTTTGACATATAAAACTTTTATAAATAGATATGCTAATTCCTTTCACAATTGCATTTGTGTACTATTTGGCATGGTTGTTTTTAGTGGTAAATATGATTTCATGAACCAAAATAAAAAAAAGACACTTCTAACCTAATAGCCATTTTTAGATGAAGATATTGTATTTCAAAAACTGTTTCCACCAATTGAATATGCAATTAAAATACCGTTGTTTCTTGTTCTCATAGCCTTTGTCACCTTTGGAACTTATATTAGCCTGTTATTCATAAAGTCGGAAGAAAACAGAAATCCCATAGAAATAGATAAGAAACGATAATACAAAAACTCCATAGACAGACATGATGAATAAAATAAATTCTCTTTATAGGTTGACTTTATATACGAATAAACTAATAATGATGGGAATAGACAAGGATAACACTATCTTTTTCCTATTTAGGTAGTCAATATTACGATGGTAGATCCACGCGCAGAAATCCCAGGTTCGATCCAGTCCAGCACGTCTGAGTGTCTGACAACGTCAATCTCAGACATTTTGTACTAGATATCATTGACTACGTATCAAGTCAGCTACGAATCTCGAGAGATAGAAGTATCAGATTGAGGTCATTCAATTGTGAAAAGCTCAATATATTAAAGTGATTTTAGGTCAAGTAGTTAGACAGAGTTCATTATCATTTATTATAGTAAATTTAGCACTTGGTTTGCATTCGAACTGTTAAGAGATACCCAACACCTTCATTATAGGTCCTATATGATTTCAGTATAATGTTTCGTAAAAAATCTGTTCAGGATTTTCAATTTGGGAGTCGGATAGGTGAAGGTTCATATTCAACAGTCTATAAAGCAGTTGATATTCAAAATAGAAAGGTATTTGCGATAAAAGTTTTATCCAAGAAGCATATTGTTAAGGAGAAGAAAATTAAGTATGTTAATATCGAGAAAATAACTTTAAACAGGCTAGGTCGTCATCCAGGGATTGTAACACTTTATTATACGTTTCAAGATGAAAATTCATTGTATTTTGTTATTGATCTGGCTGAGCATGGTGAGCTTTTAACGATAATAAGGAAATTAGGGTCTTTGAGCGAGAATTGCTCAAAGTATTATATGATTCAATTAATTGATGCCATTGATTTTATGCATAGCAAAGGTGTTATACATAGGGATCTTAAACCAGAAAATATTTTAATTAACTCAGATATGAAAATAATGATTACTGATTTTGGAGCTGCCAAAGTACTGAATTTAGATGAAAAGGGCCAAATTGTGGAAAATCTATCAACTGAAGAATCTTTCAGTAAAGGCTCGTTTGTTGGAACAGCTGAATATGTTTCACCTGAGCTATTGAAATATAACACGTGCGGATTTGAATCTGATATTTGGGCATTAGGTTGTATTTTATTCCAGTTTATTGTTGGTGTACCTCCATTTAAAGGTAAGACTGAATATATGACTTTTGAGAGAATTGTCAATTTGCAATATCAGTGGCCGAATTTTTTTATACCTGAATTGATTAAAGATATTGTTAATAGTTTATTAAAGTCAGACCCGAAGGAGAGATTGAGTATTCAACAACTTCAAAAGCATCCTTGGTTCGTGGGAGTCAACTGGGAAGATAAACCAAGAATTTGGGCAACAAGTCCACCAAAATTGGAATCTTATAGGCCTTTAGTTGAGCAGCAATTAAGCCAAACAACTCAACAATTCAAGAAAATTGTAATCCAAAAAAAGTTACCATCTGCGACAGTTAAAAAGCAATTGTTGAACAATACCATTAATCAGATCAGAAATGATAAATCAAATTTCTTATTCACTGCGAATGGTAATGGCAAACAAAAACAAGGTCAAAGTAGACCTGAATTGGCACCACAAAGGATTGGATTACAACCTTCAAAATTACTTCCACAGTCAACTATTCTATCAAATACTTCAAATGGGTCACCAATTAAGACTCAGAGATCAATCCAAGTTCCACATATTTCTCCACACCCACCAAGCAGCATCGCTGCACGAGAACCGACACTACAATCAGATCATTCGAGCTCTCAAAAAATGCAGCTGAATCAATTACCACTATCATTACCTTCATCGAAGAATATTGAGGATAGTGCCATTTCTCAAACAGTTCAATCCCAACCTAAACCCAAAATTATACAGCCTCCTCCTAAAGTAGCAACGTTGCCAACTCCCGTCGAGAAGAATGATACACATATTACGGCGCAAGCAAAATCTGATCTTCAGTTGAAACCATCACAACCAAAGGCTTCTGCACAGGAATCAAAACCAAGACCACCACCATTACTAATACCAGAGAAGCCTAGCGCAATGGTACATGGGCAGCTCAGCTCACACAGTACATTGATCAAAAGGTCAGAATCAAAACCAAAACCACCTGATATTCAGATTTCTAAAGACTTACCGAAAGACTTGTCAAAAATCCAAGCGCAAAAGACTGAGACCTCGAAGGATCAAACATTGAAGGATCAAGCATCAAAGGATCAAGTGTCAAAGGCTCAGATACCAAAACTTCAGACACCGAAAGTTCTAGGAATTAAGGCACAAGTTTCAAAGAGTCAGCCTCCAAGGACGGAACCACCGACTTTTAAGAGAACTCCAAATTCGAGTCCACGAGTCAAACAGTCACCATCATTTAACTCCAAACCAAGCCCAGTTGTAAAAGAGTCACCGTCATTTAGCCCAAAGTCAAGTCCAAATATTAAACAATCACCCACATTTACTCCAAAAGTACCAGCTTCAATTAAGAAGAGGGTTGTACCAGAATCACCAAGGATTGCTGGTCAATTAGAAACAGCTGCTAGGAAAGATAATCTAACTATTCCTCTTGAAGTATTGCAAATTTTAGCTGATGATGAGAATATCATCAAACTAGATTTCATAAACATGTCAGAACTCGATTATAACAGTTTGATAACATTTGATCCAAATTCGGCTTTATCTAAATTGAAAAAGGGTATTGGATTAGATGATGTTTTGATCAATGAAATCATAATCAAGTATCAATCAGAGTTAGATTCAAATACAAGAAGAATTGTTCTAGCTATTACTGATAATGGGAATCTACACTTATTTAGTACTAAATATGTGGACCAACTAGCTTATTACTTGAGTATTGATCTAACTGATAAGCTGTTTGCAATGTATGACTATGAATTTAGTGAGTTTAGTGAGTCCGGTTATTTGATTTTAGAGGTATTCAAGAAAAATAAATTGATATTCTTATCGCCATTAACTAAAGCAGTGAAACGTGACTTAAAACCAGCTGCTGCTATTAATCAACACAGTAAATTTGGTTGGATTGATTCACTATTAAAGACCAAGGAATTATTGAGATCAAAGGCTAACTCACGCAAGTCAACTGCATCGTCATCCTCATCACCGAAATTGGAACCTAATAACGTTGTGACATCTAGTACTAGAAACACAACAACTTCTACAGTTTCCAGTAATGTGAGAGTATTTAAATCTAGTAGAATTAGTTCAGATTCTAGTTTAAGTGGGAATAAAAAGATATCAAAAAATGATAAAAGTTCAGCTACAACTATTCAACAACAAAACAAAAGATTCGCAGGAGGTGCAGCAGCTGCTGCATTTAATGCTTCACGTTGAAATCTGCAAATAATGAAAGTTATAGTATTTCTTTTTAGATAGATTCCCAAATAAATAACTGATCGTCTATTTTTGGATTAATGAAAATCAAATTTATACACAAATTAGCACTTTCCACCATTTCTTCATAAATTAAAACCCTGAATCGTAGACAAAGATTAAAAAGAAAAGGATACGTAGGATTATCATAATATTAGTAAACTTTCAATCTTCTATAAGGACACTAGCATCAAAATATAGACTTGGATCTAATGAACTGATATCTGCACTACGCGATTCACCTTCTAACAACAATTCAGCCAGTATTTTACCAGTACCAGGTGCATTATTTATACCCCAACAAGAATGACCACTGGCAAGATATAAGTTTTCAACGTTTGTTTCGCCAATTAGCGGTCCTGAGGATGAAGGCACATCTAGAACAGGTAAATAGCAAGCCTGCCTTTTCAAAACATGACCTTTTGATAGATTTGGACTTAATTTACCAACATAACGGAACAACTGGTCACATTTTTCCTTGATAACTTCAACATCATCCGTTGTTTCTGGTAAATCAACTAGAGTATCGCCTTCTCCACAAACATAAACCTCATCTTTACGTGCGTAGACTTCTGGTGAAACATATTTGTTTCTACCGATTTTCAATTCTGTGAAGATGGCATAAGGAGATACCATACCGTTATGTGGAGAAATTGTTATTGAATGCGCACGTAATCCAGATATTGGGCAATCTGGTAAAATCTTTGAAGTCCATGGACCCATTGATAAGACTATTTGATCACCCAGTACCTCAATACTTTCCGCAGTTTCTTGATTTTTTGTTGGTCTATATGTGATCCCTTTGGCTGAACCTGAATCATCAGAAAATACTATATCTTCAACTTTCCCTAATATTAATTCTACAGCACCAGATTCAATAGCTTTTTTTAAAATGAAGTTTGTGAATTTATATGGATGTACTTGGGCAGTGGAATCTTTACCACCAAGTTCGGACCAATCACTTATCACATCACTTCTAATCCAATTAAGGTCACCCGGTAGATGAGGTTTTGAAGTCAAATCTTGTTTAATTGAATTTTTTGTTACTGTTCTTCTTTTTGGTAATGGGGTTCCTTCTGTTTCTGTTTGCTCGGATTCTGTCGATTTTAAAGATTCTTCACTTGTGTCTGGTGTAATCTTAGTATTAGTCTCCTCTTCTGAACTTGTCGCAGAAGAATAAGCGTCATCATCGTCGTTTAGTATATTTTGAATGTTACCTTCTAAAGATACGGTTGTTAATCTTCTGTAACCCCATTCTTCCTCACCATTATATTCATCAGACAAGTCTTGATGTAATTTAAAGCTCAACGGGACAATTTGTTGAGGGAATGCCCATAGTGCTAATAAACCTCCAGCTTTACCAGAAGCACCACCGGCTACTCTTTTAGATTCCAATATCGTGATGTGATGTGTTTTAGCATTGAAATCAGGATGTTTAGTTAAGTAGTATGCAGTACATACACCAATGATACCAGCACCCACTATTATTATATGTGTCTTCCCTTCCGCCTTACCTGAAGGAGTTGAAGAAAATGCTAAATAATCACTCATTATTAATTCCTATTTCTTTGCCAAACCTTTGTTGCACAAAAAAGCAAGTAAAAATTTTGCAAAAAACTAGGGGACCTTTATTGAAAACCTCCACTGAGAGCTTATAATCCTTTAGATAGTGGTATTTTTTCCTGAAAACTATTCGACTTTGAGATATTATTCTTTTAATATATGTGACCTTAATGAAGTTCTGCTAAACCGCACAGCAAGCTAATCAAACAAAGACTTCCTTTTCTCCTTTCCGAGAAATAACAATACTAAACCTATAGTACCTAGTTTGAAATACGTTGCAGATTAAATTTTTTTTTTTTTAGTTATTTGGCGAAGGCGCCATTCAATTCTTAATACTAAGATGTCGGTTTGCGCAGGAATCCCGTTAAAGCGTAAAATGGAATTAGAAGAAAAAAGCACACAAAAAAAAAAAAAAAAGAAAAAAAAAAAAAAAAAGGAAAGGAAAATTTATTTTAAAAAAGGAAAAAAAAAAAAAAAAAAAAAAAAAAAATTTTTAAAAAATCGTACCATTTTTTTCAATTGTAACCATAGTAACAATCATATCATGCAATAAAAATAACAAAGTTAAGGGAAGTCTCACAAACCCACAAAGAGGGTGGATCCCCATGATCCCGTGTGTTCGATTTTATTGGGCTTCTTTAGCCCCAAACACAGGATAAAGATATATATACATACCGTACTATTGTTCCTCCCAATATGGTAAACAGCTGATTGTATAATCTTTCTCTTCTCAAGTCTTTGATAATTTTTATCGCTTTTATATTATGTATTGAGTATTCCACTCAATTTTTGCTGGAGTATACTTAGAAGATAGAGCTAATTAATGGTTAGTCGCGCTTAGGGCTAATATGGAATAAAATACGCAAATGGGAATCCCGTTAGAGTTAGGGGGAAAGATGTGGGCCGACAGGGGAAAAAAAACCAAAAAAAAAGGTTCTCTCTTCAAGTCCAGGCAAGGTTTCCAGTAATGAACTGTAAGTTTCCCCCCCCCCTAAGGTTTTAATTTTATTCTCCCTGCATTGCATGGTAAGCCTACATATTTAACATCACGTGCAAAATCACATGTAGTATTGAAAAAAAAAAAGTTTTTAAAATGGGAATGATCACGTGATGTATCAGGCAATTATAACTAATACTAATAAAACAATAAGAACAACAATTAAAAGTCCAATACAACAATCGCTGGCTTTTTCCTGGTTGGCTCTGATGACATGCTCGACTCTTCTAAGACCACGACCAACTTTCGTACCTACTCGATCGAGTTCACCATCAAGTTCCTCTATAATATAGGCTTGTTCTTCTAACTCATTACCCATTGCCCTTGCTTGTTGATTTATCGTTTGCATGCTTGTATAAACCCCATCTAAATGTTCATCTTGCTCTCTAAATATTTCTTGTTGTTGGAGCTCATTTAACCCATTGACTTCATCTTGATGTGGTTCTTCATCATATCTAATAAAGGGATTACTACCATCTTTAGCCTGAGTTTTACCTTTTAGCTTTTCATTCCATTGAATTTGAATATTCTCGTATGATTCTTCTAGTTTCTTAACTATATCTTCGCGTTTCGTTATTTCACTTTTAGTAATTTTAAAAAAATCTGGATCATTTTTACTTGATTCTATGGAATCTTTTAAGTCCTGTATCGTTTCATATAACTCTTGGTTGTTATTATTAAAGTCAGATTCTATTTCGATGTTTATATTCGTAATCTTGTTCAAAAAATCTTCCAAATTTCTATTTTGATGTTGAGCATCTTCCAACACTTCAATGAATGGATCCATTTTATTTTTAAAATTTTATATTATCTATAGTAATTAATAGTTGAAAACCAAATCTCTAATCACTTAGAGGGTTCTATTGAGATTGCTAATTTATTTTTGATATTCGTGTACAAATTTTCTAAACCGATTTCTTAATAAGAAAAACAAATAGAATCTATTTTAGATCTTCACACGAAAATGAGCTCGGAACAAGATATTGTGATTCAAGATGCTGATCAAATAAACATCGCTGCTCCAGCACCAAAGCTAGAAGAAAACAATGAACGTTCGATTTCTTCAACTCAATCACCGCAAATAAAATTAGAAGAACTAAGAAGTACAGGTAATACACCTGCTCCACAAGTACTTCAGTTTCAGGTTCCATCAGATCTAAGCCCGTCAGAAATTATAGGTGGTGCTCCTGTAAGACAATGGTTAAATGCAAACGTGACTCCTTATTTACTGGATGGTGTTCGTAAAATATCGAACGAAAGACCTGAGGATCCATTACGTTCACTAGGAGAATATCTAATAGCACAAAGTGGTAAAAATAAGTAAAGATGGAAACGCCTTGTATTATAGAAAATAAATAAAAACAGACATAAATAATTATTTACATAGTAAATTAACCTCGTTAGAATTTCTCCTCTCTAGATATTTGATCGTCATAATTATGTTGGAGGATGTTTAAGCCCCAACTTCCGAAGATATTTAATAGACCAACTCTCCAACCTCTGATTAAACCTTCAACACCATTATTCTCGTTTTTGGAGTAATAAATATCAAATAATGTTTTCCAGATGCCTGAAAATCCACCAAATTTAATTATTAGTTTATCTTCACCACTAATCTTTAAAGAGTTTGAAGATGTATCTGAATTCTTCAAAAGATATGCGACTTGAGCTCTTCGTAATAACGTCTCAAGTGGCAATTTAACAAACAACTCTAGGATTGATGATAATAAACCAATTGAACTATATAGGATTGGAGACCCGTATCTATCAATACCAAATTTAACAAATAGTAAATATGGCGTTAATTTTTTGAAGATATTATTAACCAAACTATTTAAAACAGTTGGAATGATTAGTGAAGAAGGACACGTAAAATATTTCAAATTCTTAATCGAGTTTCTTATGCTTCTTTCACTGCTATTGATTGATGTTACAGTCAGTTTTGTTCTTATAATATCTAGAGGAGCAAGAATTAAACCTGTTAATATAGAAGCCGATAATGAAAGTAATAAAGTGGTTGTTGGTTCTGGCGAGTGTGTAACATCAACGAAGAACGGATCTGGAATTTGTAATAAAGGTGAAAAGAACCCCGATATCCATGCCTCTAAAGTTGCAGATAATGCGTTATAAATAAAATTCGCATTTGAAGCTCTCCATAATCCTCGTGCACCTTCATATGATAAAAGGCTGGACATAATATCAATAGTATTCAGTGAAACTGGCTGAATGTGATGTCTGTCTACCAAATTCAGTGACCTGGATCTATTATTTCTATTTTTATTCTTACGTTTGATACTTCTTGTTCGTGATTGTGGGAAGTTAGAGCCTTCTTCTTTTGACTGAAAATAATTTATTTCCTCCTCCTCCTCATCATAATCATTTAGTTCATTAATTTCATCAAATTCATTATTATTTTTATCAGATTGAGTTTCAAATTTACCAACTTGTAACAATAATCTTGCAACTTCAAAAGGCTGTGAGATTAAACTTCGAATATAGTTTTTAAAGAAAGAGTGAACAAGGGACTTGATTAATTCACTAACGTTATTCCAATCAAAATATTCACTGAATTCAAGGTCTGAATATACATTCTTTTTTATATTGTCATTATAATTATTAACCCGTACAATGTTTCTTAATGACCTTCTACCAGTATCATTAGATCCATACCCACCAATTCCAATATTATTGCTCATTGACCGTTTTAAGTTAGCTGACCTTGAGATCTTTGAAGCAATAGTATCACCATGTTCATCAACAACTCCTATACCTGGTCTATAAACTGCAGAGTAGCCACCATGGAACGTTTCGGGATCATAGTAGGGTCTTAGATTCTTGATGGAATCAGACATTTTAAAAACACACCGCCACTTAGTTTTCAATTAAAATAAAGTGTAACCTTGTTGGTAGCAAAGATTAATGCTACGGTCTGTTAGAAATTATTGTAGTTACAGGCAAGAAAGATAATACGACCGTGATAATATGGCAGTAAGTAAGCTATAGAGAAATCATAACTTCTATATATTTTCTTTCTCTTCCGCATCTGTTGGCATAAGACTGTATCTCTTCTTCCCCTTTGGTGTACCAGTCTGCGTGTTGGTTAAATAAGAGTTGGTACTTAGAACTCTATTGGCAATAACATTCTTATGCAAAGATGACGAGGTTTCATCGCTTGAGATATTTGCAATAGCAGCTGACCCAATAATTGTTCTTAATTTGTTGATACTGAGGTTATTTATATCATTAGTGAGATTTAAGTGCTCTTGAGATAATCTCTTCAAGTCTTCATAGCGAGTTAAGTAGGCCTCATTTAATGATTCCAATCTCAATTCTAATTTCACTTTCTGTTCAGTTAATTTCAGAATATCTTCTGATGTTTTAACCAGTTTAGTTTTTTCTTCGAGTTTTGCCTTCAATTCCTCGATTTCTTTATCTTTTAACTGGATCAATAGATTCTTTTTCTCAGTCTCATCATTTGATCTATTTTCTAGTATTTCTTGATATTGTACTTTACAACTTTCAAACTCTGTTATGGATCTTTCAAGCGTCTGAGATAAAGACTCTTCGAGAAATTTACTATTCTTTTTGAGCAATGAGAAAATACCATTAGATGAATCATGTAACTTTTCCAACTTTTCCGAAACAATATCTCTACTTTCCTTATGATTTTGCAATTGATCCAAATTTGCAATATTGTTTTGTTCTGTTATTTCATTGAGTTGTTCCGAGATTTTCACTCTAAGACTATCGATTAAGTCTTTTGCTTCTTTGTTTTGGCTTATGGAACTTTCTTGTAATATTGATAGTGCATCTTCTATTGCTGAAAAATCAGGAGCTTTTATACTCTCTTGTTTCGATTTAATTTGGTTAGTAATATCCAATAACTTTTTAATATTATCCTCTTGTTTGATATCATCCAACGTGTTATTTATATTAGTTAAGGACATATCAACAGAGGAGTGATTACCTTTTATTAAAGCTTGGGTCTGTTCATGGCTATTTAAATGAACTTGCAAACTTGTTTCTATCTTGGCCAAGTTTTGCTTTTGAGAGTCACTTATTGCGCTGGTATTAGACTTAAAATTAGTTAGCATTTCTCTCAAATTTTTGAATTCATCTGTGAAAAAAGACTGCGCTTCATGACCTATTAATTCAATGGATGAAAATTTCTCTAGGAGTTGACTTTCATTACTATTCTGAACTTTTTCATATATTTTTTCTATATTTTCCGACAATAAAACTTGGATCTTTTCTTCTGTTAATTCAGAATGTTTAGTAGGTTCTCTAACATTCTGCAGAAGGTTCTTTAAATGTGAGTTATTGTTAGACGATCTTTCAACAAGATTATCTAGATCAATCTGGGTCTGTTTGACAGAAGTATCAATACCAAGAAGAAGAGTTTTCAATGTGGATTGTACGTCGTTAATTCTGCTCAATTGATGCTCAATCTCTGAGCTATCCACGGTTGAGAACTGAAGTTTGCCAACAGCTTTTGGACTAGAGTTCCGTGACTTACTATGATTAACTCTGAGCATTTGTGGCGATACTGGTAAAGGTGGTGGGTTTCTCAATGGATCATTACTATCCCACATACTCTTTGTTTGAACTGGTGATCCCAGAACATTAGAGTTATGGCGTGATGGGGTAGACACTGGACTGATATTTTCTTTACAAGCACTTTTGTCGTCCTCGATTGATTCCGACATAATCAATTAGTTTCGTTGGACTCAACTTGATTATACAATTTAGACCTTCTTTTTATCGTTTCAAAAAGGTAAACACAAAATGTAAACAAGGGCAAAATACGAGGACATATCATGTGACTTTATTTTCTCGGAATAAAATTCGGGTAATGCTAAAATTTATTTTCCATGGGTAAACTTTGGAACCTGCGAAGTTCTGAGTATGAGCTTAAAAATTCGACGCAGATTTTTCACTATAGTTAAAGATCAATAATACTTAGAGTTTATTGTATTAAAGATGGCTAAGTTTATTAAAGCAGGTAAAGTCGGTAAGTAGATTTTTTTGCACCACATTGGTGGTAACTTGTAAGGAATAAATGGAGATGCACTATTTATTTTGGGATGTGAAAACAAAGTATTCAAACGTATACTTTACATCGAATTTTGTTCCAATAATAAAAATTAGAAGTTGAATATTCAGTATTTTAATTTATGCAAAATATCTAATCTCAACTAGCAAATGAAATGAATAGGTTGAATCAAATAAACCTGTCAAACATGAATTGTTTATATTTTTATTCAAACGACACATTTCTCAATTTTGCATTAAGAATAAAATTCCAATTAAATTTCTTACAAGAGATCCCTAACTTATTTGAGTTCATTAGTATCTAACATTACTTATAGCCATTGTTGTTCGTGGTCGTTACGCCGGTAAAAAGGTGGTCATCGTTAAACCACATGATGAAGGCTCAAAAGCGCATGCATTCCCACACGCTTTAGTTGCTGGTGTTGAAAGATATCCATCAAAAGTTTCCAAAAGAGTTGGTGCTAAGAAATTAGCCAAACGCTCAAAAGTCAAACCATTTATCAAAGCTGTCAACTACAATCATCTATTACCAACCCGTTACACCGTTGACATTGAAGATTTCAAAACTGCTATCTCAACTGAAACTTTTGAAGAACCATCTCAACGTGAAAACGCTAAGAAAGTCGTCAAGAAAGCTTTTGAAGAAAGATATCAAGCTGGTAAGAACAAATGGTTTTTCACCAAACTTAACTTTTAAATGTCTATAGCATCGTGGTTTAAAAAGGTATAAAAAGTTTTTTATTCGGATTCAGGCACTGTAGCATAATGATTTGTAGAATATATATTCTAATATTTCTCTTAGAATTTACAACAAAATGGAGGCTTTAATTTTTGTCTTGTTTTTCGAAAGTCCCAATATCTGCCAAAACACGATTGAAAAAGTAGAAAGTTGATCATAATAATATATAAAGATGTTCAACAGCAGAGCTGCGTCTACGACACCCAAATACTTCGCTCGTTTGTACGCCTCATCTACAGAACAGCGACTTGTGACATTAAAGAAGACTGTATTTGATGTTAAAAATATCATCAGCAACTTGGAATATGTTGTGGAAGTAGCGAAGAAAAGAGAACTACCAGAAAATGTCATTAATGAGATCTCATCTTTATGTGAAAAGAATGATCGAGTGAAAACTATATCGTTGAAGCTCAATGAAGTGTTGAAGGAAAAGAATAGCACTCAACGCTTGGTGAAAGAGTTATTAGCCAAGAAGGAAGACATTACTGATTTGAAAGCTCAACAATTGAGTCAAAGAAACCAGGAAAAAGAGTTTGGAAAGCAGCTTAAGGAGGCACAGGCAGAATTAAACAGAATTCTGGACTATGTTCCAAATGATCTTGATCGATCAGTTGAAGCGGAGGCGAAGATCATCACATATCTTAATCCGTTACCAGAATACAAGGCAAATATTAGGCTGGAGCATAACGTAATCGGAACGGAACTGGGAATAATTGATCTCAAATCTGCATCAAAAGTGAGTGGTTCATCATGGTACTATTTAATTGGAGATGGTGCATTGTTAGAGCAGGCGTTAGTACAATATGCTTTAAGTCAGGCCAGAAAAAATGGATTCACCATGGTCATTCCTCCTTCGATAGTAAGAAATGAAATAGCTAATGCTTGTGGATTCAAACCAAGGGACCAGAATAATGAAGAACAGACATACCAATTGACTAATGGTGATTGGTGTCTAACAGGTACCGCCGAGATACCTTTAGCTGGTTTAGCTATAGATAGTGTTTTCAAGCAAGAAGAACTTCCAAGACGGACTGTAGGAGTTAGTAGAAGCTATAGAGCAGAAGCTGGCGCAAGAGGCAAGGATACAAAAGGGTTATATCGTGTTCATGAGTTTACAAAAGTTGAGCTGTTTGTTTGGACGACAAAGGAGGAATCCAGCAATGAGCTGGAGAAGCTACTTTTATTCCAGGAGGAGCTCATATCTTCCTTAGGGTTGAGTGCCAAAGTTATTAACATGCCTTATAATGATTTAGGTGCTCCTGCTGTTAAAAAATACGATATTGAAGCTTGGATGCCCGGTAGAGGAAATTTTGGAGAGGTCACCTCCGCTTCAAACTGTACAGATTACCAATCTAGAAGACTACATACAAAATATAAAAGCTCAGAAGACGGTAAAAGCTATTTTGTTCATACTTTAAACGGAACTGCGATGGCTGTTCCCAGGGTTATCGTTGCCATCATTGAAAACTTTTACAATCATGAAACAAAGCGTATAGCCATTCCAGCTGTTTTGCAAAGATATATGGATGACAAGGAGTACATAGAGGTCCAGTAATTAAACTTGTTAATATAAATAAAATGAAAAATAACCTGATTAAACCCTACAAAAGCATTTGATTTGAGTAAAAATGTATGTTGCCCTTACCGATTGGATTTGTAGGAAAATTTGTATGTAGCAAAATTGGACTACGATGAGTATTTTAAACAGATCACTACAATTAATTAGTTAAATACATCATACCACTTGAATTTTAAAGCCAATCAATTGTATTTGAATATTAGTTGATATCTATTATTACACATAGATTAGGAAAAGATCTTGGATTGTTAAAGGTTGCATCCGATTCTACTTTGCCATTCTATTTTGCCATCTCAGAAGACAATCGGGAAACTATTCTTAGGCCTTTAATATTTACAATTTAATTGGTTTCCATTGATATTTATCTCATTATAGTTACTGCTGCCTACTGCATATTAGGGTCTCATTGAAGGTTCTTCAAAAATGATCATCTCTAAAAGACAGGAGAAATACCTTGAGGAAATACCAGAGTCGTTGGAGAGGCTAATTAATGCAATCATCAATTCTTCCATTTGTGAGCTTCCGAAGATTTTGAACTCAAATCTGAAATGGGATACTTCCAAGGGGACTCTGTTAACTTGGGTCAATGTTTTGAATCGTTTTGATACAATTCTTGAGAGTATCACAGTAAAATATGGGTTAGTTGAGGAGTTTTCTAAACCAGTTCAATTAGAAGAGAAAGATACTGAAATCGTCGTTTCAGTTTTAGATTTCACATATATGTTACTTGATAACTGTACACATAAATCAGTGTATGCAAGTTCTCATAGATTATATGATTTATTAAACTCTCCAACAGTACCAGTCATCATTGGTGTCTTGAAATGCTTTGTCGTTCTGGGAAAAAAATACTCGATAAAAACTATGAAGAGAACGTTCGTTGCAACAAGAAAAGTTTCAGATAGAATATACCCATTTGTTTTGTTTTTACCGGCTTCAACGCTGACTGCAAATACTGGTAATAATGATAATTATTCATTGATAGATTTTATCAAAGAGAATGCTCAAGCACCTGATAAATGGAAACAATTAGAGTTTGTTTATTATACTAATCAGAATAAGACATCACATGTACAAGATCCAGCTATAGAGTCACCTTCGGTTAAAAGAATAAGAAACCAGCAAACTCCATCTCCAAGTAAAAAGAGAAAAGATCTAACAGAAATTGGGCAATCTAAGTCAAATTATTCTTCGAAGTCAAACAGAGCTTTGCGTTTCATGATATCAGAAGAAGACCTACGTAAGCTTTCATTACAGCAAATTTTTGATAGAGGAAGTGAGAAAATACCTGCTAAATCTTGGTTGAGATTTAGTTTGAAAGCAATTATGGCCAAGGCTTTTAATGCAAATTCCTATGAAAATATAAAATTGAGACAAGATCTTGTTATAATCAAAGCTTTGGCTGTGTCTCTGTTGGTACTCGTTAATAGCGACTTCGAAGTTAATTCTAGATTATTTGAAGCTGATCCGACTTTACTAAGCTCTTTAATTGATCTGGTCAACTTGCACAATAACATTCCTAGAAGTGTTAGATTAAACGCTGTGAAAGCTCTAGATTGCATCTCTTCTCTAAAAACTTGGTCAAGTGAAATTGTTAGAGGTATGGGTGGCAGCGTTTCTCATGGATTACTTTTTCAAAACTTAAGACAAATTAATAAGCAAATCCGAGATAATGAAGTTAAACTTATAGATGAAGAATTCAACTTGTCTTATTTTAGTCTAATTTCAAACCTTACCGATACAAAATCACTGGGGAGTTTGCTTGTTTCTGCTGGTTTAATACAACAGTTAACTGAATTCATTCCCTTAAAAGGTGATTTCCGAAAAACTGCTGCTGCTGCTACTCACCTTTTAGATTCTGTTGTCTCTAGTGTTCCTGATAATGTTGTACTATTTAGGGATAACAATGGCTTTGATGCTTTGATAGAAGCCACTGGATATGAGGTTGATTTTGCATTGGATAACCCTGGATATGGTGGAGGACCGCCAACATTGACTATTGTTCATTATTCAATTAGTTTCAAACAAGCGAACTATATCCGTGCCCTATTGAAGTTCATACATCACCTTCTTCAAAAGGAGAGTGGCGATAGAGTCAGAAATTTATTTGATTCACCATTGTTGAAACATTTGAACAAAATCTTGAAAAATGTCAAAGTTTTTGGTTATACCTTAGTGACTTTATCTCTTAATATTGTGAGTGCCATTATTCATAATGAGCCTACTTCTTATTCAATCTTGAAAGAGGCTGGTACAATTGATTTGATAGTCAATAATTTTGAGTCATTTTTTGGAAAATCTTCTGATCTAATTACATGTCTTCCAAATAATATTGGAGCAATTGCACTTAATAATGAAGGCTTACAAAAGGTAAAAGATGCTAAACTTATTCAAAAGTTCTTTACATTGTTCGATAATAATGAGTATGCAAAAGCATTAGTTATTGATGATGTTTCAGACTTCTTAGGAGCTGCTATTGATGAGCTAGCAAGACATTATACAGATTTTAAGCCAATTATTGTGGATGAGATTGTATCATTAATCAAAAGGATACCTGAAGTAGGAACTAAGTCTTTACCTAAACCACATATCTACACTTCAAAAAATGGTTCTTTCTATCATAGCAAAGGCGACGAAATCATTGATAATGAAGAGGGGGCCAATCCGATTTCAACATGGGAGTCAATTGATGAGGCATATATTTTAGAAAATGCATCAGTATTTCTTGGAAACCTTATTCAGTTCAGTAATTCTTGGACTGCAATCATGGATAAAATTTCGTTTGAGGAATGGATTCCATTATTACGTTTAAAGAATTCACCATTCGATTATGTATACTCCAACAGCATGTATCCACTTAATGGGGTGCTTAAGTACTTTGATGATGAAAGGAGGGAATATGCTACTAGATATATAGTAAACGAAATATCTAGAGAGCTAACTGATTTGGAAGAGTTTTACACTTCTAAAGATTCTATATCGTTATTTCAGAAATTTGAAGGTGACGAGGAGAGATCGAATAATCTTTTGAACAATTTAATTGGCATTAATAATATGTTGTTTGCATTTACAGATGTTTATTGCAATCCAAGTTCACTCTCTGCAACTCGTGTTGATCAACTCGCAAAGTTTTTTTCAGACGAAAGTGGAGTGAAGACTCTTAGAATTTTAGGTCTTTTGCTACAGCGTGTGGCATTTGAAGAATATATCCTTCGTTCTTCTATGCCAGATATTGTTGCTGATGAAACTTTGATAAATCAATACGATGATGGCTTCCCACCTTTAAGAATCTTAGCCAAGGAGAAATTAGAGAACAACAAGCATGAGAAGACATCTGCAAAATTCAAAAACAGCGTTCAAGTACGATTTTTAGCTCAACGTATACATTCTTCTATATCAATTTTATTCAATACTCTACTAACTTTGCCAACTACTGCAAGACAGGATTATACTGTTGATTCATATAGAGGCTTTACTGTGTTAGTCTCTCAGGAAATTACTGGAATTTTCAGTAAATATTTAAGCTCACCGTTATCGAAAGCTCCATCTTTCTTGTTGGTTTTATTACACACCATTCATTATAGTTTGACAGATCCTAATTCTGATAAGATTCTTACTGTTGCTGCCATTACTTACATGCAAGCTGGTGGTTTTATTTATGAGAAGGGAATATTTTTACAATACTGGAAAAGACTTCTGGAGATTGATTCTGAGAATCTGAAGGATAACCCTCCATCATTTATAATAAAAGATAAATCCGAAGATTTGACTTTATCTATAACCAGAAGCATATTATCCATGTTCACTAAAGTCTCGACATTTGAGTCTATTGTTGGTGTTAGTAATAGCCCTCAATTTTATGAAGGTGATATTGGAGGATCTTCAATTATTCATGCCAATAATTTAGGTGCTTCTTTCGTTAATCAGAGTAAAATTTTAGGTTTTGGAACTTTACTTGATCTATTTAGGGAAGAATCATTTGGATCGCTAGATGAAAGTATCAAACTACCTGGTTCAGTCGTTGCTAGTATTGTCAGTCTTACAAAACAGGTTTTTTCACTTAGCGGGGAACGAAATTTAAATCAGTCAGATGGTTCTTTATTTGAGCTACAATGGAAGCAAGTTAAAAATTCACGAAATAGGGTAGAGTATTTAATATCTTTAGGGGTACCAGAACTGGAAGCTACTAGAGTCATTTCCAAATGTGGTGGTGATCTTTCCATACTTGAGGATATCGATCCTCCAGACGGAATTACGAAAGGGTGGAATGAGGTCCATGAGAAAGCCAAGACGAACCAGTACATTATTCCAGAACCTACTCTTGTCTTACCGCAATATAAAGATTTTCATACACTTGCTGAACTGGAAGATTTACGTCGAATGAAGAGTGATTTCATGGTCGACCAGTTTCTATTTCTGGCGCAGCTGAGCCCAGAATCTATCAAAAGTATTGCTGATTTTCTTTCTGCTTTATTACTTAGCCTCTATAAGAATAATATCAATGACTTTGAATCAAGTGTTCTTCATACAATATTAGATTACATATATTCTTTTGAGATCATTGGACAGAACTCGAAGAATCTTGCTGCTATTCTAGAGCTTTTAGATGCTTTAATATCTAATCCGGTGATCTATTCTGGAAGTCTTTCAACAATTGAGAATTACACATCATACATAGTGGAATCATTAAAGCCTGAGTTTGTTAATTTTGATTGGTTTGCCAAAGCAGTTTCTTCAATGGTATCTATACTTGCCAGATCAGATTTGTTTGAGATAGAGAAGTTGGAGGTACCAGCAATAGTACCATTACCTAAAGGTACAGCAGTTGGTTTCAAGATAGACAATGAGTTGCGGGAGTCCCTTTTCGATACTCTTATAAGTATTGATGACGTCACTAATGAACAGAGTGCTCTGGCTATAGCAGAAGTCCTTGTAATATTTACTAGAGATCCAAATTATGCACACAGAGTGACTGAATCCAATATTATTAGCCATATAATCAAAGTATTGGTAGAGCCGAAAATGGATAAAATATATCGCTTACACTCAGCATTGGTTCTTCTTATTAGAAGATGTTACGAAACGAAAGAGGTCATTCGCGAGCTAGTTATAAGAGAAATCAATAAACACTATACTTCAAGAAGAGACAACTCGAAAAATAAGGTAAAAGACTTAAAAGCTATTTTAAAGGAGAGTTATGGTGCTGTTTTAAGAGCTCCAGAAATATTTGTTGAAGAGATTTCAAAGAGGGCAAGACTTGCTGAGTTTTCTGAGCCAGTCAAAAGTTTGTCAACACGTTATTTTGAGCCTGTCGAAGAAGATACTCCAATGATAGATGCTGATACTGGTGAAAAGGTTGAGAAACCAGAGAATCCGCCACCATCTACTCAACTAGAGAATCAGACAGGTATTGTTCATTTATTGTTAACCGAATTGATGTCAACTGCTAAGAAGGACTGGTTAACAGAGCCACCTCTTTCTGATGAAGAGAAGGCCCAACAATTGAAGGAGAAAGAAAAATCAGAAATCACGAAACCAGTGAAAACCGATATTCATAAAAATAAAAATTGCAGTTATATTATTTTCTTATTGAAAGTACTCACAGAGCTTTTGGCATCTTATAAGCAAAGTAAAGTCGAATTTATGACTTTCTCGAAAAAACAACTTTTTCAGTCCATCACAGATGAACCTGCTAAACCACGTTCGACATCACTGAATTTTCTTTTACATCAATTGATACTTCTCTCAGACCAAGAACTTACTGATGCTGAAAAGGCAAGAAAAAAAGCTGTGGTAGAACTAGCCACTAAAGCAATTGTTTCTTTTGTATCAAGTATAGATCAATCTGTAGTAAAGGCTGATGCTAGAAAAGTTGATCCTGATATGACATTTATCAGAAAATTCACAGTTGACTCAATTCACAAGGTTATAAGAGAGTGCACACTGTCAACACCTAATCTAGTTACTCGTTATAAAAAAGTGATATCATTATGTAACTTGTTTCCACCCTTATTAAAAAATTCTAGGGATAAATTAGTTGACCTTTCTACGACTGAATTTGATGACTATCACATTGGCAAAGTTATTCTTGATTCTGGAATACCTAATACCCTAACTGCAATCCTTTCCGAGGTGGATTTGAACTATCCTGAATATTTTTTCATCCTGGAGTCAATCTTGGAAGTCCTTAATACACTTGGAACGATCAAAGCCAACCACCAGGAACTATTTAGAGCATATCAACCAAATAATGGAGCAGATGAAGAAGAAGTTGAGGAAGATGAAAACGATTTTAGAGAAGAAACTCCTGATTTATTTCAAAACTCAACTTTAGGAATGTATGATGTTGGTGACATCGATTCGGAGGAAAATTATACAGATGAAGAAGACAGTTATGATGATGAAGATATAGGGGACAGTAGAGCACTGGAAATTGTCTATCATACAGATGATGAAGACGTTGAAATTATAGGGAGTGAAGATGGCGAAGTTGTTGATGATGGTGATAGTGATTCGGATGGATCCTCTGCTTCTGACGATGAAGTTGATAATGACGATTCAGATGAGGACATGAATAGTGAAGGTAGCTATATTGAATATGATATTGTTCCTGAGATTATTTCTGGTGACGATTATGAAGGCGATTCTGAAGCTGAAGAAGATGAAAATTTATATATTTCGCAATATATTTCGCATCAAAATGAAATTGGAAACTCTAGTGACTCTTTTGACGCGAATCATGATGAGACTGAAAGTTATGCCTCTAATTATGATTTTGATCATGACCCGAATGGCCATGAACAGTCAATGGACTCTGAAATGGAGAATGAACTTGATCAAATTGTTGCCGAAGAGGAACGAGATCAGGGAAGAAGATGGCTACCAGTGCCTCCAAGTATTCATGGTAATAGTGATGCTCATGAATTTTTGGGGATTGAAGAATCTGATGATTCTGAGGATGATGATCAATCTGATGATTCTTCAACTCTTAACGATGCTATCGAAGGTATTAGAACAATTCCTCGTGCTAATGATAGATCTCGTATCAGAGGTAATCACATACATAATAGTCATAATCAGGCTAGAAGATTACTGGTTAATTTGAACCTTGAAAACTATGACAGTTTTACGGCTACTGATGGATTTATTCTCCGCAGAAGAAGAGGTGAAGATGATAGAGGTTTACCTGATTTAAATTACTTTGAAAATTTCTTAAATAGGGAAGGATTAACTCGTGTGATCGACTTTGATATAAATGGTCGTCGTGTCAATGAATTAACACTTAAATCAACCAAAGAGAGATGGAATGAACAACAAGTCCTTGTTTATAACAAATCTGTTGACCCTTTGAGGGTTCTTCCTTCTATCATTAATCAAATTTTCAATCCAAGTAAAGAAATTTATGAACAGAAAGTTAAAGAGGAAGAAAACCGTAAGAAGGAGCAAGAAGAAGAGGATAAGAGAAGGGAGCAAGAAGAGGAGAAGAGAAAGCAACAAGAAGAGCGAGAACATAGGGAACATGATAATGAACCTGAAGAATCACTGCATAATACCTTAGATGATCTTAGTGTGGAACCTATAATGGTTAATATTGGTGATCGAGAAGTCAATATTGCCGGTACTGATATTGATCCAGAGTTCTTTGAAGCTTTACCGGATTATATGAGAGAGGAAGTGTTCACTCAACATATCCGGGAACGCCGTGCTGAAGCATCGCAGGCTGGTTCTAATACGAGAGAGATTGACCAAGATTTCCTTGATGCTTTGCCGGACAATATTCGGGAAGAGATTCTTGCACAGGAGGCGATCCATACAAGATTTTCCACGATAACCTCGGCTCTGGAGGTTGATGCTACACGAAATCAACACGAACCCGACTCTGCTGCGACCGAAGAAAGAAAAAAGAATGAAAAACAGAAAGTTTTTTTTACTCCACTACTTGATAAAATTGGTGTTGCATCATTGATCAGATTTGTCTTTGTCCCACAGTCATTTCAAGGTAGAAGCTCATTATATCAATTGTTTGCTCAACTCTGTACAAATAAGCAGACACGTGCTGAAGTGTTAGGTTTCCTTATAGCTATCCTACAAGATGGTATTTATGACCAAGAAAGTTTAGAACGAGTGTTTTATCATTTATCTCTTAAGACTAAATTTGTTGCAAATGCTTTATCTCTCAGTAAGACGGGAACTCCTAAAACACCTTCTACTCCAATAAGTCAACGAGCTGCACAGAGTCAATATCTGTTTCCAATCCGTGCAACACCTTTCATTGTAGCTAGTCAAGTCCTAGAGGCTTTACAGTACTTGTTGGAATCTGAACCTCAGTTGAGGTATTATTTCTTAACTGAACATGAGGGATTGTTTTTAGGAAAGAAACCTGCCTCAGCTAGAAAGGTTGGATTAACGAAACAATCAAAATATCCGTTGAACACTCTTCTTGGTTTATTGGATCATGTGATTGTGAAAGAGAAATCAGTGCTAATGGATTTATTATCACGTATTATACAGATAACAACTCGTCCATTACATGCGTTAAAAAAAGCACAAAATAGCAATGAGGGCGATTCTAACAAGAAAAAAATAGAGCTACCAAGTGTTTTGGATAACAGTTTAAGAAATTTCGTTACTATTCTGGTCTCAGACGATTGCTCAAGTAGAACTTTCCAACAGACCTTGAGTGCAATGCAAAATTTATTGGTTGTTAGTACTGGTGGTAAAGTTTTCTCATCTCAATTGTCAGAATTTGCATCTAAATTAGGAGCACAGTTAGTGAAAGATTTAGCCAAACTAGTTGAAGCATTATCTGTTAATGAGAATGCTAAAGATTTTGATGATGAAATTATGCTGAAATTTATATCGTCAAGCTCTGATCAATCCAAACTTTTGAGAATTTTGACTGCTTTAGACTACCTATTCGGCAAAAACGATGAAAAGGATCGAAACAATGAAGATGATAATGGGAATAAGGAGCTCATGAATCTGTACAACAACTTAAAACTTGGCTCGTTATGGGGCTCTCTAAGTGATACATTACATTTATTCGAAGCAAATAAGAACATCACACATATGGCAACAGCATTATTACCCTTGATTGAAGCTTTGATGGTTGTCTGTAAACATAGTAAAGTCAGAGAACTGCAAGCGAAAGATGTTCTCAAATTCGAGAACAAGAAATGTGATTTTGCTAATGAACGTATTGAAAGTTTATTCTTTTCTTTTACTGATACTCACAAAAAGATATTGAATCAAATGGTCAGATCTAATGCTAAATTGATAAGTGGACCATTTGCAATGCTAGTTAGAAATCCTAGAGTACTAGAGTTTGATAATAAGAAAAATTACTTTGATAGAAAATTGCATTCAGAAGAAGATGAAAAACCAACTTTGCAGGTTTCAATTCGCCGTGATCAAGTTTTCTTGGATTCTTATCGATCATTATTTTTCAAGTCAAAAGAAGAATTTCGAAATGCGAAATTGGAAATAAACTTCAAAGGGGAAGCAGGTGTTGATGCAGGTGGTGTTACCAGAGAATGGTATCAGGTTTTATCTCGCCAAATGTTTAATCCAGACTATGCATTATTTCTACCTGTGGCTTCTGACAAGACAACTTTTCATCCAAATCGTACTTCATGGGTTAATCCAGAACATTTGTCTTTCTTTAAGTTTATTGGACGTATAATTGGGAAGGCTATTTATGATAATTGTTTCTTGGACTGTCACTTCAGCAGAGATGTGTATAAGAGTATTCTGGGACGTCCAGTCTCTCTTAAAGATCTAGAAACTATTGATTTAGAGTATTATAAGTCATTGATGTGGATGTTGGAAAATGATATTACTGATATTATTATCGAAACTTTCTCTGTTGAAACTGATGATTATGGTGAGGTTAAAATTATTGATCTAATACCTGATGGTCGAAATATTTCAGTGACTGAGGAAAACAAACACGACTATGTCCGTCTAGTGGTTGAATACCGACTACAAAAAAGTGTTAAAGAGCAAGTCGATAACTTCTTACAAGGTTTTCACGAGATTATTCCTAAGGAGTTGATATCAATTTTTGATGAACAAGAGTTAGAGTTGCTAATATCGGGTTTGCCTGATATTGATGTTGATGATTGGAAAAACAATACAACTTATGTTAACTATACACAAAGTTCAAGGGAAATATCTTACTTTTGGAGAGCTGTCCGGTCTTTCGATAAAGAAGAACGTGCTAAATTATTACAATTCGCTACTGGTACAAGTAAAGTGCCATTAAATGGATTCAAAGAATTAGAAGGTGCAAATGGAGCTACCAAATTCAGCATTCATAAAGATTTTGGATCAATAGATCGTTTACCATCTTCTCACACATGTTTCAATCAAATTGATTTACCAGCTTATGATTCCTATGAGACACTTAGAGGCTCTTTGTTACTGGCTATTACTGAAGGTCATGAAGGTTTTGGTTTAGCTTAAATACTCTTTATTGTATATTGTTAAAATAAGCTACCTAGATTCATTTGTAAAGTTTTTAAACCCTTTGATATTGTCTTCGCGTAAATTTCACCAAAAAATTATTCTCAGTAAAGAAGGCTCATAAGTAGAAGAGCGAAATGAGTAACTTGTGATTGTTAAACGAGGTTGACCAGGAACAGGCCAAGAAATCTAAAGTGAGTGGTGATGCTGAAATAAAAAGACAAGAGACTATACGAAAAGCTAGAGAGAGAATTGCACATCTTAAATCCAAAGCACAGTCTAAGAATAATAATAACGAAAGCGACAATCAGAGGAGAGAAATGATAGATTCGGCTTATACTGCGAAGACTAATCGTATTGGAAGAGGTTTAAATGTTGATATTCTTCCTCTATTAACTGGGGAAGTGGATACAACTACATTAAGAGAAGTGGATATTCCAAATCTAGCTAAAACAAACAAAAGATGGTTTCAGGTGAACCCTTATTTGGAAGACTTAAAAACTGCAAGGCCTAAGCGTGACCTGAGATTTATTGAAGCTGGTAGATATATTGAAGAAGCTAATAAATTGAGGGAAGAACAACGTTTGTTAGAATTAAAGAGAAAAATTGATGCAACTACCAAGAAAGCAGGTTTAGAACCTAATATAACTATACAGGAAGAACTTTAAAAAAATCAATTACCACCAAAAGCTGAATGGTGGGATGAACCATTTCTACTTGATAGAGACTACAAGAAGGTAAATGAAAATGCTATATCGATTTATATTCAACATCCAATTCCTATTAATCCACCTTGGGAACGTCATTTACCCCCACCAAAACCTATGTACTTAACTAAGAAAGAGTTGAAAAGAATTAGAAGAAATGATAGATCAGAAAGATATAGAGAAAAGCAAGATAGAATAAAACTTGGATTGGACCCTGCACCACCCCCAAAAGTCAAACTATGTAATCTGATGGGTGCATTAACTAATGAGGCTATAAAAGATCCAACTGCAGTGGAAAAGCGTGTTCGAAAGGAAGTTGAAGAGAGAAAACTACAACATATTGCAATTAACGAGGGAAGAAAACTAACAAAAGAACAGAGACATGAAAAGATTGAAGTGAAATATGAAAAGGATCTACAAAAGGGTTTTTATACACTGGTTTTTGTTATAAACAAGTCATTACACCCTTCACATAAGTTTAAAATTGATACAAATGCTAAGCAATTAAATCTTGTTGGTACAACCTTATATACAACTAATTTTGTATTAATTATTTTTGAAGGCAGTGAGAAAAACTTGAAGTTTTACAAGAAACTATTGTTACAAAGAATGGGAAGAGAGTACTATAGTTAATTATGAAGAGATTAATTTAAAAGACAACAGATGTCATTTATTATGGGAAGGTCAAATTAAAGAATTTCAGTTTAAAAAATGGTCAATATTTAGAGCAAATACTGAGGATACATTAGGTTCTTGAAAAAATTTGGAGTTGACAATTATTACGTTGAGCCAAAGGCCCAAATTCTTTGAGGGAATTCTCTTTTATTAAATCTCTCTCAAAAGTTTTATTTACAAGTTTAAAAAGCTTCGTCTTCAAGTGTAGAATCTTTAAGCTTCTTCTTTAATTTTAGCCAAGATTTCAGAATCTCTAAAAAGTAAAACTTCATCCTCACCAACTTTAATTGGAGAACCACCAAATGATGGGATTAAGACAGTTTCACCTGGTGCAACATTTGGGACAATTTTGTTACCGTTAGTATCGGTAAAACCTGGACCAACAGCCAAAACTTTAGCTTGATTCGATTTTTCAACATTCTTTTCCGGTAATAAAATACCTGAAGCAGTCTTAGCTTCAGCTTTAATTCTTTGAACAAGAACTCTATCCAATAATGGAACAATTGAGGAAGCTGATTTCAATAAGGTTGACTTCAAGATTAGATTCCATATTTCTCTATGAACGGATTAACACTTACCATTTTGTGTTTATCAAATAAATAGATAATGAGTTTGTATTATAAAGTATTCTGGAAGAATCTGCTCTCAAAAAAAAGAGATCTAAATGAGATCAGTGGTGCGTAACCACATAGCCAATGCTTCATAACTATGTACAAAAATAGTAATTGCCTAAATAGTTATATTTTTAAGTTTTTTTTTTTTTTTTTTGGTTTTCCTTGCCCTTTTAATTCGGGTTCATTTTGTTGGCATTACGGGTGAAATATTCCAATTTAATTGAATTCTAGTTCATTGATAGTTGAATATGGGATCAGCTTATAATATTTTAGGGAGACAAGTTCCTGCACACTGGGTAAGTCTGGGTTCGAATAGATCTAGTTGAAAGAGCATGAATTGGCTTTATAGACTTCAGTTCCTTTGGCATACCATAAGAGACAGTACTAATTATTAGATTTCAATTGCTACTTTAACAACTGCTGTTGGTGTCGCTGTTATTCCAAGTTTTTCAACGAAATCTGGTGAACCAACTCCTGCGAAACCTCTGGTCGCTGATAAAGCTGATGATATAGATGTTGAAAAGTTATTAAAGTGAGTTATCTTTACGACTAAAAAATGACAGTATTAACAATCAGTGACTTTTTGAAAGATTCTGAAGACAAATAAATTTATAACCATCACGAGAATGAACACATATGCTATGACTAAATGTAGTAAACTACCAAGCGTGGATTCAATGGGTTCTAAAACGTTTCAAGGAAAGTGTAAACAGGCCGAGTAAACTGTAAAGCACTTAAAAATGGTTTAATTTAACCGGATAAGTCTCTAATTATCACTTAATTCTGTTACTACTCAATTGTCACATAATCCGAGATGAGCTAAGCTGCCAAAAAAAATTTCAACAATTTAGTTATATATTAACCACGAGCAAATATGATATACGTTATAGAACATATGGAAGCTGGATTTACCGAATGGGTGACTTTAGAATACTTTACAATCATTCAAGAAGTTGGGAAGGAAAATTTAATTCTGACTTCATTACCTGAAGGTACAACAGAACAAGATATACCAAAGAAGCTAAGAGATGCAGGATTACAATGGACTACAAAAGAGGTTACACAGATTGGTACCAAAAATCTACCGGTGAAAAAAGAGCGTGTATGTTTATTAGATCCTTCTGCAGCAACTGATCTAGTTCCAAAAGATTCACAAATTTTTGATTACTTTGTATTTGGAGGAATATTAGGTGATCATCCACCAAGAGATAGAACAGGTGAATTGAGAAGGAAATATGGATTTGCTGGTAGAAGATTGGGTAATAAGCAAATGACAACAGACACTGCAGTGAGAACTACTCAGTTAATTGTACAAAAAAGTGTTCCTTTTGAAGACATTAAATTCATAGATTATCCAGAATTTAGATTTAATAAAAATGAAGCAACTGAAATGCCATTTCGTTATGTCTTGAATGAAAACAATAGACCAGTATTACCTGAAGGTATGTTGGATTTAATCAAAAAGGATTCTGAACAATCATTGGATGAGTTGTTATGAGGTAGTATATTAAGAATTAGAATAATTTTCTTTTTGATTTTAAAGTATATCGTATTAACAGGATTAACTTTTGTCTTGATTATATTTTCCAAAATTGATACTGAAGGAGATAAATTATAAGATTTTATGTACTACTATTGCTTTATCTATATATATTATGCAGTATTTTTAAGCAATCCAGCACTTTTTTCTTTTACTGTTTGACCTTCTGTTAAGGTCTCCTTCAATATGAAGCCGGCAACATTCTCATCTTCAAAGTAACTAACATGTGCACTTAATGATGATATAATTGATAAATCGAAATAACCTTGCTGTAACGCATAATCAACTCTACCGTTATAATTTAATGATGATAGCTTCTTGAGCTGTTCATCAGTTAATTTAACAGTCTTTGATTTTGATTCAATCGGTTTTTCTTCCGCTACATTTGTTGATTTTAACAGCTTTGAAAGATTAACAGAATCTGATACATTTGTAACATTTGTCCAAGCTTCTGCTGCACTATCGACGACTTTTGAACTTAATGATTCGCTGAATTGAGCAATTGATGATAATTGCTTATTGAAATTTTCAATCAAGAATGGTATTGATTCAGCTCTAAATTTACTAAATTCTGGTGATATTAATGGCTCAATTCTATAACCAACTGGATCACAAGGATGGAAAACATTGTAGATATTTTTACAGTTAGGTACTAATAATGTATCAGTTGATAAACCATTCAAAGCTTTTGAACCGATATTTTTTCTTCTCAATAGATTAAAAACACCAATTGGCGAACCTAGTGCGAAGAAATTTTCCACTTCAAAGTCTAGTTTCTTATTTAAATCATTAAGGTTTTCATTTTGTAATGACAACAAATCAAATGCAATTGCAGAACCCAAAGAATGGCCAATTATGCTAACTTTGCCGGAGAAATTAGGATTTTTTTCTTTAAATAATGAATATACTTTATTTGATTGAGTAGCAACTTCATCCAAAATTTGATCTAAATATTTTGGCTCATAATATAGTAAAATGTCTAACAGGACTGATCCTACTAAATTTCTTATAGGCTTTATTTCATCTACAGTAATATCCAGCAAAGAAGGCAATCTTTTCTCACCATTAATAAATTCATCAGGGGCTTCGTCTGTTTTGAAATCAACTTTATGCCTCCATGTAATTGGCAAAATTTGAATTCGACAGTTTTCGTCATTATTTAATAACTTTTGGAAACTTTTATTCTCTTTATATGCTTTTTTAATATTATTTCTCATTACATTAACAGTATGAACAAAATTAACAGCTTGGAATTTTGTACCTAATACCTGACCAATTCCATGAACACATAAAATTAAATGATCAACTTCTCTACTACCGTGATCAACTCCATCATAATCCTGTGATATTTCAGCTCCCATAGCCTCTTCTGTACTTGGACCAGTTGGAATTCCACTTTTTTCACCAAATAATCCTGAAAGCTCTAAATCAAATAGGTTTGATTCTTTAGCTGCATCCTTCTTAGTCGTTTTTTCTTTAGCTTTATAACCTCTAAATACTCTAGTAGCACCTAATGATGGGCCAGTTTTTAAACTTTTAAGTATATTAATCTTCAATTTTCCCCCATATAATTCATTGATAATATAAGCAACTCTTCCTTCCCCATAAAGAGCGAATTTGCCTTCCTCAACACCGTTTAGTTCGTAAACCTCTTGCTTTGATTCCAAAATATTCTTATCCTCTATCTTAATAAATGGTTTAACTATTCTGTAGCCCTTTTCTAATTGTTCTGACAATTTCTCAGGCAAAGGCTCACCTTCAGAATCAAACCAAGTACCTCTACGTATTTCATATTTGGCACCTTCCCAAAAAATTGGAGATAGTTCTCGTTTTAAGATATCAGCTTCAAATAAGAAATCCTCATTAACCTGTATTTTACAATCTTTGTCACTATCTTTTAATGATTGGTATCTTTTTTCTAATCTATCTGAGTCATAGTCTGTGAAAACAGCAAATTTCTTTGGTGAGTCCGTCTTTGTATATTTATAATATGAAGGCATTGAATTGGGAACATCCGTAGCATAAAACCATTTCAAATTCAGTTTAGGAATACCCGATGATGAGCTGAACCGAAATCCAGGCTTCGAATAAAGAGTAGGTATCGCCAGACGATGTAGACTAAACATATAATCCGTGGTTGAAGAGTGTAAGGATTTATTTAATACCCGTGCAGGTGTCAAAAAGTTCGAAAAATATGCTAAAGAATGGCTAATTTACAGCAATGTATCGAAAACAGAATTTACAATCTACGGCGACCAGTTTAAGTCAAGCTGATCTGTATAAACGTCTACAAAACAAAAAAAAATAAAATATCAACTGAAAAAAGCGTTCTGATTAAATCGTGATTATAGCAAAGCTGCCAAAGCCTTTCGGTGGTTATGGCTCGCTCATATTTGAGAAATTCAACAGCTCTCTCTTTCTGCCAACAAACAAAATGTCATTGAATCAGTTGAAAATTGGCTCAAGAGTCTATTGATTCGAATAAATTCTTCATGATTTCTAAATCATGGTGCCCAAATTGTCACTATGTTCAAGCAATTTGGAAATAACATGGAGTTGAATCGAAAGTTACCGTACTAGAACTGGACAAAATACCAGATCAAAAAGCTGCAGTGGAATTAGAGAAAGCATTTAATTAAATTGCTGGTAGAAAATGGGTTCCAACAATATGGTTCAATGGAGAAAGATTTGGTACAGAACAAGATTTAAAAAAATATGAAAGTCTCGATCAAACTGAAGAGGTTTTCAAAAAGGCTGGTTTATTATAATTCTTAATTAGATCCTTCGGAAGAGGATCTGCTCCTTGTTCGTAATGGGTTTGCTATTGTCGGTGATCTTCTTCTTTGTGCAGGTGTAAGAATTTCACCATCTGGTGCTATCAGTTCTTGTTCATTTTCAAATTTAACGTAAGATAATCCCCACGACCTTTTTCAATGTTATTGTTGTTGTTTCACCGGGAGAAGATTCTTCCTCCTCCAATCCCAAATCCCCCTTTGTCGTAACATCATTAATTAACTCTTTAAAATCATCATTCCCATATAGTTTGCTTAAATGTTCAGTTGTAATTGGTCCTTTAACAGTCAATCGTCTTTTTTGCTTTGGCTGATCATCAAATACAACACCAGGTGCTAAATTCTTATCACCATCAATATTTAGATCTTTTAATTATTTAATTGAAGATAATCCAATTTTACCTTGTTCAGTATCTCGTAATACCTTACCACATACTAATGCAGCATGGTCTTGACTCTCATATTCAATTTGATATGCTAATCTGGCATGGTTTAAGAATTTCTGAGCACTCCCAAAATCAGTTCGACCGCAACTTGGACATTCAATTTTAACTCCATCTGATCTTTTATGAACACATTTTTTATTCCCATTTGAATCAACAACTTTGGTCTTAATCCACCATATGAATTTCTATGTTGCTTTGGTGATTCACCTAAAACTCTTGAAGCTCTTAGACTTCTATCATTTGATTTGGAATCCTTTAATTCGACTAATTTTTGTAGATAATTTGAATAATATGGATCATCATGTAATCGTCTTAATATCTGTAATATTGTTTGAACATTTTCCATCTCATTTTTAACCAAAAAAATTATACTCTCGATGTTGCAATAGTATTTCATTCAATATCCACCTCATTTGATAGATTTTGATTAATCTCATCTTCAAAACTTAATTTGTTGATTTATTAGGAGAAAACCCATCAGAATTTGGAGACTTGGGCGTAGCTATTTGTAAATAAATTCTCTTTTGTTTATCATCACTAACATGTTTTTGTTCTGACATGGCCCCCATGTATTGTTTCCTTTGCTGTCACTTCTCACCGTGGAGATATAATTGAAGAAAAAAAATATCTTCAAGTGAAATTTAAGCCAACTACAATGTCGAGACTTCCTTCTAGTTTTGACGAGGGTAATAAATATGCGTAAGTATTCATCTTACTGGTCTTGGAATTGATGCTAATTTTTAAGTGACCTTGATTTCTTGGAAAAATGCATACAGAACTGTAAAGAACAACCATTTGTTCCTCTAGGGACTTTAGCTACTTGTGTTGCTGTGACTTTAGCAGCTAGAAATTTACGTTCGGGTAATAGAATAGGTGCACAGAAGTGGTTTAGATACAGAGTTGGATTCCAAGGCTTTACTATAGCTGCATTAGTGGTGGGTGGTATGATTTATGGACGTGATTCTGCTCAAGTAAGAAAGTCAAAAGAGGAACAATTATTAGAGAAAGCCAAATTAAGAGAAAAGTTATGGATAGAAGAGTTGGAACGTCGTGATTATGAGACTAAACAAAGAAAGAAAAGAGCTGAATTGGCTAGACAAAAATATAAAGAAGCTCAGGAAGCTGAGGCAAGAGCACAAGCTGAAGGTAACACTAATGAATGACCAGGTATGACCAAGATGAATAATAGTTTATCAAAGAGCTTTTTCGTCAAGAAATAAATTATGTTACATGAATATAAAGAACAAAAGACTTCGGCAGGATGAAGTATATATATTCATACTAAATTATATAATTAAATTGTAAATAGAGTAACGGAGTATCTATTGTAGTCACGTGATTTCAAAGACAAATTTGATATAAGATGAAAACTTAATTAGTATAAGTTCTATAGCTTTTTTGACAATATACTGAAGTCAAAGTCAAGTGTTGGTTGTATCGAAGACACTAAGAATCTGATATAAATCTCTCGGTAAAGGTACCCAGTTATATCTTTTCCAGAAAAGAACCACTAATATATCAAGAAATGTCACAACCAGTTGATAGATTAAATATGATTTCACGTCATCTTGAAAAAAAGGTTAATATACGACCAACATTCCCATCAAGACCACTTTTTGAAAGTTTTTCTCTTGAAAGAAGTGTAATTTGTAATAGGATTAAACGAGAAAGACCATATCGTTAGGAAGTCATAGACTGGTGCGAGAAGCTGGCCCAGACATATTGAGAGAGATATATAGAAGGAACGAGACATGATTTGATATAAACGTAAGCAATACACAATATGCTAAGTATGGACCATGAGAAATAGATAGGCAATTAGCTACTAAAATATACACTTTTACAATACTATCTATAATAGTGTGTCCCGAAAAAACAGCTTCCCTTAAAATCAACAACATAGGAAAGGCTCTTTGTAAAATAACACCATGCTTGTCTTAGCTGTTGGTGATCTACACATTCCACAAAGGTCAATTGTAAGTGGGTCTTTGATTGCCGTTATGCAGTAATACTAACTCTTTATTAGGACCTACCGACTAAAGTAAGTATCTAAAGTGAGCCCAACGCGAAATACTAAGATATTATAGTTTAAAAAATTACTTGTACCGGGGAAGATATCACAAGTGTTATGCCTTGGTAATGTTACAAATTCACAATCCACGTTGGAGTTCTTGAAGAATTTGTCACCAGATTTCCAAATTGTTAAAGGTGAATTTGATGATAATTCATCATTACCATTATCCTTGGTTATTACACATGGCTCGTTGAGAATAGGTTTCACAAATGGCTACACAATAGTTCCAAGAGGTGATCCTTTATCTCTGTTAACAAGTGCTAGACAAATGAACGTTGATGTTTTGATATGGGGTGGGACTCATAGAGTTGAAGCTTATACGCTAGAAGGTATTTTTTTCATAAATCCAGGTTCTGCAACTGGTGCCTTTTCTACTGATTGGCCTGATATTGAAGAAGGAGATGAAAACGAGGAAGGAAAGGAGGAAGAGAAGGAACATAAGAAAAAAAATGCAAAGGACAATGCAAAGGAAGAGGAAAGTGAGAGTGTAAAAGATGATACTGAGGAGGAAAAGAAAGATGAAAAAGACAAGGAAGATAATGAAAATTCAACTAAAGTTGAATCTGAAAAAGATGATGATCTATATGAAACTGTTCCAAGTTTCACTTTATTAGATATCCAAGGAACTGTCATAACTTTATACATCTACACACTGATAAATGGTGATGTTAAAGTCGACAAAGTCAGCTATCGTAAAGAACATTCATAAAGAACACACCAACCTTCTTCAAAGCAATAAAATTGTTAAATAAATGTAATCTTTGACCTAATTTATGTAAGTTGCGGGTAATCCTAATACCTCTCAGTTTTTTTTTTTTTTTTCACTTGTGGACGAGCCTATGAATAGTTTTTTAATTTTTTCAATCTTTCTTTCCCTTTATTTCTTCATCAATTAGGAATTTGTAAGTTAGCAGTCATTTAAATTTCTTAAATTTTGTGTTTTTTTGTCTTATTATGATGACCAGAGTGCATTTGGCTCGAGACATTCTGTCGATGTGGAAAAACTCACGCTACCTTACTATTAACTTCTGATACTTAGCAAAAAAAACAACACTATTTTGGACAATATAAGTATTCATTATATTGAAGCTAATGAATTTTTAGGCTTAATTCTACGATTTTTAAATACATGTATTAGTTATTTTCAAATAATATTACTCGTGTAATCCTTCTAATAGATCAGTTTCTAAATCATCAACGTCTCCCTTTTGGAAACTACTTGGTAATAAGTCTTCTAATTTTAACACTTTTTTCATGGAATAGGCATCTTCACCATCCGCGTAATAACTTTTTTCAATGGATAAAACTTCAAATTGCAAGGTATCTCTATATAGTCTTAATGCAGCTCTATTAGATTTCCTAACATGAAGGCTAACATATTCCGCTAAAAACGATTCATTCAATGCAAATAATGCTTGTCTCATTAACTTCTCTGCAATACCTTGTCTTCTATAAGTTCTCATAACAGATAATGAAGTTATATGACCATGAGGCGTTTTTTCATCAGCTTCTGGATCATCTTCCATCTTTGCCAATACATAACCAACAATTTTTTCTCCTTGAGCAACATAGGATGGATCTCCTTTTATATCTTGTTGGTATGATTCTATTGGATCTTCTGGACCTTGAGTTGTAGTTGCAACGAAACTCGCTTCGGGCCATGATAAAATATGATACATGTAATATTTCAATTGGTAGTTTTCAGGTAAATTATTCAAATTAGCATTTTGCATAGCTTGAACATCCGTGATTTTGGCTCTCCTAATCGTTATGGCCATTTTGATATATGCTATTTGGAGAAGGTAAGAATTTCAAGTAAAGTCAATTCAAACTTGTGGTAACATTGGAAAATATTAAGATAAATGGATTACGTAACCGGTATATATAACGAAACAATCTACAGAATTTAAATATATAATGAATTTTATTTATTGAATCTTATAGATTCCCTCTCTATTACTCCATGGTCAAATTTGATTAAGAATATAGTCCTTAGTGGGAACTCATCTTTTTCTACAGTATGGGCTGTGACATTCGCCTGAAAATATGAAGAGTCTAATACTCCTTCAATTATTCCAGCTGTAAATGCTGAGACATTTAATTGGCCAAATTCTTTTGGTACAGATATAAACTGGGCAATCAATGGTAAGTTATCTGTAATCATATCTATAGTTTGTTAGTAAAAAAAAAGGAGATATAAAAAACAAAAATCTCTTGCAACATACATTCATCTTCAGAGTCTTGGGATCTCTCTAATTCATCAGCTGGCTTGCCAAATAGCGTTTTCCAAACCTGTGTATGTATAAACTGTAATATCTCTACAACTTTTGTTTCTCTCTTGGATGATTTACCATCTCTTAGTGTTATTAGCTCCAAAAATTTTGTACCAATATTATAACCAAATGAGTTCAACTTACCCTCTAGTTGTTGAATGCCCTTTGACTGTGATTGACAATATTGAATTATCGAACTAAAAAGGAACGATAACGAAGCTATATTAACTTCGGGAGTTCTTCTTGAAAGACTATGATCATAAATATTTTTATGTTTCGTGGCGATTTGATTTTGGAAAGAAGATGGCAATTGAATAGGTCCTAATGATGGATTGTAACCGGCTTTAAGACTCGTTGATTTTGAGGTTGATGGTTGTATGATTTCCTGGCTCATTGTTGATATTTAAAAGGGCAAAAAAGTGTGTTGATTTTTTTTTTGTTTTCGGTTTTTAATACCAACCCAATGTTTTACTCAAAGAGAAGAAAATTTAGTATCTATAGAGATTCAGGTATTTAGAGACCTTTAAAAGAATGGGAGAGCTCTTCTAATTAAAAGACGTAATTCTAAGCGATGCCACTTATGATTTAACGATTGAATCTAATCATGATTTATTTAATTTAAATGATTTATCAGCGTTAAATGGATTAACTAATGAAGTTCCTAAATCAACATCAACACCAGTGAAATCTTCATTTATAGAAAGTACCTGTGAATTGAATACCCCAACTCCAATTTTGAAAAAGGTATCAGATTCAAATAACAGTTCCAAAATTAAGAGCGAATTCAAGAAAAGAGTTAGAATTAATGAATCCGTTGAATTAATCAATGATATTAAACCTAAAAGGAAAAAATTAACACATAAAGTTAATCCCGAAATCAATTACTCAGATTTGGTCAAACTCTGTGGTGATGAAAAGGATCCAATTAATTTAATTAAATCTACAAAATGAATAAAAAAAAAAATTATATATTGAGTGTGTCTAGTTTTCTTCAAGAATAAATGATTTTAATTCAGCATAAGCTTTATCTAGATCATCATTAACTATAATTTTATCATGGGCTCCAGTTTTAGCATACTCTAATTCTGCGCTTGCAGCACTGATTCTTTTATCAATACTTTCTTGAGTTTCAGTACCTCTACCTTCTAACCTTTGCCTTAAAGTATCAATTGATGGTGGAGCTAAAAAGACATATCTTGCATTCAAGTTTGTTCCCTTAACAGATTTGACACCTTGCATATCAATATCCAATACACAAGTTCTGCCTAATTTAGCCACATCTTCAATTGCCCTTATAGAAGTACCATAGTAATTACCTGAAAACTGTGCCCACTCAATAAATGCCTTTTCATCGATTAATCTTTTGAAATCTTCGACTGTAGTAAAATGGTAGTCTTTGCCATCAACTTCGCCCGCTCTTGGTTTACGTGTTGTATTTGATACTGAAAACCCAAATTTATCTGGATATTCTTCAAATAATTTCTTTAGTAATGTAGATTTACCAGTACCAGAAGGTGCTGAGATAACAATAGGACGGTCTTTGAATATGGTTAGTTAATTAGACTAACAGCAGAGTGACTCTCACCACTCACACAACCGAAACATACTGGCCATTGTATTTAACGAATGTTGGTAGTTTTATATCAGATTTTTTTTAACGTTATTTTGAGAAAAGAAGTCAAAAAAACCCAAACAAAAATAGTAGAAAAAAGTTATTAAGGCAGGTTTTTTCCAAAAAACAAATTGGTGGCTTGTAAACGCCCTAATTTCCTCTTTCAGAAAAAAATATCGTGGCTAGTTTCTCTACTCTTCTGGTGGCTGGGGGATTCAAATTAAAAGAAAAAAAAAAAAAGAATCTTTCTTTTCTGGAAAGATATTTTAAATGTAGCAGAACAAACAGGGGGGAAAACTACATTTATTCAAGTTTAGTCTCTTATCTAGCTAAAACCCCAAAAAAAAAGTTCATAATTCTAAAGTCATATATATATATATTTAATGCTTTTCGGGATTGCCTGAGTGCTGCCCAAACCTCTAAATTTTTTGATTTCCTTTTTGTATTGGACAGCACCTCTTAAAAAGATAACTTGAAAGATATATATTCCTAGCGTTTATAATTTGAGGGGGACGATTGTTGTGAAGTTTTTATAAGCTTTTTCTATTTGTCAAATGTCGAGTGTTGTACTCGGAGTGGCTAAGCTGATAGTTAAAAGAGCAACAGATGATGATACGGATGTAACAATTCCAGGTGATGATTTGGAAGACTCTAATCCCGTTACTGATGAGATTTTTAGCTCGTGGGCTTTATTTATTTTATTAGTTTTATTGATTCTGGCCTTATGGAGTAGTTATTATCTCCAGCAAAAGAGAATCCAAGCGGTTCATGAGACTGTCTTGTCGATTTTCTACGGAATGGTTGTTGGTTTGATTATAAGAATTTCACCAGGGCATTATATCCAAGATTCTGTTACTTTTAATTCATCTTATTTTTTCAATATCTTATTGCCTCCCATTATCTTGAATTCAGGTTATGAATTGCATCAGGCGAATTTTTTTAGGAACATTGGTTCTATTTTAACTTTTGCTATACCTGGTACTTTTATATCTGCAGTTGTATTGGGTATAATCTTATATATTTGGACTAAATTAGGTCTGGAGAGCATAAATATTTCATTTGTTGATGCTTTGTCTGTTGGTGCTACCTTATCCGCTACTGATCCAGTCACGATCTTGTCTATTTTTAATGCTTATAAAGTTGATCCAAAGTTATATACAATTATTTTTGGTGAATCTTTATTGAATGATGCTATCTCAATCGTTATGTTTGAAACTTGTCAACAGTTTCATGACCAGGAAGCTCACTTTACGTCAGTATTTGAAGGTATTGGTTTATTCTTAATGACTTTCACCATCTCTTTACTAATTGGTGTTGTTATTGGCATCTTAGTTGCCTTGATATTAAAACATTCTCATATTAGACGTTATCCTCAAATTGAAAGTTGTTTGGTTTTATTGATCGCTTATGAATCTTATTTTTTCTCAAATGGTTGTCATATGTCTGGTATTGTTTCTTTACTATTTTGTGGTATAACTTTAAAACATTATGCTTATTATAATATGTCGAGAAGAACTCAAATATCAACCAAATATATATTTCAAATATTGGCAAGATTATCCGAAAATTTTATCTTCGTCTATTTAGGCTTAGCTTTATTTACAGAAGTAGAATTAGTTTATAAACCAATGTTGATCATTGTTACAACGATTTCAATCTGTATAGCACGCTGGGCTGCTGTTTTCCCACTTTCAAAATTTGTTAATTGGGTTTATAGAGCAAGAGCTGGTAGTCAAAGCATACCTGATGAGATTCCTTATCAATATCAAATGATGACTTTTTGGGCTGGTCTAAGAGGAGCAGTTGGCGTTGCTTTAGCTATGGGATTACAAGGTGAATTTAAAAGTACTTTACTAGCGACAGTTTTAGTCGTTGTTGTTTTAACAGTTATTCTATTTGGTGGTACTACAGCTGGAATGCTAGAAGTTCTAAATATTAAAACTGGAGTTGTGAATGAAGATGAATCTGATGATGAGTTTGACATAGAAACTCCGAAGACACTAACCAATACCATCTTATCAAATAGGAGATTCAATAAGAGTCCATATCAAGATAGATCACATCAAAATCCAAGTGATTCACAACAAGATTTATTAAGAGATGAAGAGATTTCTCATGATTTAGATGACATCCCACCCTTAGTTCCAAACAATATATCTGAACCAAGAGCTTCACATTCTTTTGTTGATACTGTTCAAAGTATCTTACAAACGGATGATAGATCAAAATGGTTTCAAAATTTTGATGAACAGGTTCTAAAGCCAGTTTTATTGGATATTGATCTTGTTAGAAATAGTAAAGATGGTTCAGGAAATGTTTAAAGAATTTATACTACATTTATAAAAAAAAATAAACGAGATAAAAGACGCATAGTATTTTTTATTAATATGTATCTTCTTTTAGTGCAGTTTCTAAAGTCCAATTAGCAAGACGGAAAACATCTGGTGGTAAAACAATATCTTTTAAAACGTCGCTATATTTCACCGTGACTTCAAAAAAGGCATTCATGGATAATTCATGTAATAATGAAATAACATTCTCTTCTGATCTTTCAACCAAATAATCAGGGGGATTTTGAACAAATCTACCGCAAGCTGAAACGGCTTTTTCTAGTATTTCTAAAATTTCTGCTATCGTTGAAGAAACTGTACCTTTTTTATCTTCATCATACGCATGCGTTGAAATTAATGAAATGGCAATAATTGCATTTCCAACGGTTACAGGAATTGGGCATATACGTTCAGATTCACGACGGACTGTATATCTAAATGGAATACCAAAACCTGATGTAACAAATTGGACATAATATTGTTTGGCCAAAATAGTAGCATTTTTCAAACTTCTAATTATTATTGTTATTATGTTACTATCAAAGAAGAATGGTTCTTCAATTGAGCCAGGTTGGACGAATAAATCATCATCAATATGTTCAGATTCAGTTGGATAATATTCACTTCCAAATATCTTCTGTTCCTTTTTATAATATAGCTTTCTATCAACAGTTTGTGTCGTTATATTTTGAACTAATGCAAGATGAATATTTGAGTTATTTGTTTTAATGACCTTCTGACATTCTTGCAAAATTTCTCCCCATATAAATTCTCTTCTATTGTTTCTATTATAAATTCTCAGCCTTCCTTCTGGATCATCACTTTTCGCAATATATGCTAATTCTTGAAATGCTGTCATTTTAGTGAAAGGCTTCTCGGATTTTAAGCCTGTTAATAATGTACCTAATGGATCAGTTGATAATTCCGATAATGGATAGCCACGATGTAAACAACCAATCGATAAATAAGAATTAAAAGACGCATTAACGACCTCCCAGCTCAAAAGTAAAATGAATGAATAAAACAATAACTTGATTAAAAACCAAAATGAAATACCAATTGGTGGATAACTTTGATTCAAGGTATAAAATAATCCTAGAGTTCCAAAAACAAAGTCATATAGAATATGACGAACAAAAGGATACACAATAGGCGTGATTATAAAGTTGAAAGTCGTGTATAAAATTGAATTTGAAATTGCCTTTGGTATTTTACTCAGTAGGGCATTTTTTGGATGAGCATGAAAATTGCCATAAGAAAAAATTAATCTATCACGATCAAAGATTGAATGCTGGATTGAATAGATTAGTGAAGTGAAAAACGAATAAAAATAATAAAAAATGAAAGCGTCATTTAATGGTGGGTATTGATGTTTTTTTGGAATTGCCTTTAGTGTTATATTTGAAAATTTCGACTGTAAAGAGGAGAAATAGAGCAATGAGGAAACCCAATATATGAGAAATGTTAAAACGAATTTCTTATTCAAGATCTGTCCAATAAATTGGTTTGATAATGTTTTATAACCTAAGAAATCAACATGAAGGTTATTCTTTCTAAGGCACGTTATTAGAAAAAAGCCAAATGCAATTGGCAAGGCTTTAATGGGTAGTAAAGTACTCCATCCGAGTCCTGAAGACAAACTCAGTATAATAGATATTGCCCAAGTTGAAGTCAATAAAAACCTTGATAATCTTTGAAACCTTGTCGCGCAAATATCTCCAAATATTGCGTGATAGTGATAGGCTGAATTTGTCAGGGAAGAGCGTCCTTTTGTATTGAGAGAACTCATTGACTATATCAAGCTATTACAGCAGACAATCCTCTTAAAAAAGCTAATAAATTCAAAGTATAACAAGTCGTTTGTTACAGTAGTTTTTTCTTCCTGCTAAATGCCCAAATTTCCGGGTAAACTTTTACGTTCCAGAACGTAAACAAATAGAGATTTAATGAAAAGCGCATTGAACCTTTGATCTTTCCTTTTGTTTGCTGAAAACGAGTTGTATTAGGAATCCTCATCATTTTTTGTATAGTAATTTATCGTGCTATTGTGAATAAACTGGGAGAGAGAGTCGGCTTTATTGGGTTTCTGAAGGAGAAGGTATAATTTGGAAGGCAATGAACGGCGCAAATAATAGCAAATTCAATTCAAAAGCTGTAAAGACGGAGATTTATGAGGCTAGTGAGGTTGATGATATTCAATCAAAATTGGATAAGCAACTTGGACCAGAATACGTTTCAACGAGGCCTGGCGCTGGTGGGATTCGTGTATCATATATTGAAGGTTGGAAGGCGCTAAACCTGGCAAATCAAGTATTTGGGTTTAATGGTTGGTTTTCTGAGGTTAAGACGGTACAGGTTGACTATTTAGATGAAAAGAACGGGAGATTTAATGTTGGGTTATCAGTTGTTGTACGCGTTACTCTAAAAGATGGTTCATATCATGAAGATATTGGATATGGAAGTCTCGAAAATGCGCGTACAAAGGCAATGGCCTTCGAAAAAGCTAAAAAGGAAGCTATGACAGATGGTTTAAAAAGAGCTTTGAGATGTTTTGGTAATGCGATGGGAAACTGTCTTTATGATAAAGAATATTTAAGTAAAATATCTTCAGTTAAATGTGGACCACCAGATTTCGATGAATCTAATTTGATGAGATATGCTGATGCAATAACACACAGTAGATCAACTACAAATCCCGGGAAATTTGTCAACGAAATACAAGAAACTGATACCCCAAAAATTCAGCAGCAACAACAAAATATAATGGAAAAAAGAAGCATTAATACACCAGCAACTACATATAAGAGACGAAAAGATGCAGATGATGCATTTGATGACTCAATTAATTTTAGTGATGATTTGAATCTTGAATCTGAAGATTTCAATGATGAGGTAAACGAATTGTTAAATACAAAACTACGTGCATCAGCGCCTGGTGAGGATGGAGAACTATCAAATGAAGAGGAGCCATCCGATATAGGGCATGCTGCGTATGAGATACCAGCACCCTCTCAAGTAGGATTTTTCAAATCCCGAGTAGCAGAAGAACTACAAAAACAGCAGAATGTTTCAAACTCTCATGCATTTAATCCACAATTTATAAGCCCATCTATCAGACGTACAGTAGATCCTACAAAGTCAACCCCAATTAAGAGATCACAAATTGCAGATCCCAAATCAATAAGATATGATAACCCAAGGTTAATACCGAATAGGCAAGTGGGCAAGCCAAAGTACCCACCTCCAAAAAGAGTAAGATCTGATGGAAATAAAGAAAACTCAGAAGTACTAGGAAATGATTATGCTGGGTCGGAAGTAATATGATAGTTTTTGATTCGAACATCATTCCGAATTTAAAATATCATCTTTTCATTAAATGGTACTGCTTCTCTATTAGAGTGATTAGTATTTTAATTCAATTTCACCTATTAGAACTACAGAGAAAAATTTAGATATCTTCTCTTGCAGCTCTAGTTTTAGATTCTTTATAGAATTAATCACATAAGCTATTCATATTCAGTAATCTGGGATTCAATCTGTGTTTTTGTGCGAACCCAAGGAAAATCAAGTAGATATTGAATTGCATTCATTCATGGGGTCATAATCCTGTTCTTTCAAATATTGTGGACCAGTGGACGAGTTATTTATCCTTTGATTTTCCAGTGTCACAGACTTCATTGCAAGTTTATGGTTCTAATGACTCTGCCTTAAAGTTTAGTCATTCAAGAAATTGTGCACACTTAGGGCAGTAAATTGTTCTTTGTAATAGGTCATTAAAAAAATGCTGCACTGATGTGTGTTATCAACTCGATCTTCGTGAGTTAAATTACTATTCAATCAATTAGTTCGATCTGTTACCATTTACATAAGCTGAAACCCCACTAATAAAACAAGCCGTTACGATAGAAATAAGTAGTAATCCCAAACTCCCCATAAATAACTATATGATGTATTTCAGGCCCAATCTGTCCATATTTCTGTGAACTAATGCTGTAATTTATTACTTTTTTAATAAGCCTTAATTCTCGACCTTTTTCGTTTCAGCATAAAATCCGAATTACATCTAATTGCTTCTGTTTTAAATCTAAGAATGTCAAGAGCGTAAGTTAACATTAAATACACGACGTACATTCTAACCATATTAGTGACCTTTCAATCTCTCCATATCTATTTAGCAAGGGTCCTTTTGCGGATAAAGAATTCCAGCCTGGTCAAATTGCTTTAGACTCAATACATAATTCAAAGATTCTGTAAGTTATGCTGAAGATTCACTGAAATAGATTTAATTACTAACAAACTAGAGTCCTTGGGGCCGGTGGTTTAGGTTGTGAAATATTGAAGAATTTAGCTTTATCCGGCTTCAAGGATATACATGTTATTGATATGGATACAATTGATCTATCTAATTTGAACAGACAATTCCTATTTAGACCAATTGATATCGGTAGACCTAAAGCTGTTGTAGCTGCTGAATATGTGACGAAACGTTTTAAGGGTGTTAAAGTGACACCGTATTATGGTAAACTACAAGATAAAGATGACTACTATTATAAACAATTTACATTAGTGATATCAGGGCTAGACAGTGTAGAGGCAAGAAGATGGATTAATTCAAAGCTTATTCAATTAGTTGACCCAGATGACTTCGAATCAGTGAAACCTTTAATTGATGGTGGTACCGAGGGCTTCAGGGGTCAAACAAAGGTAATTTTTCCAACTTTCACTGCATGTTATGAGTGTTCATTAGATACACTCAGTGGTGCAACAACTTACCCTTTATGCACAATTGCAAATAATCCAAGATTACCAGAGCATTGTATTGAGTATTCAAGCACAGTTGAATGGAATCGAACGCATAAAGGAGAGAAATTAGATATGGATAATCCAGATCATGTCACCTGGATATATGAAGCAAGTCTTGAGAGAGCACAAAACTTTAATATAGAAGGTGTAACAAGAAGTTTAACAATAGGAGTTGTTAAAAATATTATACCTGCAATTGCATCAACAAATGGAATTATAGCCGCAGCATGTTGTAATGAGGCATTTAAAATAGTTTCAAGTTCTAATCCTATATTAGACAACTTCATGATGTATTCAGGAACTGATTCTGTGTTTACTTACAGTTTTACATACGAAAGGAAACCAGATTGTCCTGTATGTGGCGGTCTTTAGTAACACAAAAATGATTTAAAGTATTATTTTTTACATTATTTCAAGCTATTAACTTATTGATAAGCCTCCTAACTATTAACAAGAAAAAAATAAAGAATCATTCTAATGATAAATGTTCTGAACTATCACCACCACCAAACATTGATTTAGCAACCTGTAAAGCTAATTCATGATCACTTAATTCTGGTCCAGCAATGAATATTTGGTTTGAAACTGAACTATTTAGGATCGGATTATCTGTATTAGCTGTTTTTGGTGAATTATCATCTGTTGAGGTTGAAATTAACAACCTTGAATTGAAAAGTAAGTTTGTAGGATTGCCGTAATTAATGAAATTATCAATATATTAATATATTAAAAACTTGAAATAGAGCGTTTTCCTCTGTACATGAAGAGGAATCATTAAAGAAAGGATCTGTAATATTATCAAATCTCTCAAAATCAGGCGTTAGATAGTCAAATTTTGACTGATTTGAAGAGTCAAGTAATCCACGCCAATATTCAAACAAGAGACTATCTGCATCACGCATTCGAAATATATCAGATTCAGCTCCAGCTCCAGCCCCACCCTCTGTCAAATCAAAGAAATTGCTTGAGTTTGACGCACCTTTATTATGTTCAGCTACTTTGGACAGAAGTTCTTCAAACACACCCGGGAGATCTGCTTTGAACTAATCTTCGAATTTCTGGTATAGATAAATTATTCTACAACAAACAAAAAATCTATTAGCCAATTTAAAAGATGATTCTACAAGTTCATTAAGACGCAAAAGCAAAACACCACTGATTGTTAAATCGGCAAAAGAAGTTAACCAACCTGATAAACCCTCTGAATCTGGTAGATAAAACTCTTCGATAGTTTTAAGAAGATTCACATTATATGACAAACCACGCAAACAGAAGGATAAAACAGCTTGTATAACTCTTTCAAAAGCGTCAAAATATTTGCATCTAAAAAAGCTTCAAAATTTAACGAACCGTTAAACCGTACAGGATTCCTAATGTAAAAATAAGTAATTTTAAATAAGATAAAATTCAACTCTGCAGTACAAGCTGTATATCTTCTAATCTCTTCTGTTTCACTTGATTCACAAATTAACAATAAAATATAATAACCAATTGCATGAACATTATACAAGAATAACTTAATTATCAACTCACGAATTTTCTGGGTCTTAGAAAGGGAACTTTCTCTAGTATCAGCTAAATCTTATAGTTCAGACAAAGAACGATATTTTAAAAAAGTATACTCAACGTCTTTCAAAGTTTCAATAATATCTGATCTCTTAGGACTCTTCGTAATTGCTGAATAGCTTTTGATAACAGCTCTAGTTAACAGAATCACTTCATGCAATTCTATTAAATCATCAATTGCAAGTTTTTCTAAAGGTGAGTCATTTTGATGAGCATCTGGAAGTAAAGTATCATATTCAGCGTCAATTAGTAATGGACATTCAAAATACAATGACTGTATGGCATCTAAATTCATTAGCTGAATCCAGGTCTTCCGCCAAACGTTAGCTGTGGTGGGGCTTGAAACAACTGAGAATTTTGATGGGTCACGTTGTAGTCCATTCATTTAAGCCATTTAAATAACTAATGCCAAAAGATTGTAGAATCAGTACTTTTACCACCATCTTCTGGTGCATAAAATCTGTAAAGTCTTAAAATTAATAGAGCTTGAATATGTTTCAAAGAAGATTTTCTTAATGCATTCGCATTAGCAATACAAGCCTTTGCATATTCAATATATATTGGAACAATAGTCATATTATTCTTGAGCAATTCTGCAGCAGTTTCATTCTCAACATCCAGGGTTCTATTCAGAGGTAACGATATACATGAAAACATCAAAACCACGAATAATACTGGAACAATAACCATGACTGAGATATCACTAATGACAAGTTTAGCCTTCCCGTTGAGTCTCTGAAATTAGTGACTCCAAATTGCGTCTAAATGATTGTTCTTCAATAAATGGCATTGAAGAATAAACTTTTTTGAAAAAGTGATTAATTAAAGCCATCACTATTTCTTTACTAGGCAACATGTCATTGATACTTGCAACAAGTTCTTCATGTGTTTTAGTAAGGTTCGCATCGAAGACACTTGCTTCTTCTTGTAAATTAAAATATTAACAACCACTCGTAATAGGATGTGTAATACTCTGATCATAAAGAAAAAAAAATGTCTATCTTTATATCCCAGTTCGCATGGTCTATTAGTTCTTTGAAATTTTTTAGCAAAAAATGGATCATTACGTATAATAGCAGCATAACTTGTAGACCCAAAATGCGAGATTCTGTTCTCTTTCAACATCAACAAATCAAAACTATCAGCAAGATCCAACACAGGACTATCATTATTCTCGTTAGGTATTATATAACTGAGATTGGAATTAATACCTTTACCAACTGCTCCATGCGATTTTTTACTCAATAGCGCCTTCAATTCATTATTGTGTTTCTGTAAAGCCAATATTTGATGTTTTAATTTTTGCACATCCTTCTTAGATCCCCAAGGTTGATCCTCGTAAACAGATGATTGGGTCGTCTTATTCTTGATACATGATGAGCAATGTGGTTTCGCTTTATCGGATCTCATCTTTGGACGACGACAAACAGTACATACCGTCGATACTCTATATCTTGTCTTCTTGACTTTACTATTTTGTTGATCCATACTGTCTAGTTCAATCATAACGAATGAAGCATTTCCAGGTGGCAACTATTTTCTCATATACATCACGGTAAAAAACATCTGAATGTAATTATAGTATTATGAAGGACACACCAATCGAATAAAACACCTTTTTAGAAGCAAATTGCAATGGTTCTTCTTCTTTGTTGACTCCAAGACTTTGTTAATACAAGTCAAAAAGTTAGCAATTACTGAGAAAGATGAAATTGAATAGACTTTGATGGGCTTAAAGAATCTTCTAGAGAGTATCACAAGGCTTGAAGCGATGGGTTTCTACAGATCTATAAAAATTTGATTATGTAAGTTTAATATAAGCAAGACTTATGAAAAGTGGCCTTTGTGGAAATTTATGTTTATAGACAATAAATATACATCTAAATGTCAGGAAGTCGTGATATTACATTTTTACTTTCCGGAAGACGTATAGATATCCAATTATGGAGTTCTGATTTTGAAAATTTTGATATTGGTAATAAAAATATTAGAACTACGCTTGATAATACCGTTCAAGACATAAAAGAAGTCATTAGCCAAAGATCTGTAAATGATGGTGGGAATTTGAATCCAGGAGCTTTGAAAATAATTTATAGAAATAGAGAATATCCAAATGAGGAAGCTCTATCGAATTTTCTTGATGCAACGACGGATGTACAAAGATTAAGAGTCGAGATTGAAAAAGATAGACTAGGTTTAAGAAATGTTGGACCTTCATTATTATCTATTAATGTTATCCTAAGCAGTGGCAAAGTCTTACAATTAAGAGAGTCACTCAATATTTCAATTGAATCGTTGAAAGATACGATAGCTGAAGATTTGCATTTCGATGTCTCAGAGATTGTGTCGCTGAAGTTTAATGGTGGGGTTCAAATAGAAAACACGGATACAACAATAGGTGAACTACTTGAGCTTGATACTGTTCCCCTCCAAGACTTGAATATTTATGTGTCATTTACAGGTGATTTTGATATAAGACTCTCTTCCCCGACAGATGGACTTATAAGAACTAATAAAGTTTCTGTAAACCCAACAACAACCATCTTGACAGTGAAAAAGTTCATCGTCAATGAATATTCCGGTAATCCTTGTATTAATAAGGACGATGTTAAGATTATTTATTTCGGTCGGATTTTGCCTGAAGATACACAAATTGTCGAATTAACCCAATCATCATCAACTGAAATTATAACGTTACATTTTGTTATCAAGGAACCTGAGGACAATAAGTCATCTAGAGGTTTCTGGAGTGACCTAAGAAGAGGTACATTATTTGAATTTCTACCTAGAGAGCCAAATCCTCATTTTGAAGCGGAAGTTCTTAGAGATGAAAGGCTGCGAGAACAGCTAAGAAATGGAAGTAATGCCATATCAGAGACTAATTTAGCTCAATCAAGTCAGGTTACACCGAACAACAGTACGTCAGATTTTATTAATTCTCCTCCCCAGTTACCTAACGCTACTCAAATCACTGGAGATTCTTATGAAACTACAATATTTGAAGGAGAAGAAAGGTTGTTGAATCAAGTAGACACATCGAGCACAGTTTATAAAATTACTGTAAATACTGTTAATGGACCAAAAATTGTCATTTTATCCAGTTCTCAAGCCATTATTAATGACAGCGATCCAGAAAATCCGTATTTAATGCTTTCCCCATCCGGTTATTCCAAGTTATCAGCATTGAACGTTCAAATTGAGAAACCTGAAGTTGTACGTGACTCTATAGCTGTTAATTTTACTGAACCACGCGAATATAATCCTGAGATTACTCAAAATCGGGTCCAAAATAACCAGCAAAATCCCAGACATCAGGACGCACAGCAACCTCAAGAACGGCCACAGAATGGAGCACAGTTTCAAGCAAGATTTCAAGCTAATAACGCCGCTCATACACTTGCAGCCTACGTTGGATCACTCTATATTTTGGCTAGATATATCATTGTTTATAAACTTTTCATTGAGGACTTACCAAATGGTATCCTGAAGTACCTAGTAGCTGCTGCTTTGATATATCATGGAATAAGTAGGCCAATAAATGGACCTTTATTGAGACTGCTTTTCCCAGAAGGTTTTAGAGGAGAAGTACAGAATAGATTCGCGTCACTGCAAGCATTGTCCACGCAGATAGAGGAAAGAATAACTAGATATATAAATAAATTGATAGATTTATTACGTCCAAACCAAAGAATGACAATATTTGAACGATTTGGAAGATCTGTCTTTGTTGACTTTATATTATTTTTTACAAGTTTTTCCCCGTCATTACATGCTATATTTCTTAGATTAATTAATGAAAGAAATACTGCATATACAAGCGAGGAACCTCTGGTTCAACAAGTTCAGGAACCCATTGACGATGAGGTGGAAAATATAGAACACCAAGGATTGGCAACGGGTGTTCAGCAACATCACGAAAACTAATTAATATAAATCAATAAATCTAATCAAGGGGCATCTCGTAACCTTTCTCAATCAAGTAAAACCTTACGCACAAATTTGCTTGGCCAGTAATATTAAAGTGTGGCGTTTCTCTAACCTTCTACGGTTAGCGCAGTATCCGATTTTAGTAAGTTAGGTTAAACCTGGAGCTAGCTAGGTCTTAAAATCATAACTTTGATCATTGAAAGATAGTTAGTTATCTGCAAGAATCTAGTACAAACTATAAATAATAGCTGTTAGTGGATGATTTTATCTGCTCTATACTGTGATTGACCGTATATCGCTTAAATTTACAAGAAACACTTAGGAATAAACCGTTGAAATTCTAATAAGTGGAGTAAAGCACCACTTAGCTCCACTGATTAGCCTAAAAAAAGGAACTGAATAGTATTTATTTTTAAAGTTTGTAGGTATGTAGTTTGATCGTTATCGGTTATGCTCGACAATCAAATACACAACAACTTGACTCTAACGACCTAATTTAACTAGCTTCTATTCCTTATTATAGAAGGTCTGTGTGTAAGATTAAGGTGTTACCCTATCTGAATAGATTAAGTTTTGTCAGCTATATTACATCCAGAATCTTAGTTCCCCCGTGTCTGCAGACTATTTAAACGATCTCGATTCCCGCCCTTTCCTTATAATTTCAATTACATTATCAACATAATAATATAATCCGCAATGGTCGCTCAAGTTCAAAAACCAGCTCCAACTTTCAAGAAAACTGCTGTCGTCGATGGTTTATTCGAAGAAGTCACTTTAGAACAATATACTTCCAAAGGACAATGGGTTATTTTAGCCTTCATCCCATTAGCTTTCACTTTTGTTTGTCCAACTGAAATCATTGCTTACTCTGAAGCTGCTAAAAAATTTCAAGAAAAAGGTGCTCAAGTTTTATTCGCTTCAACCGATTCTGAATACTCCTTATTAGCTTGGACCAATGTCGCTAGAAAAGACGGTGGTTTGGGTCCAGTTAACATTCCATTAATTGCTGATACCAACCACACCTTATCAAAAGACTACGGTGTTTTGATTGAAGAAGAAGGTGTTGCCTTAAGAGGTATCTTCATCATCGATCCAAAGGGTAACGTTAGACAATCAACTATCAACGATTTACCAGTTGGCCGTAACGTTGAGGAAACTTACAGATTATTGGAAGCTTTCCAATGGACTGAAGCAAATGGTGAAGTCTTACCATGTAACTGGACTCCAGGTGCTCTTACTATCAAACCAGAAGTTGATGCTTCAAAAGAATACTTTTCATCAGCTAACAAATAGATTAATTATATAGGTTCGTTTTCCACTAGAGGTAGAAATAATAAAAAAAAATTGGCCTAGATTGCCTTTATTTTGATGTAGTGGTCTCATAATAACTTTTGGGTACTTATCTTAAGTGCATGGAAAATAGGCTACCTCTCCTGACTCGGGGTTTTACCTCTTTTGATTATTTCCGGACTTTTTCCTTTCTCAATGCAATGCCTTAAAACATATAGATTAGCATAATATTCTTTGCAATGTCTAGAGCAACACAATCTGTGATTTACTTCTCTAAATTCGTGGTCAATGACCAAGTGAGTATCTATTTCAGGTGTGCTCCCTACTTTTTCTAATATTCCAAGGTCTTCTTTGTACGTTTTACCAAATTAAACTTTCTAACATACTAATTAATAGAAATCTAAACACTCATATGCGTTAGTCAATCTGAAACCAATAGTTCCAGGTCATGTATGTCTAGTTTACTAATTTCCCCTTTTTGAAAAGCTAACGTCTTTTTAGACTCTTATTGTACCTTTAAGAGTTGTACCAAGGCTTGGGGATTTAACAGGCGAAGAAAGTATAGACTTTTTCCAAACTTTGCAAAAAGTTCAAAAGTTTATTGTGCATATTTATAAAGCAGACTCGATCAATATTGCTATTCAAGATGGCCCTGAAGCTGGTCAATCAGTTCCTCATCTTCATGCACATCTGATTCCAAGACATCAGATTGGTAATATTGGTGACAAGATTTATGGACTCTTAGATTCTCCAGAATATGATATAGATGACCAGTTAATAGAGTTCTATAAGAGAAAACAGCATTATAGGGAGACTAAATTCACTGTAACGCCAGACTCTGACAGAAAGCCAAGATCAGCAGAGGATATGTTTAAAGAGGCCAAATGGCTAGAAAGAGAGTTTATTAATTTTTACAAAAAATTATAGCTATCATTGATTTTATTTATGAGACGAAATATATAAATTTAAACGCTCAAAAGCCATTATAGGGGCGACGTCTTTATTTATGTACAACATTATTGGTTCAATGCATCTTCAATAGCATATCTCTCAGCACGTTTCTTTGCCTCTATTTTAGCTAGATTTTCTTTTCTTTTGCGTTCACCACCGTAGAAGGATTTTTTCCCTAGTTTATGTTCATAGATTTTTTCACCTTGTTTGAATTTCTCAAGTTGTCTCAAAATATATCTCCTGGTTTGAACATCCAATCCCTTTTCCTTTAATTCTTTTGATGATGTTTCAACTAAAGATTTCCATTCAGGAAAGTGTTCTTCATGTTCGATACTATTGCGCCCTATTTTTGTTAAAAATGTCTTAACGTCTGGTATTTCTTGTGTTGGAGCTGGACTGACCGTAGAATAAGTTCTCAGTATCAATCTATTTTGTACTCTTAGAGTTCTGGAAAGCATTCTGGTTTTAAGCCTGACGTTATTGAATTTAGCTCCTATAATGTTACATAAAATTTTGATTGATTGAACTCGATATTTAAAACCCGAACACCAATAAATAACCTTAATAGTTCCTTAGTACTCCAATATCTCATTCTTATTGAAACAAAATAAAAAAAATATGGCTGATAAAGCTCCATTAGATGAACTGCAGTGGAAAAATCCTGAGTGGATTCAAGCTTTTGGACTACGAACAGATAATGTCTTGGAATATTTTTCCGAATCATCTTTCTTTGACCGAACATCAAATAATCAAGTTGTTAAAATGCAATCTCAGTTTAATGAGCAATTACAGTTACATAGTGCCAATATTGAAAATGAGCTGAAGAAGATGACTGGGATAGAATATATAATACTGCACCGTCGAGAGCCCGATTTTTGGATAATAAGAAAGCAAAACAGATTAAGTCCTGAGAAGGCAGAACCAATATCAGATTATTATATTATAGGAGCTAATGTATATATGTCACCAGCCGTGAAGGATATTATATCAACAAGACTAGTGAGTACAATAGACAACTTCTCTGCACAATTACATCTAACACTCTATTCTAGTTAAGTTCAGCTCTTTCTTTGAAGAACGCATTAAACAAACTTCAAAAGTTAGCACAATTCACGCCGTCAGATGGTCATACATATAAGCTACAAACTTTTGAAACTTCTGCGTCATCGAAGTCTAAAACCATTGGAAATACGCCCTACACACCTGCTACACCAACAGTTCAAGGTACTAAATACCACTCTAACAGTGATACTCTATCAACTGCAACTATAGACAATCTTTTCAATATTTCTCTAAGTGGGACTCCAATCTATATTGATGAATGTTCAGACAAGGACCCAACACAAAAACTCGGTACGAAGCCTGTTACCATGGAAAATAATGACGAAGAAACTATCAAATCTTTGAAAAGGGGTCAAAAACAATTGAATTGATCACAACATATAACTACGCATACTGATATTGTACTTCAGAGTAGTTAGGAAGCATTGCTTATTTCTAATAGTAAAATTCGAGCCAACAGCACACCAAAAATTGTCTCAGCCAATTTTTGCAATGGACCACAGTAAAGCCCAGTCTAAATTACTTCCATAAATCTATTTCGTTTCTATACCTAAAGACATTTAATCAAACATGAAGATTTACAATTCATTATTTGCAGTCTTTGCAACTCTATTCGCAGTTATTAATATTTCACGTGCTGATTCTCCTGAACCTGCGGTTACACATAGAGTTTATTTTGATATTTCACAAGGTGACGAATTGTTAGGCCGAGTTACTTTTGGTCTTTTTGGATCTGTAGTTCCAAAGACAGCTGAGAATTTCCGTCAATTAACTATTTCCAAAGATCCAAAGTTTGGTTACATTAACTCAATCTTTCACAGAGTCATTCCAGATTTTATGATTCAGGGTGGTGACTTCACCGACCGTAATGGTAGAGGTGGTAAATCTATTTACGGCAATAAATTTAAAGATGAAAATTTTATTCTCAAACATGATAAAAAAGGTAGATTGTCAATGGCTAATGCAGGAAAAGATACCAATGGTTCTCAGTTCTTTATTACTACTGTTTTAACTCCATGGCTAGATGGGAAACACGTTGTCTTTGGTGAAGTTTTAGAAGGCTTTGATCTCATTCAAAAGATAGAAAAGACTAAGAGAGACTGGTCTGATAAACCAAAAGTTGATATTGTTATTACAGGTACTGGTGAAATTTCTGAAGATGGTGAAATCATTGAATCAGTTACTTTGGATTCAATTGTTGAAGAGAAAAATACAAAGAGATCTGTTGAAGATAAATCAAATAGAGACGAATTATAAATTAGTTCAAATAAATATAAGTCTCAGATAGTTTCTTTTGTAAAATTAGTCGTAAATTATATTAATTATGATACGGGGGTTATGGGGCCCTCGTTTTATGACCTTCAACAAAAATAAACATAGTTGCAACACTTCACCGGAATATTATTGATATTCCAAGAATTACATAGCCATGAGTGAAAGTAAAGGATTCAATTCATCTGATGAGGCAGTATACCCAAGAGATGTACGAATTTTACACTTAATACTAGCCTCACAGTCAATACAGAGCTATGAAGACCACGTCCCACTACAGCTCATGGATTTTGCTCATAGTAAGTATAGTAATTCTTTAGAATGACTAGAATCTAAGGTTCCAGGGTATACTGCTGGTGTTTTGAAAGATGCTGCCGTATACAATGACTATGCACGTTCGTCAAATGGTGCTCAACAAACTTCAGGAAACAAAATTACGACAGATGATGTGAGATTGGCAATTGCAGCTAGAACAAGCTCTCAGTTCAGTCCGGTGACACCTAAAGAACTATTATTAGAGCTGGCAGCTGAAAGAAATAAGAGAACGTTACCACCTATTATGCCAGGATATGGTATCAGATTACCACCTGAAAAGTATTGTCTCACTGCAAAAGACTGGTCTTTAAGTGATGAAGAGGACGTAAGTAAAAAAAATAGAATATTAGACTGTTTTTCTGGCTACTACTAACGTCTACTTAGGACGAAGATGAAAAGATGGATGATGCTGAGTAAGTTGTATATCACGAGCTTAATGAGTTGTACTTTATGTTTAGAATTTAACTGTAATTTATTAGAGTATCGTTCTTGAATAGGTCCATCAATATATACCTAATCGTACTGTCTTTGCCTTTATATCAATTTCAAAAAGTAGATATCTCTTCTCTCTATTTTGGTATTTTCCTATGTTTTCATCTGGGTTACTAATTTCTGACATAAGCGTTTCCCTTTTGGCAATTTTTGTTACAATGGCCAAGGTATTATCTTAATTCATTTTTTGAAGAATAAAGAGATACACAGGATTCAACTGAATCAGTTCACTACAAAGTACTCTCAATATTCAAAGTTCCTTGTTCTCTTTGAAATGCTTATTACACAAGGCTCAATTCCAGAGTAAGTTTTAGAAGAAAGACAATTGTGGTCGGCTGCGCCTGTAATGCCTATTAAAAGAGATATCAACTAACAAAAATAGAGTTAAAGAGGATGTTCCCGGTGCCTCCATCGATGAGAGAGCCAACAAATTGAAAACTTTTCAAGACCTTGGTCCACCAGATTTAGTTAGTTTAACAAAGCAAATTCCTGGAAACAAATCGCTAGAAGTAGGTATCATTAATTTAATCGGGTTTTCTTCAGTACTAACAAATAAAAAAAAAGATTGGTACATATCTTTACTACACAGGGTTAGATAACTCTAATTCTTCTTCAGTTGCAGCACACTTGAATCAATTAGCGAACATCATTGGATCAACACCACAAGCGTGGTTCGGAAAATCTAAGCCATTTAAAGTCACCAAAGCTATTTATGCTTCTTATAATGCTTTCTCAAAGGTTGATGTGGTTGTTGCTGTACACATACCAGGTGCAGTAAACTCTTATATCATTGATGCTTATGGTGAAAAAATTCAAGAGAATGAAAAACAATGGCAAGAAGTATTCACAAGTGCTGTAATTAGATCTTTATTGACAGCCGAGGAAGATGAAGAACAGATAAATGCAGTTGTTGAATCAAGGAATCTAAATCCTTTCCCCACTGTTGAACTCGCTAAACAATTTTTGGATGCCTTTGAAATTTTATTTCCAGAAGGTCCAAATATTGGTTCTGCTCCTGAAGTACAAACTCCAAGTTTAATTGCCAACTATTTAGTCGATGCATTCTTGAAAGCTGTTGAACTTACAGGATTGTTTGATTATGCCCTAGAAATATTATATCGTATAAGGGAGAAGGAAGAGAGCGTTGTTAGTTTGATTGTTAAAGTCTTACTTTTGAAGGATGAAGAGATAAAGGCAGTCCAAGCTTTGTATGACGGTATAACCAAAAATCCAAGAGACGCATCTTTGTTGACTATACAATCTGAATTTTTGGTGGGAAAAGGTAAACTAGATTTGGCATTGAAGTCTGCTATTCGTGCTGTGAACTCTGCACCATCAGAATTCAATACGTGGGCCAACCTTTCAAAAGTTTATTTAGAGTTGGGTAACATTGAACAATCTCTATTGACGCTAAACTCCTGTCCAATGGCTGCCTATAAAGAGAAATTTCACCTGAAGAGAATTTTACCTACTACTTCTGAGAAACTGCACTTACCATTACCAATAGACGTAAATTTGGAAGATGTTTCAAGTTTAGATTCTGCGAAAGTTTCTCAAGAGCATAATGCTATTGATCAGTCATTAATAAACTTACAAGCTGCAAATTTGAAATCCACCTTTGCCAGAGCTTATGACATTTTAACAGAAATTGTTTTCAGAACAGGTTGGGAGGCTTTGCTTAAATATAGGGCAAAAATCTTTGTTATGGAAGAAGAATATAGATCAAAGTCATCGTCACAAACCAATGTTCTAGCAGAGAATGGTAACGGAAAAGAAGTAAATTCTTTTAAAAAAAAAAGACTATGTGAAAGATGGTTAGATAACTTATTCATGCTCCTGTATGATGACCTAAAAACCTACACGATGTGGCAAGCAGAATTGATCCACTTTCAAGCACAAAAGACTCAATATGAAAAATTACCTCTTGAGTGGGAATATCTGGGTATGTGTGCTTACAGACTACACCACTATAAAGAAGCAGCTAGTGCTTTTACAAATGCTTTGCAATCAAGATTTGCACCTGCATCAACTAGAAATTTATTAAAATACTATCAAGCTGAAGTTAAATCATTGCAACAAAAGGCTGCAAAAATACAAAATCCAGTTTTGAACAATGTAACCAATGGGTCAACTGCATCTATAGATAATAATCACTTGTCTCCACATCAAATAACAAAAAAGTTAACAAATCTAGATGATAACATAGTAGAAACTGTTGTTAAATTATCAGCTTGGAACCATAGATGGTATTGTGAGTTTGCGCCATTCTTATTGATTGCTCTAGCAAAAGTTGTTGAGAGGGAAGGTTTAGTAAAAGTTCAGAATGAAATTAAGGCAAATTATCCTGAATCAACAGGTGTTTATGACTTGATGGAAGATGCTTTCCAATTCTTGAAAATCTTTCAGCTCTTTGGTGCAGAGACATAGAAATACTTAAAAATCAAATGTTTACTACTTTTTTCTACATTTTGAGATCGTAAACAGACGTAGAGTCATCTCTATTACAGCATTCATATTTAAAGGAGTTGTAGTGCTGGGATGTATTGAGCTTAAAACCACCAACGATTTTTAAAGATATCAATAACAGACACCTCATAAAAATTTTTTTAGGTTTCTATTTGAATTGCTGTAGGAGCTGTTATGTTGGATTTTCCGAGAATACGTCCAAGGAACTCACGAACGTATTGCAGGACTCTCTGTTGAAAATCAAGGTAACTGTCAGAGATTGCGGATTTAACTTAACTTAAATCCGAAATCTCTTAAACCTTATGCAACCTTCGGATTCTATTGTCCGCCCTACCCTAACTTAGGTTTTATCTATAGATAATTTCTATCCTCAATCACATATATTGAGATAATTTTCAGATGTAATTTTCTAGAAGTAATTTTTGAGAGTACTGGTGTCGTCTTTTTTGATTAATTTATAGACTTTAAAAGAATTTTTTTTTTAAAAGTTTTATTTGCTTTAGCTCTAACCTCTTTTCTCTGACAGAAATTTGTGGTTGATAAAATGTCGTAAAAACTTATAAATACTTATAAAAGTGTATTCTCTAAATTTTAAGCACGCAAAATAATAATTTAGAGCCTGAATACTAAACTGAGGAATTTCTAAGAAGGAAAATAGTCAGTTATATTTCACTATAATTCAATATCTTTAAACAAATTCTCGAGAACATAAGTAAATATGAGCACTTTTGTGTAAGTTTTGTACCGCTGAGAATCTACTGCTTCCCCAGGTCCTCAAGGATTGAAACCCTCACTAAAGGTTGTTTCAATATCTATATTACAAATGAAAGTTTTAACAAATATTGTCTCTAGCATCAGGGATTTATTTCAGGCAAAGATATTATGTAAGGAATTTTCCCTAAACTTGAGCGACTGAAGATCAGTCCATCATATTCGGCACAGAAAAGGTGAGAAATAGGAAACTTAATTAGCATCAAGCCACATTTTTGTTTTAAGAGGAAGCAAAATTAATTGACGTCTTTTTGGTTGATACAGCGCAGCGATCAACTTATTTATTCCGGTTAAATACTTAAATAGATATCCATTTGAACGTCAATTGAAATTGTTATTGATAATGGCTCATGAACATAAAAAACTCAAGAGATCTAAAAGGACAGAACCTTTGATTATTAATTTCTTTGAAGCACTGACCCCTGTATTGCACGCACCAGGTCAATGGAGAAATCCAAGAGATCAATCAAGAGATTATTATAAACCAGAATATTGGGTCAAGTTAGCTCAATTAGCTGAAAGGGGTAAACTTCATGCTATATTTTTCGGTGACTCGTTAGCTATATATGGTGGCTATAAGTCTCAAGGTTTAGGTGGACCTTTCAATTATGAAGAAGCAGCTAAATCTGGAAACAACTTTCCGAAAAACGATCCTACAGCTTATGTTTCGGCTATGTCTATCTCAACAGATAATGTTTCCTTTGGTATTACCTGTTCGACATTAAGTGAGCATCCATATCATTTTGCTCGTCGTTATGCCACATTGGACCATATTTCAGGTGGAAGAGTTGGCTGGAACGTTGTTACTTCATTTTTACCTTCAGCAGGCCGCCAGTTAGCAGCTGATAATAAATTACCAGAAAAAGATCTGAGATATGAAAAAGCTGATGAATATTTACAAGTCTTCTATGAGTTATTGTTATCTTCTTGGAGAGATGATGGTGTAGTTTTTGATCGTGAAAAGGGTATTTTCTCAAATCCGGATGCTATTAGAGAAATAAATTTTGAAGGCAAGCATTACAGGGTACCAGGTCCTCAAATAACCGAACCTAGTCCTCAGAGGATCCCCCTGATTATCCAAGCGGGTTCTTCAGAAAAGGGAAAACTTTTGGCAGCCAAATCAGCAGAGTTGGTGTTCATTCCAGCTTTTAGTGCAGAAACAGCCAGAGAAAATATTGAGGGAACCAAGAAACTGGCAAAAGAGAAATATGGTAGAAATCCAGACCATATTAAGTTTGTAACTCAAGCTGCCGTTATATTAGGTAAAACACACGAAGAGGCAGTGGCCAAACATGAAGAGCTGAAACTTTATAGGGATGATGAAGGCATCTTGACTCAGATTGGTGGAGGTGGTTTAGATTTATCTAAATATGATTACGACGAGGATCTAAGTAAAGCTGACGATCCATCTGCTAATGGCATTGCTAAGGTTTATAAATTCAGTTTCCCTGATGCTATTGTTACAAAACGTTTTATTATTGAGAATTATCACAATACAAACACCACATTTGTTGGTACTGCGAAGGAAGTAGCGGATGAGCTTGAAGACTTTGTTGAAAGATCTGGTTTAGATGGGTTTAACTTCACGAATATTGTATTTCCTGAAAACTTTGAAAATATTGTTGACTTATTGATTCCTGAGTTACAAGCTAGAGGTCTTGCACAGAAGGAATATGCAGTACCTGGAGGAACTTTTAGAGAGCAGGTTTATAGAAAAAAAGGTCAAACATTTGTCCCAGAGGACCATTATGCCTACCCATTAAGATGGCAAGCGGGTGTTTCAAAAGAGCAGTTTGAAGAGAAATTGAAGAAAGTCAAAGAAGACCAAAAGAAGCTGATCATTACCGCTGATTAGGTTTATCCGGAAGGTCGTTTAACGGGCATTGTTTAGTGTGTATCAGTTGCCAGAATTTTAAGACAATAGTGCATTGTGAAAATCGTAGGGATGTAAGAAAATAATACGCAATTACCCATTTTCGGCGCTATTCTATGCAAGACGACGTTCATGTCCGCTTCGGTGAATGCATATGCGTTTCACTTTTTGGGTTGACCATAACATCTGAATTAAACAAGTAGAGTTGCAACCGATTATTTGAAGATCTTTCGGTTCGAAATATTTTTATTTTCTTACGTCAATTTGAGCTGAAGGGGCTATTCAGAAACAGAGATGCCAATAAAGGAAGTTGCAATTATTGGTGCTGGTGGTGTAGCTGGTCTTGCTGCAGTTTATGAATTGCTTCACACCAATAATGATGGGACTTCTACCGTTGGAGCAGGACGTTCAACTGATCCCTTTTTCAGTAAAGTTGTTGGCTTCGAGCAGAAGGGTGATATAGGTGGCACCTGGAACGTTGAAGAATATCAATCAGACCCAGAACTACCTTCTCAGGATATTCTTGATTCTGGACATTACGATGACGTTCGTACTATAAAGACTAGGAACAAGAATAAACCAACCGAGGAAGAACTACAAAAGTCTTCTTTCGAAAACAAAATCTTGAAAGATAAGGATATGAACTATCAGCAATGGGCTAGAAGTGCGGTCTATCAAAGATTATACACAAATGTTCCAGAGAGTTACATGCGCTATTCCACTGCTATAAAAAAAGATGAATGCCCTGATTTACTAGATCCATTCATTACTCATCAACAACTTCAGGAAAGAATGAATGATTATGCAAATGTTAATTCACTACGAAGTAACATAAGATTCAATACTGAAGTTTATAATGTTCGAAAAGAGGGGGAGAAATGGATTCTGACACTTAGATCCTATGATACTCAAAAAGATTATTGGTATCAAGAATCTTTTGATGGGATTATTTTGGCTCAGGGATCCTTCATAATACCCTATATTCCATTTTTTAAAGGCTTGAACGAATTTGTTAAAAAATATCCTGGATCTGTGCTACATTCTAAAGCATATAGAGATCCATTTGCATTTAAGAATAAGAAAGTTCTAATTGTTGGTGGTAATATTTCAGCTATTGACATTGGTCAGTATATTGCACCACTATCAAAAGAAACAATAGTGAGTAGAGATCTATCCCGAGATCCGTATCTTGATTATATGTCTCGCGCCGTTAAATCCTTCAAAAATGTTGAATTACCTGAACAATTTTTGCCTGAAACGAAGCAAATAAAACTTACTAATGGTGTGATACTTGATGATATTGATCATGTCATATTTGCCACAGGATATCATATAGAATTACCATTTCTTGAGTCAGGCATACTTGACTACTCAGTTCCCAAAGGTTCTCGATATCCTACCTCAAATTCAAGAATTAAACATCTATACCACCATATTTTTAATATTGAAGACAGCTCTATAGTTTTTGTTGGTAAGCTGATAGTACAAACTCTCTTTCGAAATATGGAAACGCAGGCCGCAGCAGTTGCTGGTGTCTGGTCTGGAGCTAAAAAGCTACCTTCCAAAGAAATACAGTATGAATGGGAAGAAGCTCGATTGAAAAGTACTGAAGAGAAGCTCTTTCATAAGTACGATATCTATACGATTAAACAAGATTATTTTGAACCTGTTAAAAAGTTACACCCCAATGGGAGACCTGATCCTTTATTGCATGAACTTGATAACCTTACGAACTATGAATATTCACTTGTTACGTTTGAAAGACTATTCAACAGTTTCAAAAATGGTCAATTGGATACATCTCACCAATTTACCTAAACTATATAAGTTTTGTAAGTTAATTTAAATATATATCTTCTACCATCTTTCATTTCGATAGTTTTCGTTGTTTTGATATTGACCATGATTTTGATTACTACCATAACGATTTTGTCCGCTTGAGCCAGAAGTGAACTGGTTTATGATTCCAGATAGTCCTCCAGTTGAACCTTGTCCTTGGCCACCACCCTGTGCAGATCCAGCAAATTGGGAAATAATACTACTCAATCCAGAACCATTAGAACTATTGTTTCCATTACCATTAGTGAATTGATTCAAGAGGCCTGAAAATCCATTTGAATTACCTTGGCCATACTGTTGATTTCCTTGACCTTGATAGTTTTGGTTGTAGCCCTCATCATAGCGCGAACCTTGCTGATTTTGACTATGGTCTTGATAGTTTTGGTTGTAACTGTCATCATATCTCGAGCCCTGCTGATTTTGACCGTGACTTTGATAGTTTTGATTATAACCTTGACTTTGACTTTGGTTGTTATTTTGATGATTATTAGAACCACCAAATTGAGATAGCAGGGAGCTTAAAGAGGAACCCAGATTACCGCTGCCTGTGCCATGGTTTTGAGAACCTGTCAACAATGAGGCAACCTGACCAAGACTGAATTTACTAGATCCATTTGAAGCACCTGAACCAGCAGCAAAAACTGAAGCTAGCATAGCTAGTTTACCAAATTGACCACTGCCCCCTGAGCCACCACTAACTAACCCGTTAAGTAAAGAACCTTTTAGATCTCTATCGTTCGAGTTCAAGTCACCTAGTTCCCTGGCATCTGTTGTATCTAAGTTGTTGACAACATGATTTGAAAGTTTCGCAATCAGATCATCAATTTTTCTAGCTTCTTCAGATGTTGGATTTTCGGTAGCTGCTTTCTGTAAATCTTGAACTGCTCTCTCATGTTCATCGATATTCAAGAAGGCAATGGCTCTATTGATTAACGTTCTTGGGCGTGGACCAGTGGTTTCAACGGCCTCATCTAAAAATTTTATAGCTCTTCTATGGTTTCCTTCATTTATCAGCAGCTCGGCCTCATTATTAAGTTCCTCATAAGACATTTTTAAATTGTAGTTATACGAAAATTTTATGTTGCTTGGAATATTTATTTCAAAGCCGTCTTTGCGGGTTGGATTAGGTTTTTAGGTAAGCGACGCACCTTTTGGACCCTATCAAAAGCTACATAAATCTCTCGCTTAAAGCTGTTGAATTCTAAAAATGGTGATCAGCCTGGATCTCACCGTCCTTAAAGGAGAAAAAGAGTCTCTTACAGGTATCTAAACCTTCAAGGAAGTGGCTTTTCAACTCTGGATCGTTTTCTAAAGGATTTTTTCTTCCTATTGGAAAGAATTCCTTGATTTGATCAACAAGGTTGGGACCAATATCATCTATACTATATCTATGGAACACATGACCATCACCTGCCGCTATTACTCTATTTTCTTCCCATTTATACTGTTCTTCTTTAGATGGTAGCTGTTTGGCCCCTGACCAAATACCAGCCACAGCAGCAGCTGTAGATTCAATACCCTTAATTAAATAGGGAGAATATAACCAACCAACAACTGCTAGAGTTGGATCTTCAATATTGAAAATGTTTTGATACAAGTGTTTGATACGAGATCTTGGAGTGACACTATTTAGACCTTCTGGAATAGAGTAATCGAATCCATCAAAGTAAGGTATTTGAACATGATAACCAGTTGACAGAATTACCGAATCAATTCCTTTCAAAATTTTACCATCAACCAGTTTAATTTCTTTCGTATCTGGAAGAAATTCTTCTATAACATTGACATTTTTCAGAGATGCGGCAGCCTCATTCAACCAAGGTAATGGATGAACAGTTTCTGGACGACGACTAAGAAATAATTTATTGGCCACAGGACTTATATATTGTGCAATATCAATACCAGATATACTTGCACCCACAATAAGTACATTCTTATCTTTGTAATCATCAGCATCTCTAAAATATTTAGAATGGATAACAGAACCAGGATATTTCTCGACGAATTTGTTAAGTCCTTTAAGGTATGGAACGTAAGGAACAGTATAGTGACCAGTACCAAGAACAACAGCATCGAATTTTTCTTGATACCATAATTCTTTTTGTTTAGTCTTATCAGTCTTTTTCAATGTTAATACCCATTTACCATCGTTATCCTTTTTAACTTGAACAACTTCAGTTTGAAATCTGACATACTTTTTCAGGTCATGTTCAATTGCAAAATTTTCAAACACTTGATGAAGCTCCTCATAAGTTATTAATGGGCGCAATTCGTCATTATCATCCGATGGCCTATATTCAATTGAAGAAAATCTTAAGAATCTTCTTGGAATATTGGTGTATAATCCAGGATAGATTGGACTTTTATTCCACTGGATATATGACGGGTCAAAGTCTGTGACGACTGGTGACTCAAATGAGCTTTTAGATAGTTCCTCATTATTTGGCTTATTCTTTGCAAGTTTCTTGACAACATTAGCCTTATAGTATTGCTCACTATCCAATACTTCTTGTGGAGGTAAATGTCTATCTCTACTTAGATCTGTTGCCCAAACACCACCTACCTGCTCATTCTGTTCAAATACTACGATTTTACCAAATGCTGGATTTTCGGCAGCTTTACTACCAACAGTTGACTTACCATCTTTTGTTGTGTGAAGCAATTCATAAACTGATGCCAAACCAGCCGGACCAGCTCCAATGATAGCAACTGAGTTGATATCCAAGGTCATAATCTTACTTTAATTCGAATATAAATTCCACTTGAAAAAAAGTCAGTAATGTTCTTTGGCTTCGTTTTCCATTGTCTAAAATTGTGGAGAGATATTAGCTTTGATTACTCTATTAGGCTACAAGACCCGTAATATAAAGACCGAAGCACCGCTTAACAGGAATCAGTCAAGTAGAATTCACTGAATTGATCTCCATTACTTTGAATCAATCGATTTAGCAGTGTCAATTGTAATGGATTTATAGGTTTATAAACTAGTGTTAAAACAATAGTTTACAATCTATTTCCGTTTTGGGAAATCGAGCAAAAGAAGCCCGAGAGATTCCAGGTTTTTTCATTGGATCGGGTTGGAAAAAATAGTATACCAGAATTCTAAAAATCTATAAAACCACCTTGAAGATGTTCCGTTCTACATTTGGTAAGACTGCCCTAAAGTTGACATTAGGTGCTACTGCGTTGTATGGTGGTGGTATTGCATTGTCATTGCAAAATGATGCTTTCAACGAGTTGTTTACTGATAATGTCCCATTTTCGGAGGAGATAGTTGACTATATTCAATCACTCCAAAGTTCCAGAAGAGATTATAACGTCCAGAACTTCAAAGAGAAGTTTTCCAACTTGGAGAAAACTATAAGCATCCCAAAGTCAGGTGTATTCTCTGAAAAGGTTTCCAGTTTGAAGGATAAAGAAGCTTCTGTAACTAAAGCTCCAGAACCAAAACATGCTATAACAAAGGTTAAGTTACCTTTGCTTGTTTTAAACGCACAAGATCCAGCGCTCCAAAAGATTGTTGAAGAATTCAACAATGTGATTGGGAAAATTAATTCTGGAAGTTCAACATCAGATGTTAATTTTGAACAAATTATTACTATTCTTTCTAACTTAGATTCAAATTTGAAAAAAGCAAATGAAAAGATTGATCAGACAGTTAAAGAGATAGTTGCACAAAAGGAAAATGATTTGTTGGGTAAATTTTCTGCTGATTTTAACTCAAATTTGGCTAGAATTGAGAAGCAACATGAAACTCAATTAGCAATTGAAGTTCAACAATCTAGAGAAGCTCTCGAAAAATATTATCAAAACCAAGTCAAGCTTAATGGTATCAACACTCAAAAGGAATTTACCAGGTTAATTAATAAGACTGTTGAAGAAGAACGAGAAGGTAAATACGCAAAGTTTTCTGAATTAAAATCTAAAGTCGAAACTTTACAAGAACTAGTACTACAGATTGATTCTCATCTAAACAATGCAGAGCTGAAAGCTAAACTACAGTTAAGTTTAAATAAGTTGAAAGCGAAACTAGCATCTGATAAAAATGAGATTTTAACTACAGAAATCAATGATTTAAAACAAATTGCTTCTGAATCTAAAAATGATGTTATTAGCTCTGCAATTGATGCAATTGATTCAACTGCAATCAACAACGGTTTGCTCACTCAATCCCAATTGATAACAAGATTTAATTTACTAGTTCCTGAATTAAGATCTGCAGCTCTATTACCACCAAACGCAGGTGTTTTAGGTCATTTATCTGCTAAATTATTCTCATATTTGTTACTAAGTAAAGAAGGACAAGTTGACGGCAGAGACATTGAGTCTGTTATTGCCAGAGTTCAAAATAAATTAATTTCAAATAATTTAGATGATGCAGTTGAAGAAATTGCGAATCTGAAAGGATGGAGTAGAAAATTAGCAGATGACTGGCTAGTTGAAGGAAGAAAAAGATTAGAAGTTGAATTTTTGGTTAACTTGATTGACTTAGAAAGTAGAACATTATACTAAATCTTAGAAAATAAGCAATCACATCATATAGTACATAAGATACATTGTAGATAGAAAAAAAAGCCATCGTGTAATCAATTATACTACTTATAGCAAGCCAGTATATTGTTTCAACAACTTAAAGAAACCAAATCAAAAACTATCAATAATGGCAGGATTCTTAGTATGAGTAGACTAATTGATTCTGTGTGCGCCTTAAACCCCCCAAAGATATTATAATGAACAAACTCCTAATTACTGCACTCCTGGTGATGTTAACGAGATGATGCGAATTATGATTAAGGTGGTAGTTATAATCAGGCACAACAAGTGTTTTGATTATTTGTACTAGGTCTTTGCAAGTTGATACCTTTGGATTGAGCACTTTTTGGTTTCACTTGAGTTTCTAAAGGTAGCTTTTCAGCAATCTCTTGGAAGACCTCCTTGACGTGATCACCAGTCTTTGCACTGACTTCAAAAAATAATAAATTCTCCTCATTTGCAAATACCTGCGCAGATTCCTTTGGTACTTTTCTTTGGGATTCTAAATCTAATTTATTACCGACTAAAGCAATAACGATATCCTGATTAGCTTGTCTCTGTAGTTCTTTTATCCATGATTTTGCCCTTTCTAACGATGCCTCTTGAGTTATATCAAAAACTACAACTGCTGCATTAGCATTTCTATAATACATTGGTGCCAAACTTTTGTAACGTTCTTGACCTGCTGTATCCCAAATCTCAAACTTTATTGTTGTGTTTTCATCTTTCTGAATGGTTTGAGTTAAAAATGCAGCACCAATAGTTGATTCTCTAAAGTCATCAAATGAATCTTTAACAAATCTATGAACTATAGATGATTTGCCCACAGCAGATTCTCCCAATAACACCAGTTTAAACTGAGCAAAACGCGATTCACTAGGAGGTCTTGAACTAGACATGGTCTTATATGTAGGCGTTAATTAAGAGTAAGGCGTGAAAGGATTCAGTTATGTTGTGTGCTTCATTTTTAGAAAAAGAACCAAAAGAAAAGGAAAAAAAAATATATATATAAAAACATCCCTAAGAGGGAATTTTCCGAAAGAAGCAGAGGAAACAATTCATGATAGGTTATTAAGAGAAAAAAAAGACTGGAAATTGTGTTAGTGAGATACTAAGAGATTTTTAATGTACCCCACTGAAAAATCAATTCTCTTTATGTGTTATGTTTTACATTTATGTCTATTATGTTACATAGCCATAAGCCACTAGCCACATATATTTCCTAATATGGTAAGATGTTGTGTAACGTGTTCTTTACCAGATTTGTGGCTTGTGTCAATCAATACCTTGGCCTTGAAAAAAATCCCCGAGAACTCTCACAATGCTAGAATAAATATTTAGTAAAAGCACTTGAACATTGCTGTCTTGCATTTGATTTTTCTGCTAAATTTATTGATTTAGATCTATTGAATATTGTTTTTGAGAAATAAAGTTTTTTTTCCTCCTAAAACAAAAGCAAAAGAATTGAACAAATCACACTCAAAGGAATTTCTTCTAAGATCCAAAACCCAAATTTTGATTTTTTATATATATTTATTTCTTTTCCCGTCTTCTTCTGTCGATTTAAAGATTTTATCCCATATTTGCTGCTGTTATTATATTGAATCATGTCTTCTGAAGATTTAGAAATTGTCCAGGATCAAGTTTCTGAGTTGAATGGCGATTCCGGCGAATCTAATGTCGATGAAATCGTTAAAACTGAACCTGCTTTGCCCCCACCTTCAATTAGTGATGAAGATGCATTCCCTGCATTAGGTTCAGCTACTCCAAGCTCTTCCTCTGGCCCAATTAGCTGGGGTCCTTCAATGAAAAGTCCACCAGTTTCTTATAATATTTCATCCAATGGTTCTCATAAATCATCTGTTATTCGTTCCAAAAATGTCCAAGAAGCTTTTAATATTAGCAGTGCTGTTAGCCTAAACATTTCTAAGGTTGAATTTGCTAAGATTGTTAACGAATTGAAAAAAAAATACCAACTCTCAATCGAATCAACTTTATCTTCCATCACTAAAAACAGAAGTTTTATTGTTACTGGTAAACCTGATGATGTTGTTCAGGTCAGAAAAGAATTGGTTCGTCGCTTAACAAGACCAGTAAATATTAGGTTCAAAATTCCAGCTAAAACAAGATCAGCTGTCATTGGTGCTGGAGGTAGAAACTTAAAACCAATTATCGATGACTCTCATGCCAAAATCAATATTGAAAGAAACCAAACTCCCTCTGGCGATGCAGATGATGAAGAGGAACAAATTGAAGTTTCTATCGAGGGTGATATTGATGGTGTTGAAGAAGCTAAACAAAGAATTTTAGCAATTGTAAATGAAGAAACCAAGAACTTAACCACCAAAATAGTTGTTTCAGAAAAACTTGCCCCATTCATTAAGTCTTTAGATTCTGAAACTGATGAATTATCTGTTGTCGGTCCAAACAAGAACAGAGTTATTATACTATCTGGTTTAAGAGATTCAGTTTTGATAAAAAAGAATGAAATCGATAACACCTTAGAAGGTTTGTCTAATAAACTCAGATCTGAAGTTAAAATTATTCCAAAAAAAGTTCATCAATTTATCATTCCATCTGATGTTTTGGAGAAACATAATGTTGTTGTAGAATTTGGAAAAGATGAAGCTGATGAATCTGTTAAATTCACTGGTTTACCTCACAATATTTCTCAAGCAATTCAATATGCTAGAAATTCTAGTTCCCAGTTTGCTGTTGATACATTAGATATTTCTAAGGCCCATGGTGGAAATGCCGACCACGCAAGAGCTGTTGCAGCATATTTGGCACACAGTGGATCTTTGAAGAAAATTGGTGAAGCCAATAGTACTAAACTATCAGCTCCATCGTATGCTAAATTAGCGACCAAATTGAAAAATGTTATTATCGAAATTGTTGCACCAGTTGATAATATTACATCAATTAAACAATCTAGAAAAGAGGTTGTTGAGTTAGTCAATAGCTTACCACCATCTCGTGTTCGTTTTATCACTGATATTATTCCTTTGTTTTCGAAAAGAGTTGCTTCAGTAACTGAATCTACTGCAAAGGCTCAAAATGTTCATGTTATTCCATTATCACACTTATCTGGTAATGTTGGAAGTGAAATTGTTTTAGTCGCATTGCATAAAGAAGACGAAGAATTTTCACCTTCGCAAGAAGAAATTGATACTAGATTATCAAAAGTTAATGAATCGTTAAATGAATTGAGAACTTTACAAAATGAATTGAAGACCATCGTTTTAAATGTTCCAAAAGATAAACAGCAATTTATTGAAGGGCCAAAAGGAACCACTTTAAAAGCAATTTTAGGACAATTTGAGCATTCTAACATTACAGTCAAATTACAATTTGATGGTAATGCTGAGTCTCTTGATAAAGTCTTTATCCAAGGTTCCAAGAATGATGCTTCAAAAATTCAACGTGAGATTGAGTCCTTATTAAAGGATGCAGCTGATGTTAAAGACATCTACAGTTTTGAAAGTGAGATTAAAGTTCCTACTTCTACATTGCCAAGATTAATTGGTAAGAATGGTGCCAGCTTAAACACACTAAGAGAGCAATTTGGTGTCGAGGTCGATGTTGAAAAAAATCCGTCAGGTGAGAAGGCTCTATTGAAAATAACAGGTTATAAATTCAATGTCAAAGAGGCTGAAAACTTTATCAATCAGTCAGCTAAAAGATGGGCCGATGAGATATCTAAGACTTTAGTTGTTCCGCAAAAATATCGTTCATCTTTGATTGGTGCCAATGGCCAGCATGTCAAGAAATTACAATCTAAATATAATGTCAGGATCAATTTCTCTCAAAGTTCTGATGAGGTTGTTATTAGAGGCCCTTCAAGAGGTGTTAATAAATCAGCAGAGGAATTAGAAGATTTGTTAGACTTTGAAATTGAGAATGGGTACTCTAAAGAAATCCAAATCCCTCAAAAAGCTGTCTCAAGAGTTATTGGTCGTGGTGGTGATACTATTAATCGTATTGCAGTTGATGCTGGAATCGATATCAAAGTGACTTCTGATGACAAGAGTTCGGATATTCGCACCATTCTATTGACTGGTTCAAGAAAAGGTTTAACTGAAGCTGAAAAGAATATTAAAGCTATCGTTAAAGAATACGAAGATTCAATTACTGTTGAACTAGAAGTTGATCCAAAATATTTCAGAGATATTTTAGGACCAAGAGGTTCAACCAAGCAGCAAATTATTGAAAATGCTGGTGGTTTAGACGATAAAGACTATAGAAGATTGTTACAAATTCCAGAACAAGGCTCTGAATCTAATAAGATTGTCTCCACTGGTTCGAAAAAGATTGTTGAATCAATTATCGAACAAGTTAAAGCATTAGTCAAAGCTAAAGAAGATGCAGTGTCTGAAAAGATTGAGGTTGCCAAGGATAAACACAGAGTTTTGATTGGTACAGCTGGCTCAACTCGTCGTTCTTTAGAAGAAGAATTCAACGTTCAAATCAATATTCCAAGGGTAAATGAAAGTTCGAATATAATTATCATTACTGGTTTACCCGCTGATATTGAAAAAGCCATTACAAAAGTTAAAGAATTAACAGCTGATAACTGGAAATCGGTTGTTGACGTTCCTGCTTATTTGCATGCTGCTGTTGCTGAAAGAGGTGCTTTTCCTAGAAAAGCTAGAGTTGAGTACAATGTTGAGATTGAGCATGGTGATTCATCTAACAGAGCCTTTAAACTATCTAGTAAATTTCCAACTCCACCACAATCAGTTTACGGTACGGATGATGAAGCTGTTAAATTCACTATTATTGATGAAGATGCTTCTACTGCTACCCATAATGAAACCGATACAATTCCATGGAGATTAATTGGAGAAGATGAGAATGTTGCCAAAGTTGAAGAGCTTATCAAGCAATCATTAACTAAGTTTGCTACCGATGATAGAACAGGTTTCTTATGGATCAAAACACCTTCACTTTTAGGTAAAGTTGTTGGACCACAAGGTTCACGTTTGAACAATATCAGAAAGAAATCCGGTTCTCAAATTTATGTTCCAAGAAATACTGATAAGGTTAACAATGTTATCTACTTGAAAGGTTCCAAGGAAGCCTTAGCAGAAGCTGATAAATTATTACGTGCTGAGCTTGAGAAATAAGAGGATAGACAACATATTGCATTTATCTAAAACAACCGTAAATCTAATTTAATAACACTATTTTAACTAAACAGTCCCTTTTTGTACTTTTGTATGATATAAAAATTCTAAATCAGGAAGTATACCGAATTTGTAAACCATTGTTTTCATTATCAGGACAGCTGCTCTCTTACTCCAAAAAACCACTTCTTTCGGAGCAATTTCTTGATTAGTTAGTTACAATTATTACCATAAATTTTTGGGAAAATGAGTGATAGTCGTGATGAGAGTACGCCAAGTCTGGTTGGTGCCAGCGTGAGATCTGTGAAAGAACAGGAAGATTACGAGAATTTACGATCCATATCATCTTCCATATCCCCTTCTAAATCGAATCAGAGTAATAATACCGGGTCTTTAGATAGAGATTATACCACTCTGAATGAACTTCATGCTGAAGGAGCTCTTATCAATGATGAGCATGAGTATGATGATTTGCTGGATGATAAGGGTAATGTCAAATCAAATCTATCAAGTGCCACTGTGATTGTTAGTGGGAATAAGGAAAATGAAGGATCAGATATTGCTGAACCCACAAAGGACGTTAAAATTGACGATAAGAGTTATAGTGACTTTGTTGTCGTTGATATTCCTGGAAAGGAAGCCAATGTTGGCGAAGCAGCAACCGATTCTAACCCATCAATCTATGATCTTAAGAATAACAGGGAGACTGACTTATCATTAGAGGATTTAATAGATTCCCAAATTGCTTCGATTTCACAATTATCTACAAGTCTCAAAAAAAAAATAGTCAAAAAGAAAAATAGCGATTCGAGATCTAGATCAAGATTAAGAACAACAAATACTGTTATTCCAGATTCTGTTATTGAGAATGATTCATTACAACAGGTTCCTGCTGGTGCGCCTGAAGGAACATACTCACCATTGATTCAATCAAGATCTCAGTCTAACGTCCGTTCTAGTGATAGATCTCAAATCATTGAGAGACCTCATCTTGCTAGAGGTGATTCTAATAAGGGAACAAATGAGTTGAGAGCTGGTAGAACATCACAAAGAACAGATGATCTTCATAAGCAATTGACCTCTGGATCAAAGGAGTATTTACGTTCGGTATCTAGATCAAGATCGAGAGTTTCTAAAGAAAGACCTATTTCTCATGAAGAATTGGCCGACGAAGGTGCGTTGCTAGATGATTATGATCATGATTTGGAATTAGAGAATGCACAAAAAAATGTTATTGACCATGTTGATTTACAGAATGATATTCTACAAGAAGAAAGTGATGAAGATGAGGAAAAGTCAAAAATTAAGAATGATTTAGAGAAACAGGTGAATGTGAATGACAATGTACAAGATACAAAAAAGTCACTACCTCAATCGAAAAATGAAAATGAGAAGGTAATTGTGGAGAAAGTAGCTGAGATTGAAGATGGGAAGGAATTAGAAGAAACAGAAACAGCCAAGAAACCAGAAAGAGATCAGAAGACTCATTTAGTCGAACAGTCCTTAAGTTCCAGTAAAACTGAAGAACTTGAAGGACCAACAGAAAGCAAAGAACATGAAGAAGATCAAGCATCTAATAAATCTGAAGAAGCAGAAAAAGCTGAAACTTCATACGAACATCATGAAGTTCAAGAACCAACAAAACCAAAGGAATTCGATGAATACAAAAAGTCTGAGAAATCACCCGAACTTGAAGAAATAAAAAGTCTAGGAAATTTGAAGGTAAAAGCTCGTGGAAATAATTCAGATATAGATAATATTACATCTCTCACTGAAAAGATTGTGCCAAGTGATAATGATTTCAGTTATACAAAGAACATAAACGTTGGAAAACTAAGAGAAGAGGATGCAGGATTTACCGAAACGAAAGCTCCTACCGTTCATTTGGAGAAATTGCTTGAAGCTGGAACCGAAGTCAATTCTTCAGAAGATACGCCTAAAACTGAAAACACCGCCTCTGCGCAATTGATTGATGAAATTTCCGAAGCGCTTGCATCAAATCATATTGAAGAGCAAAAGGAAGCTCAAACAGGTGAAACTATCGCTTCTGATGCAGAAGCAAATGAAGACAAACATGATCTGGATAGTAGCGACAACATAGAAATTACTGATATTCTTGAAGAAAATGGAAGAAAGGATACTGAAAACATCAGAAATGCAGAGTTTACAGATGAACACGAGAATGAAGGAGCAGAGATACTAGAATCTTCGAAAGAAGAGGCTATATCTGAGGTGGAAGAAACCAAGAAAGCTGATGCTGCATCAACTCCAAAACTATCCGAAACTGACGGATCTCAACTTTCAGATAAGAATACTATCAAATTTTCAACTCAGGACAGTGAACGACTGGTTCAAACTGAACAAAGTACTGAGACCAAGACTGATGATAATGTTAGTGAACCTAATGCGTTAGAACAAGATGTTGAAAATTTACAAGCAGAGGAGGCTGATAAAAAAATTGATGAGGTTATTGAGGATGTATCATCTAAGAAATCAGAAAATGCTTTGGATGAACCTCAGAGTTTAATTTCAAGCCATCTAGAAGCAGAACTTGTGGCTACTTCATTAGATGGCGATTCTAAGGAGGAAATAATATCACAAGAGCCAAAACACATTGTAAGTGAGAACAAGTCTGTTTCAGATGAAGAATTCGATAAACAAATTTCTGAGACAAATGAATCGAAAAATGATAAACAAATAGTGGTTGGATCAAAAGATGAAGAGTTAAAAGATGAGGAACAGGTCGAAGAAGCAAAAGCTAGTGAAATAACATCTAAGGAACTCCAGGTTGATGAACCATATGATGAAAAGCCAGTATTTAAAGAAGAACAGATTGAACATAGCATTTCAACAGAATTGGCAGAAGAACAGAAATCAGTATCAGATGAACTTGAAGAAGAAATTCATGAGCCAACCAAAGAAGAAATTATTGAGCTTTTAAAAGACGAACCAGTTTACCTTTATACTTCATTAGCAGGTGGTGGTTTCCATATGCCGCAACGTACCAATAAACTCGCGACTATTCTTACTGCTAATAGAATCAAATTCACTTATCGTGATTTGGGAACAGATGATGAAGCAAGAAATGTTTGGCGTCGTTACAGCAAAGGTCGTTTATTACCGGGTATTGTTAGAGGTAAAGATGATATCATAGGAAACTGGGAAGAAATTGAAGAAGCAAATGAGGATTACAGAGTTAGAGAACTAATTTACGAGACTTTATAGGAGATTCATTAAGATTTTACTTTTTTTTTGTTGTAGTTAGTATTTTTAAAAGGTGTTTGGATGATCAGTCAATGTTTCGGGAAACATCCTGTTGATCAGAAACAACGTATAATAATTGCATATATATAATAGTACAAGATTTAACAATATCAATAATGCTAAATGCTAGAAATGTTGAAAGTTTATTGAAGCAGGGATTACGTCCCGTCTCTACAACTTCTAAATCGATACTGGCGGTTGGTATAACGTTACCTAATGGTTCATTATTATCGAGTGTTAAATTATCAGATGACCAAATAAGTATAACACGACTTAAGATAATTGCATTATACGCTCAGAAAGTAGTTGAAACAAGTAGTGAATTACAAAAATTTGAGACTGATGATGTTGAATTGTATATTCAAAAAATTCCAAATACGGAATTTACCTTATTAATAATAAGTGAACTTGGTTATCCGGACGGTGTTATAAGACTAAAATTTAATGCCCTTATAGAGAATTTAAAAGAATTGGAAAATTTTAGATATTCAAAAGAAGAATAGGCTTACCTTTGTTTGAAGATTTTCTTAGTAATTTTACTTGAAGACGGAAAAAAATTAATGAATAATATATGAACTTAGGAAAAAAAACATATTATATGTAAATAAGATAGAAAATGACGATATTATAATAGATAAAGTCTCACTCAGCAACTAAAAAAAAAGGCCAAGTTAATAATGAAACCTTCCTTAAATCAGATAAATTAAATGACAACCCCTAAACCAGTAGATTAAAAAAATATATATAAAAAAAAAAAAGACCTTTAATTCATTGAAAAATAACAAAATTTGGAATTTGAAACCAAAAGGAAATTTCTCTGGTGATAGTGATAAAAAAAATTAACAAAAAAGTATGCTTGTTCTTAACCTTTCTCTTCATTTCTCAGAATCTGACAAAATTTCATCTTCTTCATCTTCTTCATCCTCTTCATTACCTTCTATATCATCCATGATACTATCATCATCATAACTTTCCTCTTCCTCTTCAGAATCGTACCAAAAGTTCTCATCAACAACTTCCTCTTCAACAGCAGTCGATTGATTTGAAACGTAAGCACTCTCAGAAGTTGGTAGAATGAAACCTGGTGGGATATCTTGTTTTGATCTCTCAACTTCTAATCCAACTTTCTTCTTATAAACATCGGGTCTTTTTCTCCAATCAACAGCGGCATCAACATTCGCAGGGGATGAAGGATTTGGATCTTCTAATAATGAAACTATTGAAATTAAAACAGTTTCAACTGTTTGTGCAGGTGACCAAGTTTCTGCATCTGGTTCATCTGAAGTTGGATCACCTCCTTGATGTAAAATAGATATGCATAAGCGACCATCTCTATAGACATTTGGATGGTAGATAGCAGGTGTGAACCTAAAGGTTGGTGGTGAGAATGGATAATCTGGTGGAAACTTCATTTGAGCTCTGAAATAACCTCCATGATAAACTGACTCTTCATTCAATACCATTACACCAACATTCCACAAAAAAATGTTATCATCCTCTAGCTCAATATGGAACGACGGAATACCCTTTTTGGGATCTGTGAGTTCTCTGAATTGCCGCAAAAGTAAAGAAGATGCGCTCGAAGATGACATGTCTTGATGATTTTTTTTTTTTTCCCTTTTTTCTTTATTCCCCTTTAGAGCAAAAAAACCACAACCCCTTGATAACCTGAATCTTATCAAGTTTTGCAAATATATTAAATATTAAACGTTAACCCCCTCCCACAGTTTCTATTATCTCTATCTTTTAAAAGTTTTTAGAAGGCGAAATTTCAAACTGTGTAATTTATAATTTTTGCTATGTTGTGTTTTTGTAATTGTCTCAAGGAATTATTTCCCACTTATAAAAAATTAGGGATTCTTTTCCCATTTTACCTCATTTCTCTCTTTTTTGGCGCTTTTGGAAGGAAAACACCGCGAACTCGTTATTCGTCATACTCACTTCACCAGAAAGAAAAAAAATCCAAAGAAAAACACACACCATTTGATAAGTATTATTGTAAAGTAGAGTCTTTAATATAGTTTGTCTTACGTTTCATTCTAATAATTATCCTTATTTTGCAGCGTCACAATATATATATATATATATTAAGTGTCCTAACAGTATTACCTTCTTTTTTTGGCGGAATCACTTCGAAAGAAAAAAAAAAAAAAAAGTCAACAACAGAGCTCGACGATTAATAGAGATTGGGTGATATGGCACAGTCAAGATCTATGTTACAAGTGTATGGTGGCGGTAAGTTTTTTTTGTTTGTTTGAATATATAAGAGAGGAGACTAACGTGTGTGTTTTTAGATGAAGTGGCGGCTGTTGTGTTGGATCCCGGATCTCATACTACAAAGATTGGTTATGCTGGTGAGGATTCCCCAAGAATAATTACGCCATCTTGGGTTGGTATAAAGAAACAAGACGATGTAATGGACGTTGACGATGATTCCAAAAAGATACAAAAGAGACCGAACACGTACTATTCCGAGGAGTTTATAGATTATCCAAGAGAAAGTACAGAGTTGAAACCTATACTAAAGGATGGATTAATACAAGATTGGGATTCTGCAATTGAACAATGGGACTATCTGTTTAATAGTCTACACACAAATTATAAAGAACAACCATTGTTGTTGACAGAACCAGTTTGGAATTCTACAAAAAATAGAACTAAATCATTAGAAGTCGCATTGGAACAATTTGAATTCCCAGCATTCTATTTGGCATCTTCCCCAACCTGTGTTGCATTTGCATTAGGAAGACCTTCAGCCTTAGTTGTGGATATTGGTCATGATATTACAAGCGTAACACCAGTTGTCGATGGGATGTGCTTAGCTAAAACAACATTAAAAACACACTATGCTGGGAATTATGTGTCTCAACAATTGTTGAAAAAACTGAAACTTTTGCAGAAAGAAGTTGTTCCGTTATATAAAGTTAAATCCAAAATCTTAACACAGTCTTCAGAAGAACCAAATTGGGTACCAAAACTATTTCAAAATATTACACAATCATATGAAGATTTCCAAATTGAGAAAACGCTACATGAAATAAAGGAGGTTATACTAAAAGTTCCAGATGAACCGATTGCAAATATAAGTGTTGATGAAGTTAATATTGATGAGATATTCCCAAAACGATCATATGAATTACCTAACGGTCATACTATTGAATTAGGGAAAGAAAGATTCGAGATTGTAGATAGTTTGTTTGATCCAGCAAGCTATGAAATTGACAGCTTTTCTGCTGAAAGCGGTGAACCAGAAATTAATTCCAAAAATGACTATGTTCCATTAAAAAGAGCCAAAAAACCTAGCGAAGACGATGACGAAGAAGTTGTCACAACTTCAGCAAATAAATCTAAAAAAGAAATTCCAGGTTATAGAGGCCTTGGTGATTTAACTTCGCATGCATTATCCTTAGTCGATGTAGATATTAGAGCTCAGTTAGCTCATAATATTATTGTCACTGGTTCGTCTTCTTTAATTCCTGGATTAACTGAGAGGTTATATCAAGAGTTAACTACAAACCATCCAGGTTTGAAAATTAGACTTCATGCAAGTGGTAATTCAACTGAAAGAAAATACCAATCCTGGATTGGTGGCTCAGTGTTATCAAGTCTTGGTACATTTCATCAATTATGGGTGAGCAAGAAAGAATTTGAAGAGGTCGGTGTTGATAGATTATTAGCACAAAGATTTAGATAATGATTGATAGTTTAATTTCCTTTTTTTTTTTGAATTTTTTTACGTTAATATAAGTAGCCATTTATTAATGCATACTTAATGTACCATTTGTAATTGCTTCTTGGGTACAGGATACCATTGCGTTTTGACGATCCAATAGGAATCGAGATTTGTTTAAAAACTCCAGCTTTTGATTAACAATTGCCTGAGGATCTTCAATTTCAAACAGTTTACTTAAATTTTCAACAGCATCTGATAAATTTGCTTGAACAGTCTCAAAGATTTCTAGAAAGGGTTTGTGATCACAATAGAATGCGAAGGCATACGACCATTTTAATACCCTTCTTGCTCTTAGTAGTGTTGTTGCACTTTCAACAAGAAATTGTGCCTCTATCCATGATATTCCTGAAGATTCTTGTAGTTGCCGTACTGTTTCCTCCACAACTGAACACCGTTTCGCATCTTGCTTCGTTGAAGTTTCATGTATTGTAAATAAATTATAATAGTGTAAATATCTTTGTAATGATTTTTTGGAACTTTCAGCTAGACTTTTCTTTTTATATAATTCATTTATTTTTTCATTAGATTGATCGTTAAATCTATTACATTGGTAATACATCGTCCCATGTTTCTTCCAGTCCCCAAGACAAATCCAGCAGAATTCATCAGAGCACTTTTTACACTTCATATGATTACAACCACCGTTCTTTTCAATAGATGTTTGACATTTGGGGCATTGCTTTGTGTTTGAAACTATCCATTTTACAGTCTCAGAATCATCTTTACATTTAGCCACCCATTCTTTTGTAACTGAACATGGTGATGGTGAATGGTTTTCATATGAACATGACGCACAAAATTGATGGCCGTGACTACATGTAACAACTGGGATTTGGTAGTCCATAACTAACCGGGGTATTTCTGAGCTATTCAAAATTTCAATAATTATGTTACAATCGGGAGATGGACACCATTTGAAAGTTTTATGTCTCTCAACATATTCTTTAATTGAATTTTCAAGTAATTTATCACTTTGACCTTCACCACCAATAGCATCAATATCGATCGAAGTTAACGCTAAGTCACAGCTAGGACACTTTATAACATTTCCAGTTTGAATTCTATCCTGTACGTATCTTCTATAGCACTTGATACAAAACTCATGAGAACATCTTAGCTGATAAGACTCTGTTTTCTCATCACAGCATATAGGACAAATAAATTCCTTCTTGTTATAAACCCTTTTATTTGTGTGTAGGGGAGTGCTGGAAAATCCAATTTTGTTTCTTACTTTTTGAGAATCTTCTATATAATCATCCATAACTTTTTCAGAGTTCCATGAATAGAATTGCAACAATGTTATAGCTTGATCTTGTGTTAACTGTAATACATCCACTAAATGGTTTGCTTTTGCAGTAATTTTCCTCACTAATTCACTCGTTGTATGTTGTTTAAATTCAAGAATTTGAGTATTCATAAGAGCTGCCTCTTGCTTGAAATCAGTATCAAAATCTTGGTCTTCCTCCTCCTCATCCTCTTCTACTTCAATTATCTCATCATTATCAAGATCACCTATCAGATCATCATTACTGTCACCATAATCAAATTCAAACTCCTCATCGCATAACTCTAAATCATCATCATTGAAATCTATGTTCGACATCAGTAGAACTTTGCCTCTCAAAATTTTAAGCCACCAACAGGATTATCTTCTATCTCCAAAGAGTTTTAGCGCTAGTAAAAAATTTCAAGTTAACAATTCACAAGCTCCACAATTTCTTTAATGAATTGAATATCCTCGTTTATAAGTAAAATAGATCAGAACAGATGAAATGAAATTATTTAAACGCGGAGGTGTCGCGATATTGTCCGTTTTTTTTTTACACATTTTGGTACTCCACACACGTTTTTGACACAAACGACTTTACAAAAAGAAAATAATACAGTAGTAAATACTCATAAAGCTTCAAGTCTATCTAATGCTGCTTTAATCTTCATGCTAATTCTAGTACTTAATTCATAGTCATCAGAATATGCAAGTGCTCGTTTCAACCAGACCTTAGAATCGTCTAAACCTTCCACACCATTCTCTTTCCAGATGAATAATGCCTTTTCATATAATGCAGTTGGGTATAACCATGGGTCGTTCGTAAGTCTGATAAACTTATAGGGTTCTTTCTTGTTTTGAGGGTCAAGTTGGATAATATGTTTTAATACTTTTTCATCTAATAGGACACTACCTTTGGAGATTTCGCCTAGTCTTCTTAATGTGATTGCTTGGAGTAAGTAACGAATCATTGACTGTGGGAGATCCTCTGAAATTTTAGCACTAGGTGAAATGCTGTAATCTAGCAACTTTTGTGTCAATATTAAATGTTCTTCTGGCATTCTATTATATCCGTTCCAGAAATATGCAAGTTCATGAATTGGCGAAGTACCAATTACATCAATTATATCAATATTCAATTTTTTGGCATTCTCTTCGTACTGTGAAATTTTTCTAATAAGGTACTTGTCAAATGGCATTCCTTTTTTGTTTATTTTTGTCGCACCTGGTGCCTTTGAAATTAATTCTCTAGCTCTATTTTTATAAAATTGTTGCTTCTGTAATTCCTTTTCATCAGTAATTAGTCCAATTTGACACATACGATAAAGTTCTAAGTAAGAAGCACCAGCGAAAAAAGTATACAAACCTGGTGACCAAGCATTTAAGCTTAATAATTTTAGAATTTCTTCGGCTGCTCTTTCATATTTGTGAAGGAATATTAAAATCATAACTCTATCAAACACTAATAATGCCTCAACTTGTTTCATCTCAATTTTTCTATCAATACTATCTAATAGTTCTAATGACTGGTCTAATTTTCCTCTCGAAGCTAGCATACGTGCTTCCTGTAATAGCCATAATGCAGAATTAGGAAATAAAGCTCTTGAATATAGTAATGCATCATCTAACTTCTTCCCCGGGTGTATCAATGTTGGTTTTCCGAGGCCTTGAAAGGCCTCTGACTCAGTTCTCATAATTTTTAAACTTCTAGTTTTCTGTAAAGATAGATTTTGAGGATCGCTTGAAAGATTACTAGATTTGAAAGATGTGTCGGGAATATCAAAATCCGTATCAGTGAATTGGAGTGGGCCGTCATAAAACACCAGTAGTGCCAATACTCCAATACATCCATGAACATTTCTACCTTCAACTGATTTCCAAATCATTTTTAGTCCATTTTCTCTTGAACCTTTGAAGCCAACAATTGATAAAACCTTACCAATAGCAGGTGGAATCAATGATAAAACTAGTTGTAGGATACCAAAACATAAGTTTGCGCCTGATATGATGAACTCATCTATCGTTGTTTGACTATCATCAATGATTTTTTGGGTTTCCTGTGCATTGGAAAGTTTTTCATCATCTCCAAGAGATATTCTTATTCTTTCAGAAACTGGGGTATTACCTATATGGGAACCATTGAGCCTGGCAGCTCTCATAACTTGGACCGTTTCAGCTACTTTAGTTATCTTCGGATTTATTTGTTCGGGTTTTAAAGGAAATGGTACATCTGCAAAAGTATTAGTACTAGTACTTGAACTTAAGCTTGCAGAGCTCTCATTCACTTTTGTTACCGTGATACCTTTTTGACGCTCGTACTCGTGGATAAGGACAAATACTTCATCTAGTGTTTGATAAGCTTTGCGTAATTTGTATAAAGCTTTCGCACTTTCTATCATACTTTCTGATAGCAACATAATTAAGGCATTCAACAGATTTGATTCAGCATAAGTTACAGCATATTCAGTACCAGGGGGAAAGTTTGCGGAAGTTTTCAGTTTTGTTTTTTGATGTTTCGCCCTATCTCTATATGATAAATTCTCAGCTTTGGTTAAAATTTCACCAGCTTTCTTCATAACTTCAGGTTCAAATCCTAGAGTCGCCTCCAAAAATTTTATGACACCATTTGCAAGTGTCTTCACTGTTGAATCAGGATCATCATCTATCAAATGTAGACCTTCGTTGGTTCTATCATCCAACAGATAATCCATTGCCTGCAAGGAAAGTTCGAAATCATGGGCTTCTTTCAAAATCAACGGTGCAGCTTCATCAGGTAATAATTTTGCTTCTTGTCTCTTGAATCTTAAAGCTCTTAGCATAATAATTTCCCTATATAAGTGATCAGAATTTTCTTTCCTTCAGTAGTAAGCTTTTCTCAAGATGAGTTTAAATTTTTGAATGCCAAACGTAAGTCAAAGAGAGCTACTAGTTCTTCTAAGTCTGAATCCTAAAACACAACAACCTGAACCCCTTTTAAAAAAAATTATATTATAGTGAAAAAAAAATAAAAGAAATATGGATAAGTTTAAGTTATATATCTGAACTTGCTCGAAGGCTTTGAAAAGGGGTCACCTAGACAGATATTCCTCTGTGTGCTGTTACCAAAATACTCAACTAAAATATCTCAGGTACCAGCAAGTGAGCACAAGGCCGTTCTCTAGAGAAAAATGTCGGTAAAGACGGAATACTACTAAAGAGAGTATATTAATTCATTAAATTTAACAGAATTCTGTGTCAAGCTCAAAATATTTATCTACGTTTTTTAGATCTTATAGCGAGATTGAATCCAATGTTAGTCACAGCACTGTTCCAGACAGCTTCATCAACTTCTTTTGGTAGTTTTCTACCGTAGAGGCATTGGTCTACTAACCACATTCCAACAATAAAACTAGTCTTATCTAACGTACCGTCTCTTTTAGTGTCTACTAATTCCCATATTTGTCGTAATAACCCATCTGGAAGTTTGCTTCGACTCCATAATTCTCGGACAACAAGATTAAGTATTAAGTTAGAATCACCGTGGTAGTTATCTGGTTTCATAGAGCAAGTGAAACTGGCGTGTGTTGAATTGATACGATCAGAATCTCCCTCATCATGATTTTCTAGCCCATAATTGATCAAATCCATATAGATACCTTTATTTGACGCCCAAACACCCTCATATCTCTTTCGTTCTTGTTCTGTTATGTACTCGCGGTCATTACGATGTTTCCAAGGTTTGTCTTCATTGAACTTGTCTTTCTTCTCTTTTCGCATTGTGGTTTTCAAGTGCACCGATCTCTGTTCCATTTTTTTACCGCTTGGTGCAATGAATATTGTTGGGTTAACATTTGCAGTCTTTAAACTTTTCTTGAAGATATGCTTAGCACCTTTACGGAATCCATGAGGACGATGATGTTTATCTTTTTTATCTTCATTAGAGAATAGGGGATACTGTGGAATTATACCAGCTTCTTCCATCGTTGTTGGTCTGTCGCTGTCAGTCTGTGTATAGTCTTCATAGTCTGGTGGAGGTTTCCTTTTAGGTGAGATATTCCTTAGTGAATTGAAAGGTGTAGTTGATGGTGAGCTTGGTGTAGATAATTCTTGATTCTCCAGTGATGGTGGTGATATAGGCGGAGGTTTTCGTAGATATTGAGTTTTTGATATGTTCTGTTCTATTTTAGTATCAATACTTCCCAGCAGTTGTGAATCAACACCGAAGGTAGAGCCACTGCTGGATGCAAAGTGATCATCATTATCATGTTCCCTGATTGTAGTTGGCACTTCTAAATGGTGAGAATCAGTTTTAGGCTGACTTCTAGATGCAGGACTGGAACTGACTGATCTTACAAATTCTTCCTCGGATTCACCAATTAATGCACTATCATTAAAATCAGGAAACGAGCGGGAGCTGTTATTATTCTCTAGATATTCATTGGACCTTATGTTTCGTGATTTAGGGGATGATCCAAAGGAGTTGCTCGATGATAAGGCAGAGTTTGAAGGACTTGATGGATAAACTTTATATGGCACTGGCGGAATTAAAAATTCAGCAGAGCCCACATTCCTTGCAGCAGCACTAGCAGCAGCACTAGCAGCCTGTGAAGGAGCTGAATTCAATGCACCATTTCTAGATAATGATCGGCCTCTGTATATATCATCAGTTGAATCATTTACCGACAAAGCATCAAAGCTATGATTTAGTGAATGATCAAACTGACTAAGGGAATAGTCCTTCCTATAAGTTGAACCTAGTCCATTAAAGGAGTTGTGAAGTGTTGATGTTCTCCGTTTTTGTAGAGGTGTTGCTGGAATAGGCTGAGGTTGAGTACTTGTTTGATTAGAAGCACCTTTGAAAGTTAAGGCTGCTGCTTGAGCAGCAAGTAAAGATGAAGTAGATGTTGAATCAGGAAGACCGTTTACCTTTGTAGGTAAGCCCGTGGGATTCTTCGATTGAAGTGGTGGTACTGTTTGTTTTTGCTTCCTTTTGAGAAGCCCCATCTCAATGAATCCTGGTCAACTCGAACCTATTTATTATTAACTTTAAATAGACAACCTTTATACTTCCCCATAAATCATATAAATAAACACTTAAGACAAGTTCAAGACCGTTTCTGTTTTGTTTTTGTATTAAAATTATTCTATGTCAAGTTATCTTCCTACTAGATTATTTTGAAATGCAATCGCTTACGTCATATTATTTTTATTTTAATGACCCGTCTCGGTAATAATAATTTGTTAAGAGAATGTTTTAAATTCTAAGGATATAATCCCAATCAATTTATATTATTTTATTATCGATATATCTCATGTATGGATATCGAGTTATTATATATATCTTACTCTCTTCAGAAGCTTTAACTTTGGCTTTATTTGAAATAAACTCAGAAGCATAACACATAAATTGAGATGATTACATTATTGATTTACAAAGAATTCCCGAAAAATATCACTTCTATGTGCCTTCTGTGACTTGAACTTCTCCCTGTTTCAGTGGTAGAACATTCCTAACAAATTGACCAGCATAATTCCCAGGAGGGTCGTACTGGCATATCGTATATTGTCCGTAATATTCACCACAGTCAACTTTAGAGCAGCCAATATTGGTAGAACTGTACCATATTATCTGTGTAAAATGACCTGTTTCATCACTAAATACTGGGTCATTATAGTCATAGTATCGTATCTCATCGTACCACGCCTCGACGGCTGCACTTGAATTATATCCGAGTGCAAGATTCTCACCAAAAGGGCTATTTGAATGGATCAAAGTGCCATTACAGTTGTAGTTTTTAGCGAAATCCTCCGCACTTTTTGCTATTGTATCGGACCATACAAGCCATGGAGTACTATGGAGATCTCTCTTAGCATTATGGGACACCAGAATCTCAGAAGTGAACAAATCTAGCGTCGTTGTTGTGGTTAGTGTATGCGTTACTGTTGTTGTTGGATCTTGTGTGGTCGTTGACCATTGGGTTAGAAGAAGAGTCTGGGTAAGTGTCTCAACTTCTAGTTGTGTATGTATATTTGTAAAGTAAACAGTTTCTATAGCTGCTTGTACCTGCGCTATCAACAAAATCCATACAAGAATCATTAAAGTTCAGCGTTGATTTACAGTGTAGAGGTGATATATTTATACAACAAGGGAGAGTTACATTTGAGATTCATTAGTGTTTGATATCCAATTTACACTCTTTAAAGTTTAGTGAAAATATCTGAAAATTAAATCATATCTGGTTCCGATAGAGAAGCTGTTTATAAGATGTTTCATTATTGCTACAAAAAATAAAAAATGTACATCGATTTATAAAATAAAGAAAGACATGTATGTTCCAATAGAAAAAAGTTTTCTGAAGAAGTATAACAGATGATCTTAAACTCACCCTAAATAACTAGAAACAAAATAATCATAAATGTAAAATATAAAGCACCAAAGATATTCGGAAAAAAATATGAACTAAATTTTAAGTCTGAAACATGGTTAAGCATTAATCAAGATATATTGACTTAATACTAGCTTCAGTTGAGCTGAGCATATTGACACACTTATACAAGTGGCAAAACATTGGCCTCAAATTCACCTTGGACATTTCCAGCTGGGTTATAAGAACAGATAGTGTATTGACCCCAGTAAGAACCACATTGTTTAGCAGCACATCCCAATTGAGTAGTGGATTTCCAGACAACTTGAGTGAAATGAGAATAAGTTGGATTGGAGTAATCATAATCTGAAATCTCACTGTACCAAGCGTCAACAACACCTGTAGTGGTGTAACCTAAACCTAAATTTTCACCATATTGACCACCAGAATGTACTAAGCTACCTGAACAGTCATATTTATCAGCATAAGCTTGAGCATATGCTTCTAAATCAGAAGACCATGATAAAGAAGGAACACCGTGTAAAGCACGCTTAGCATTGTGTTCGCTTAAAATAGCATCGGCAAAATCTGAATCACCTGAAGATGCAGAGGTGGTTGCTGCTGCAGAGGTTGTTGATGAGGAAGTAGTTGGAGCTAAGGTGGTAGTTGATGGAGTTGTTGGAGCTGCAGAAGTTTGGGAGGTTGTTGATGGAGTTGGAACAGCAGTGGAAGAAGTGGTTTCAGCAGACGATGTTGGAACAACAACACTGGCTTGTTCACTAGTAGTAGGTTGTTGAGTAACATCTGCTGATGATAATGTTTGAGCTGCTTCAATCGAGCTTGTAGTTGGAGTTTCAATAGAGGTAACTCCAGAAGCAGTGACCGGAGCAACACTTGAAACAACAGCTTCAGAAGTAGCAGCAACTTCTGTAGTATAAGTTGAAATGAAAGTTTCAGTGGAATCACCATCTATTTGAACTAACTTAGAAACAATAACTGCAATAGGTGCACCAACTTTTGGAGTGTGAGAGGCTGAAGCTTCTGGTGAAACTGTTGTTGCATCTGCCGTAACAAGAACAACATTAGTTTGAGTAACGACAGCTGGAGCCGCTAAAACTTGGGAAGCAAAGGCCAAAAGTGGCAAAGTAAAAGAATATCTCATTTTAATAAAGGAATGTAATGATTTGGGCTTTATTCAAAGGAATGAAACTGGAACACGTTTGGTAAGGAGTGGTAAACGCGCTTTGTTTTGTTGAAGAAATGCACCTGTTCAAATAAGGAGTGATATAAGGAACTAAGTAACTGTAATATAAAAGAGAGATATTCAGTGTACTATCGGTGCTTTCTGAGATATTCAAGTGATAAAAATTTGCCTGAAGGGTGTGCAAGCGATCGTAGTGGGAGAAGATTTACCTTTATAAAATCCCGACTAGACAAAAAAGTGTGCCTGTGATCAGAAAAAAGAAAGCGCTGAATCATACCGAAAGATGCGTTAGATCTTCACGTTCCAACACATACAATATCGAGATTCGAGGTTCGAGAATTATCTTACAAGGTACTAATGCTTGCAATTAAAACCAGAAGTGGTAAAGGGAATATCGGGCAATAATTATTTAATTTATCCCGACCAGATCAACTGTCTGAAGAAAAGTGTGAAACTTGTTAACTCTAGGTCTAGTGTTTTAGACAGATATATTTCTAAGACACTACACCTGTCCTTTTCGCTGTTAACTATTGATCCAAGCTCCCAACGATTAATGAGATCACCAACCCTAATGAATACCTTATATGTAATATCCTTGAGTATAAAGTGGGTGATTATTGAAGTTCAATTTAATAGTTAGGCTCGTCAAGCTACATTATCCCCGTTAAATTTCTTAAGAGTGTTGTATGGATTTTACACACCCATGAAAAAAAAAAAAAGTTATGATCCGTATATACGATCTGTTGCAAGAATTTTAAAGTACAAGGTCTAGCTAGTGGTCTAGGATTATGTTTAGATTCCCTTGGGTGTATATACTTCAATCTAGGCACATTCCATTCGTCATAATATGTTAGAAACCTGAGCTTGGTAATAGTAAACAACATTCACAACGCTAAAAGTCAACCAATTTTTTCTATGCCGACGTTAAGATCTGGTCTAGATCACAAAAGTCAAATTCCTATAGTACAGTTGCTAGGTAAAGATCCCAAATAGCTGAAGATTAATTCTAAAGTTTTTGAAAAGAGCTATATAAAATAAGGGTTTTCATAATATAGTTATAAAACAATGTAAAACTCAGATTCAGTTCTCCTACAATTTTCTTATTCTAGCCTTAATTGAGTGCATTTGTGATTATCCAGGGCACTCCGACGCGTAACTTCTTCAAGAAGTCCCAAATGAGTCAAAAATAAACAAACTAATCATCAGCGGAGACTCTTTCTTCACAACTAACGGCGAATCGAAGAACTCCATTTAGTCTTTATTATGTTAACTAATACTTTCTCAACGTTCTCTTATATACTATCATTATTCATCTATTTCCATCTTATAATATGTTCATACACTCGCATAAGGATGCTTTGTTACCTCGGATCAGGTGCAGTAAGTTCTCATATCTGAATTTCAGGTCCATAAAAATTTTGTCAATATCTGGTAATTAGTAAACAACGTGCCAATTTAGTTTAAAACAACCAGCCACTCTAAGCGTTTTTTCCTTTTAGGCAAAATGCTGTTTTTAGATAGTTCTTACTATTATAACTAAACCTTAACAGGCTAATGCTGGTTTGAATTAATTAGTTCTTTTTTTTTCTGTAGCCAGGTAACAAATATAATGGAGAATATCAATCGAGAAATCTTAGAATATAAAAGCATCACATTCATCACTATATACATCAGAAAAGAAAACTGGTAAATAATAGTGAAAATTATTACATCGTAGTCACTAAGAATTTAAGATCACTTTTGTTAGTTAACATTTCTCACCAATACAAAGATGGCTAGTCCCAAAAGTACGCAAAAAAAAATTTTGTCCATCTAAGTCGCAAATTGATCTTTGACTTATAGTGATGAAAACAAGAAAGAATTCTTTTAAACGTTCCCCTGAACCAAATTATAGTTTACATAAATAGTTTGACTCCTTCCAAAAAAAAGGTTTACTCCTCACCCGAAGAATTCTCCTCATCGATATGGAAATGTAAGATAGCAACATTCTCAACTTCTTATCTTTGTTAACGTTCAATCTTAAACTCTCTTTGTGGAAATATCACACAAATCTTCTCACTTTTTAATTATCGTAACGAAGAGAGAACTAGAATGTGGGTGAATTCGAGCAACCCGGCTAGTAAATGAACTGTCACGAATTGTAATTATAAAAAAAGGGTTTCCAAGGGAAAACTCTCAAAAAATTATTGCAACTATAGAGAAACTTTAGGCTTTTTACTTTTTGAATAGGGTACTGACCTTCTTATTCATGATCTGCCACACTGAGAGCCTTTCAAACCTTCATTTAAGTTCAAAAAATTATTTTCAATTATTAGAAAAACTGTAGATGAACGTTCTAGTATCACCTATATTCTTCATTCAGTAGTAATGTTGGAGGCAAATTGCCGTTTCATTGTTACCAGTATTTATTGTGAGAAATGTCCCTTTTTTTTGACTAGCTATTATGTTTGCTATACCTAATTATGCTTTCTTCGCTATCTGACAGCTCCGTGACAAATCGGGTACTCTTTAAGATAATTTTGTAGTGGTACCATAAACACTTCGATAAGATTTAACCCTGTGAGTAAACAGCAATAAAGCAAGGAGACGCATGAAATCTCACGCCTCATCATCCTTCTTAATAGTACGAAACAGACCTTTTAACCTCTCTGGCTGAGATAGGTATATTTAATATCTACTGCTGTTGTTCCAAATAAACAGTTCTATGTGTCTCCGTTACAATGCTAAATGATCTTTACAAACCCGTAAATACACAATTATATTTTAATTAGTTATTTAGTATTTTATATTCTCTATCTATAGGTTAGTATGTAAATAAACACTAAATAGCTTACAAGCAAATTGCGATAAGGATTATAAATCAGAAATATGATTTTAAGTTGCTTTCTTCTCTTAATTCTCAGATAATGTAGATAAGTATTTTTTGAACATCATTTATCTTTCCAAATGCAATTGACAAAGTTTAACAAACACTATTAAACCGTACATACAAAGTAAAATATCACTTCCTATTGCTAAAATAAAATAATATGTATTTAAATAAATTTTCAAAAAAAAAAATGTTTGCTTCATGCAGATCATCAGGGTTACACATTACATTAGTGTTTAGGTTTTTTTTCTAAAGCATAGAGCAGAAAAGAGATAATAATTAAAACCCATTACAACCGCATTTTCTCTCTGACTATCCCTGATTAGATTTGTGTAGCTCATGCCTATGTCTTTAAAGGATATGAATATAATTGGGGTGGAGATAAATTTCCTTAATGTGAGCTCCATATTACTTACTATGGCTCATTATGGAATCAAAATATTTCAAATATCATCAGTAGGTGACTCTTTTGCTTTAACCATGCTATAGACTTATACTAATATTAACTAGTTATTGATTGCACTCTTTACATTTTTCCCGATCTTTGGACTGGTAGCATATGACTTAGTACTATACGCAACCCGCGCGTTAAATCTATATCATTATGGAGAAATACTCATGAAAGGAATACTCGACCTTAAAGCTCAAAAGGACCATCTTAGTTTATCCTCAACAACAACTATTAGAAACAGACATGTCTATAATCAAAACGTCATTTATGAAAGTGCGCTATCAGGGTAGACAATACTTTTTGGAAATGATTTAATAGGAGGAAAATTTTAGGGGAATATTGGGGAAAGCTTTAGGGAAATATTGAGGAACGGTTTACTATAGTTTTTATCGGGGAGATACAGTGGATTATATCCTGAGTTTATTTGGAGGATTGTTATGATTTTATTGTTACAAAGGTTTAGTACTTTATTTTTTTTTTCGCTAACTATTAGGGTTTTTCGCTATTAAATTGCTCGTTATTTTATTTCTAGATTATGATATATTGGTCTGTCTCATACATTGGGTTCGACTATTTTTTCTACACTTAAAGCTAATATTTTGAGCTGTGCTTTAAAATACTATGCTCGTTTTTAAATATTAGAATAAAATGTCAAACTGTTATGTACTGAAAAATTATAAAACCATTTGTAGCTCTAAAAAAGCTCAATATTATTGATTCTTCAATGTTCAATTATTCAGTATTCGCGTTTACATAATCCCATAGTAATTGCAATGTGTCCCCTATCATCTTTACTTTTTTCCCTCTGATTTTTCGTTGAATAGAAGTGAAAAAATTATTAGTGTTAAATATTAAATAAAACCAAATATGTCTTCATTCGGTGCTCAAAGACAAGGTGCTGCTGTTCCAAGAAAAGAACAATCATACTGGGAAAAATTTACCAGTAACCCAGGTTTTCCAGTCATTTTAAACATTGGTCTATTTGCTGTATGTAACAAGTGACTTACTATATGGATTTACTAACTAATTTAGGCTGGTGTTGCCTTCATTCAAAGTCCAATTATTGAATCTTTGGTTCCTCAGTAAGTAATAATAGGATTTATATCTACAAGTATACTGACAACTTTTTTCAGATTATAAGGGAAATATGGGGAGAGAATTTAAAGGTTTGAGAGTGAATTATTTGTATAAAGTTTAAAATGACGATATCATGTTTAAATGACTCTAATTTGGTTATAGTTTTAATTATTTAAGTAAAAGTAAAACCATCTACAACATAAAGAGATATAATAAAAACATAGAGTAGAGGAAAACTAAATATAAAGCAGCATTTGTATTTGAACGCCAGTTCTGTCAAATGTTATAAAAGAAAAAATCCCAAAGTATTCATGCCTTAAATCTAGTAAAGGCAAAAGTTTCAGCTTAGCTAATATTGGACAATAAAACTGGGATATCAATACTAACTCTGGTTAACAACGTAAAGAGCATGTAAAATAGCTGGGAACCAGATAAAGACTTGTAATATTAGTAAACGAAATCTCAAACTAAAATATAAAGATATTTTTGACGGCGAATAATATATCGTAATGTTTCCTCACATGCCAAAAATGATTCTCATCTATACTCACTGGCTAAGACGACGTTGATTAATAAATCTCTTCCAGTACCTCTCAAAATATAGACTGCTAAAGGAGGAAGAAGAACAGCTGGTTTATGAGTTAGTTATGTTTAATTAAATCAAACTATCTATTGAAAAAGCTTGTAAACAATGTGCTCCGACTTCTCCATTAAACGTTAAAAAGGGAAAAAATTAAAAAAGCTTTCATTAATTCTCTGTTGATACTCACCAATAATATAATTGATAATTTTAGTAGAGTCAGCCATTATTGTTTAGAATATCTCAGTATAAGAAGGCTCAAAAAGTACAGTTGATCAATATTATAAGTAAGGGTTTTTCCCTGAAAGAAAAATAGTGAACTTGTTTATTCGGGAATGTACAACGCTCATGCCCTGATTTGGACATCCTTCCTAATTCGGATAGACCTATTACAAAATTGGAATGTAACTACTATGCACCAACATTCTTTTTATTTGAAGTTCAGCTATAAACTATTTTAAGACACTTTTTTATTTTAAGACTTTTTTAACAATTTTCTCAACTTCATCCCAATCATCCGTTGGAACCCTTGTCATTTCTATATCACCAAAATAGGATCTTATATACATTAATTGTTCATACGATTTTTTATCATGAATAAAAGAAACAGCAATACCGACTCTACCAAATCGACCTGTTCTTCCTATTCTATGCAAATAGGTTGAAGGATCTGGCTTGCCGAATTTGTCAGTTGGTAAATCATAATTAACAACCATCGAAACAGATGGAATATCAATTCCTCTAGCTAAGACATTTGTCGTTATTAAAACTTTAGAACGGCCTTCTCTAAAATCATCGATTAATTTATCACGATTAGCGGAGTCTAAATCACTATGCAACACAGATACTTGATGACCTTCTTGCTTTAATTTGGCATATAAAGTATTGGCAGTATCCTTCTTAGCAACAAATATTATAGAAGACCCAATAGTTAACAACCCGTAAAGTTCATTCAAAACTTCAAATTTATGGCTTTCACTGTCACAATCCATATATAATTGTTTAATAGCATCAACATTTAATTCATCTTGTTTTAAAGATAGCTCATTCGCATTTGGAACAAATTTCTGAGCATATTTACGGACTTCATCTGGAAATGTAGCACTAAATATCACAAGCTGGGTATCTTTTGGTAAAAATTTCTTAACACGAACACATTGGTCACCTAAACCTTGTTGGTCTAGCATATTATCAGCTTCATCTAATACAAATACTTTCGTTTTAGAAACATTCACTAATTTTCTACGAATTAGATCTAATAAAGTACCTGGCGTACCAACTAATATATGAGCATTGATCTTGGTTCCTCTCTCAAATGCATTTGGGACAACTAATTGTGAAGTAATTTTGGTATATTTACCCATGACTTGAATGACATCTAATGTTTGTCTTGCCAATTCTCTGGCTGGTGCTAAACAGATAGCTTGGACTTCATTAATGTTTGGATCGACTCTAGAAAGCATTGTTAGAGAAAATGCTGCAGTTTTACCTGTACCAGATTGAGATTGGCCAATCATATTTCTAGCAGGATTTGATAACAATAAAGGAAGCGCCTTTTCTTGGATCTTAGATGGCTTCTGGTATTTCATGGCATATAGGCCTTTCAATAATTCAGGTGATAGTCCTAGTTCTTCAAATGATTTAATAGAGTATAGTGGTGAATTTGGGTCCGCTTGTAAATCAGCTAGCTTGACTTTAACTTCATACGTAGACTGAATCAAGTTCGTATCAGGTTGTACCACCTCCTCGTCCGTTCTTTTCGTTTCTTCATTTGATTCTTCTTTAGAATCTTCTTCTTTGGAATTTTCTGCTAGTACTACCTCATCCTTTTTCTCGGCTTCCAGCTCACTTTTAGAGGCGGTCTTTATGGATAAAGACTCTAACAAATTAGCAGCATCAGATGTGGCTCTTTCTTCAGACATAGTATTTTCTGGTGATTTGTGTTGTATCTTTAATTGAATTTTTCTACTCGAAAAAAAGTTTGAAAATATCAACAAAACAGTTAACAGGGTAATCGTTCTTTGTATGCTTATATATGAATACTATTAATATAATTATGGTAGATGACTAGTGGTCAAAAAAACTATTCCTTTTATGATGCTGAGCATATTCTACAATAATATTTGTTAGAATACATCAAAATGATGTTACTTATTGCCAATCCTCTAAAAACTAAACTAAATAATTACACCTTCTCCCAAAAACAAAAAATAAAAAACAGTAAAATGGTATACTAATAAAACGTGAATATAAAAACAAAGCAAACGTAATTTGTAAGTATATCAATCATAAATCGTCATGTAATCTTATCAGGTGTCCAGTCTAAACCAATTCTTTGATAGACTTTTGACTGGACATCTGTCCATAATTCAGCTTTTTCTTCCTTCGTCAACCTGCCATCAATTTTATCATTTGTCTTAGCAGACTGGCTGACATCATTCAATATAGCTTTACGTAATAATGAGTTCTTGTTCGAAAAAGAAGCTGTTGAAGAACTGGCACTTACTGGAGCACCAGATTTTCTTCTACTTTTCTTTAGATTGTGACAAGCCTTTTTAAAATCATAACGACATTGAGCTTCAACACCTAAATTTAGTAAAAAGTTTTCTATAACATTTCTCCATTCAGGTTTTGATAAACGATGATTGTAAAATGTCGGTAATCCTGAATTTTTCAATATTTGAGCATGTCTTGATCTAGCAGTATATAATGTATATTTGGCTGTTTGTACTCTGAAACTCATATCAAACTTAGCCTCTTTATAAATATCACTAGTAACAAGAGTTTTGACTATAAATTGGTCATCAGCATCTAATGGTAGATATTCAAACCTGAATCCTTGAGGCGAATAAATCAACGGTAGCTGGCCATTCCATTCTGGTTTTAATTGTTCGACAATTAGTAACGATCTAATATCATTCAAATCCCAATCTAGCAATGCTCTTTTAGTAAAAATTGGACGTCCCTCTATTAGCAGATTTGGATCCGCCAAAAGTTCTGGCGCATACATGTCATTAAAATTTGCTGGTAGTGCTTCTTGTAATGTCAGAACTACTTGCTTAGTCGACCTATTTGGCTCAGGTCTTGGATAATTTTGGCTGATCTCAGATATGTTTGTAAATTTAGTAGCAAGTGAATTTTGATCACTGAAAAGTGAATTTATAGTATTTTTTGAAACAGTAGATGGAACTGAAGATATACTTGAGTCTGTGGAAAACTGTGAATTTCTTGACACAATAGAAGGAACTGGCTGCAGCGGCTGTAACTGATTGATACCCAATATGTCATCTTCCATTACGTCCTCCACTATTGAGGCGTCATCCATAGAAATGTCTTCAGATGGCAACTTTGACGTACTAGAAGTTATATATCTAAGTCTTCCCAGTGATCCAAATATATTTTTATGTTTTTTAACAGTGGTGTCACCTATACTGGCTGTAGAATGTAATTCTATGGAATCATTGGAATTGGTTTTCGTCAAAGAGGTATCAGATGCACTTGCAACGTTCTTTAAAGGTGAAGAGCCATACCTTAGTCCTGGCGTTGTTTGTTTTATATTCAGTTTTCTATTCACCTCATCTCTTGCTCTGTTGGTGTACTCTTTAGGAGTTTGTGACTTAACATTGGATAATGGTGACACGTACATCGTGTCAAAAAGTAAAACTTTCTAATCCTTATTAACTGTTCTTATGTTCCCCTTGAAATCTTCCGATCTGATACCCTCACCCTTAATTATAAGATATTTGGTGTGCAAGAACTGGTTTCACGAGAGGGGGTGGGAAGTTCTCGGAACAATCAATGAACGGAGTTGATTTTTGAACAAGTGCCTGTAATACGATCTGAGTGGAACTAATACCTTCAAGCAACCCTTGGATTAGAAGTTGACTCTAGTATTTTGCTAACTCCAGAGTTATATTTAGCCGAATAGTTTGTATAAAAGGATTAATTTTGAAGGCTTGTTGATTTTGGAAAAACTTCATTCGATTTTTCTGGTCGCTTTTTTGTGATTTTTCGTAAGCGACCAAAAAAAGAAAAATTGTACATGTTTTGACTTGGGACCACACATTCGGTGACATTTTGCATATTTCTGGGGGGACAAAGGTGCCAAGACCTACCTACTCTTTAGCAAAAATAAAAAACATTACACAATACGGTATGTCGTTCAATATACTAGTTTGAAAAGTATTAGTTGTTTCTCTCAGGATAGACTTGAATGGTTTCTCAATTTTTTCCCGGATATCTGTTGTGTCAATTTTATCTCGGATTCAAGTGTCCACGGAACGGAGATGTTTTTCCGCCACGAATATGTATATATCCGGAGAAACTCTTTTTTGGGGTCCCAACTTTCGACGGGGCCAATCTTTCATATAATTTAAAGTTCCAATCTACCCAATAACACTTTCTCATAATCAGGAGAGACAAAAATGAAAACACTTTGATTTATAAAAACTTGCAATAATATGACTCTAGAACTTGAAGTCAGCTGATAACTGTAAACTGTAAGTGAGCCCTCTTCAGTTCATTCTTTAAATTCTACCCCCTTTAATTAATTGCAGCCGGAAAAAATGTCCCAAATCCGTCCGAGCGTCCAAGGAACAAAAGGTACAAAATCTTCAGCATAAATCAATCGTAGCCTAACGAGCAATTCCATAATAGGAATTTCATTTTTCCCTTGCATGCAACAAATGTCCTGAGACTAATCAAGGATCATCTGGAGCTCGAGGTAGCAATCAAAACAGTTAAAAACGCATTGGTAACAAAACGATCTCAAGTCACGTCGTCGAGAGACAAATCATAGGTAATATTAATGAAACTTTAGGATAGTTACTCAATGAATATTTATGCTAGATCTCATTTCAATTGCTAACCCGAATCAGTCGTTATATAGCGTAGTCTTTTTATGAAAAATATAATCTTCTTAAATAATGTTGAGGGATCCACATATTAGACTATAAGCTACGGCTACCCAGGAGAATACTAAAAAAGTCATTTTACTTTGATTTAGTTGTTAGATAGGTGTTAATTGGAAACAAGAGCAAGATATTATTTTGTACGCGAGAGGTTATAAAGTTTCTAGTATCATAAAATTTCACATTACTATTAGTTCTATTTGCGGTTCCTCCTATTTTGGAACTAACTTGGTCACAACCATTCCTCTGCCTGCACAAAAAACAAGTGCACGCTTACAGTGGAGATAATCTTACAATGTGATTCCAAATTCTCGAAAGCTTAAATAACTCCCGGTTTGTTCCCGATGTAGACAAATTTACCTCTAATATCAAGTTATTAATTTTGCTTTAAGTTATAAAGAGAACGCCTATGGCTACCATAATAATAAATAATACTTTATTCAAGAGAGAGAGGATGATTTATGTTTGCAACGCTTTAGTTCTTAAAAAGGCTGTTGTAATGCTATTATAAAACTGTATAAGGGAGAAGGTTTATCGCATTGATAAGTTAACTTCCACCAAGTTGCTCCTCTTTAATCGAATTGGAAGTAGATAATTCTTCTAGCACACATGCTGGCCAGATTCTAGGGCGAGTTTCTTTTTCTCTTTAATAGCATATTTAGAGAAACTGTTAATTGAATCTGGCGACTTTTAAATTTCAAAAATACATAGGATATTAACAAAAATGGGGACACTCGACGAATTTTTTATCACTGTATATCTATCAGACCTCAATATCTAATCTGATAGTTTACCTTTAAATGAAATAGAGAAGGATTTTGAAGCCACTTTTTGGTCAAATTTCATAATTCCTTTCCCATCAGTCTTTATCATAATAGTATTATCATGCCATATATGGAAATTACTAGCCTTAAATATTTGAACGAATTGGAGCTTTATCGCCTTGATAATCACAATATTTATCATAATAAGCTATATGCAGCGTATTATGATGCCCTTCTGTGTTTTACTGTGCTCTAACCATGCCATGATTGGAATAACGTTGGAGTTTTATTAGTTTTCCTTGATTGATGAATATCAGTTGCGTAAGAGACAAAACATGGCTCCAATAACCAGAGGTATTGTTAAAAGGGAACTTAAGATGAGAACTCAAAAAAATATTTCTAATGATGGTACAGATATATTGGTACGTTAAACTAACTGATTAAGAATTCGTATATTAACAGAGTTAGATTAGTCTTGATTATATGTTATTCGTACGTGATTTGATATACGAAGCTGAGCGATTGTCAAATATTGATGGTTCTTCGGAAGTTTTGCCAGCCCATATACAGAATGCTAAACAGGTAGGTGGTTTGTTTTTAAAACCCAAACGGAAGTTTATTAACAAAAAAAACAGAAAATTTTAATGAAATACAGAGGTTGAAACATGCTTCAATTCATCAAAAATGAGGGTTTCATAACCTCAAACTATATATAAGATTCAAAAAATGTGGTTTGGAGTTTTTAAAGTATCAACCATTGATATTGCTCCATCTGGGTCGTTTTTATTATAAACAAATAAACCTTGCAATTGGGCAGTACTAATTGGAACATCCAAGGTTAAGGCCCTTTGAACGAATTGTTTAGCTTTTTCAGTTTCATTTTCATAGAATCTTAAAAACATTTTTTCAATTTGATACTCTGAGGCATTTCCAACTAGGACTCTAAAATCAATGCGCCCTGGTCTTAAAATTGCAGGATCCAATTTTTCAGGATGATTTGTGGTCATAAACGTTATTGTTTCTTCAGATGATGCAACACCATCGAGTGCATTCAGCAATCCACTAAATGTGACACCAGATTTGAATCCACCAGCATCTGTTTGATCTCTTTTATTAAATGCAGCATCAATATCCTCTAATAACAATAGACTTCTTTCTGGTATATGATTCATTAAATGGTTTAATCTATCATCTGTCAAATTAGCTTCACTTAAGTTCAGAATACAAATATTGTAGTCCAATTCACCGGCCAAAGCCTGGATAAAACTTGTTTTACCACTTCCAGGTGGACCATATAATAAATATCCTCTTCTATAAGGAATACCTCTGTCAAAATACCATTTCCCACTCTTCAAGAAATCACGAATATCATCGACAATATTTTCCTTAATGCCTTCATCTAATATAACAGAATCTATAGTTCTTTTCTTTTTAGGTTGTCCAAATGGTCTCCATTCAGGACCCCATGATGTGTATATCACAGTTTTACCTTCCTGTGCCTTTAGTGCCATTGTTTTTGCTTCGGCTAAGAGTTCATTGAAGAGAACACTGTCCCTATATAAAGTAGTCAAAGTTACTGTTTCAAACGGTGTACCGTTAGTCATATCCAACAGCTTTCCTGATCTCTCCCTTTTAATCAACATGAAGGCACCTTTATATCTTATTAAATGGTTGCCAGGACCTGGAACTAACGAAAAATTTGTTGTAACAGACCCATTGTCATGTTGAATAAAATTGGTTTCCACGCTTAAATGTCTAGAACTTCTATGTTTATACTTCGACATCCATTCAAGAAACCACATATACGATTTATCTTTGGAAGGGATTTCTAGATCAACTAATAATTGTCTATATAGAAAACTTGATGTACGTAATATACCTTGTCTAGCAACAGCAAGACCTGTTCCTAAAAGCATTAGCCCCCCACCAGCTGCAAAATATGGATTCCCGTTAACTACTTGATCGAACAAACTCGTTGCCACATGAGCAAAGCCCTGATCAGACGCTTCCGTTATTTTCTTGATGTCGATAACCGGAGGTGTTGATCCAACTGGTGGAGTCTGAGTCTGGGTTGAAACATTTTGCAGTACAGCCTCAGGGACAAACTCTTGAGTAGATTCTTGTAGGTGATGGTTACCACCTGAGAGGAACGAAAAAACCATCACTCAAGTTCCAAACTAGCCAAATATACTTAAAACATAGACACATTTTTGTAGTTTTTCAATTGAGCGTTGATGTTGGCCATGAACAAAACTTTTGGTATTTAACATTTTGTAACAGCCCAATTAGCAAAATTTACTAGGTCGTCCTAAAATATTTATCCATTCAGCTTAGTCAAGAATACTATATAATTCCTTATAGTATTTAGACCAATAATTTTTCAAGATTTTACCTTATATCCAAAATAAACTCTTTTTTTTTTATTGATTATTTCTGCACGGTTAATTTGCAGGTAATATCTATTGATCATTAACACCAGGGGATTGAATATCCAATTAAAATAAAATTACCAAAGACTTAGCTATTTCATATTTATTTCATAGTTATTTAGACATGTTGGATCAAGCTGCGTCGTCTGAAAAGGGAACTGTTGACGTTTCTCATTTAACTCATTCTAAAAGTCAAGATACAGCCACCCATGAATCGGAAAATCATGTAACCATAAATGATGAAAAAATTTATAGTAGAGATGTTTCCACTAGTGATGACTTTCTTCCAGAAACACAATTGTCTAAAAACAACCCTTTTAGAAAGTCATATGCTGATATTGAAAAAAATGTCTTCAAGACGACGAATAGACTAATTGATGATATAAAGACCGATCTCCTATTTATATTAGGTGAAGATACCGATGAAGACTTACAAAGTGGTATTTTAAAATTGTCAAGTATAAAATACTCTAAACAGTTATCTTCATTGAGATACAACCCATACGAGCTCTATATTTTGAATCAAAACTTAGAATATGCACCTACTATTGAGCATAAGCCGTCAAAATCCAATCCAAATGATACAGTCACTGTTATAAGAGCTTTGCTATTTAGTAGTCTAGAGCCCTCATTAGCTCGGTCAGCAGTTTATCATGTTAAAATTTCCATTAAGACTAGAGATACTGCTATGTCTTTAAATGTTGCTAAGAATGAATTCTATTTAGTTGAAGATTTAGAAGAAGAAGATCTCGCAGATCTTTTTCCACAAGGTAAATATACCAGAGAAACTCTTGGTAGTAAAATTTTTGATGTGCTTCCTAAAATCGTTGACCAAGCTACTTATATATGCTCTAAAACAAAAAAAATTATCAATATAACTATTTCATCACCAGAACTTGGACCTGAACAGTTGCATGATTATGAAATTGGACCAATTAACGTGAGATATAGAAAAGCTCAGGAAATATACCCAGATCTTGATTCTGAAGCACCATCTCCTGCTCGATGTCTAAACACCTTATTCAAGGCAATCAGAGGGCCACTATTACTAAGACCTAATGAACAACAACAGACAATCCATGCTAGCAATAAGAGTCTAAATTCAAATATAAATCCAAATATTTTGAGCTCTAAGATGCTTTTTGAATTAATTGACAATGAATTTCGCCCACCAAATATTTCAGATCCAAGCGATCCTAAAGCATTAATAGTCAGAGAACTGTATATAAGATTGATTATGGAAGTTATTCTATTAGGTACAAAAGCATATTCGGGGGCAACTGTTAACCTTTTTCATGTATTTGACTACACAAAATCACCAGACCTGATATTTCATGCCCTTTCGGATAATGCCTCAATCAAGCATCATGAATTCATTAAAGATGAAAGCTATATCAATCTCTCAGCATACCCTTTTTACAGTGATGAGCTGGTTATAACCTGCTATAATAACGTTACAAAGGTTGACCCCTCAAATACTCCAATATATTTTGATTCGTTGAGAGAGATTAGTCAGAAGAGATCTAATTATAAGCTTAGTAGCTTCGTTTCAAAGCTTGTTTCCTTAAATGTTATGGGTCAGAAGGAACTGGATGACTCTTATAGAGCACTTAGTATTGATCCATCCCAAGGTCCTCATATTGACGATGATCTGCTACTCACGATGTACAGAAACGAAATCAGTTCACACCCTTTAGATGGGAAATTAAGATCATCATTGAAAAAAATTGCAAATCAGAGGCAGAGTGATAAGCTGCATAGATATTTATCATATGAACCCTTACCGTTAAATCAAGCGTATGAGTTATTAGATATTGACTCCACGGTTGACGATGACGTTGTCTCAACTGCTGTGCTAATTAAAAAGACTGATTCACCATCACAATCCCAACTTTTCAATCGTGCTTTCATAACAATTGCTACTGAGCGTAAAAGTTTTGAACTACTTGATACTATTGAAAAGGAATTTCCAGATCTTTATGAACCTATGGGCTTCAAAGAAGCTTGTGAATACCTCGGTGTTGATGAAACTGCCAATGAATTTCAAATTATTACAATTTTCCAGGTAGGTCAAGGTGAGATTAAGAAGTCCAGAAGTGCACTACGTGTTATTGGGCAAACCAAGAACAGTAAATTAATTGAGTCTTTTTTAAAAACTGGAATAATTGATCATAATGCGCTACCTTCTGAGAATTGGCCAGTTGGTTTAAACAATATCGGTAACACATGTTATTTGAATTCTTTATTACAATATTATTTCTCTATTAAACCTTTCCGGGATGCCGTATTGAACTTTCAAGATACCTTTAATGGCCAGGAGATTTACAAGAACAGAAGAATTGGTGGTAGACTAGTTGGAGAGGGGGAAGTTGAAAGATCTTTTCAATTTACTTATCAATTAAGAAATTTATTTTACGAGCAGATACACACAGACAGAAGATGTATTACACCAAGCAAAGAATTGGCTTTCTTAGCGTTTCTTCCAAGTGTTTCTGAAGTCGAGTTCGAAAAAGATGGAGCCAAGAAGGTTTCAGAAGCTGTAGTTGAATATGATAATAAGTCTTCTGATGAATCTATTACTAGTAATCTTGGCCCTACTGATATTGATGCTTCAGCCAAGACAGATAGTGATATCGACTTGATTGATTTGACAAAAGATAATGAGTATGATGATATTGTCATGGTTGATAATGAACTAGAATACGTTGGTCCTTCATCAGTCAAAGATTCTATTGATGAATCATCAAGTTATTCTGCAGATGTTGCTGAAATACTAGACAATAAAAGGGAAATCAAAGCAAAGGCAGCTAAAATTTCAGAGACTGAGATGGAAACTGCTTACGAAATTGGTAGACAACAGGACGTGACTGAATGCATTGGCAATGTCCTATCACAGATTGAAGCTGCTTTAAAACCCGATGGGTTTGATGAGCATGATAACGAACAAAATGATCTCGTTAAGGGGCTCTTCTTTGGTAAAACCGTACAACATTTAATTGACATTTCAAATCCTTCTATTAAAAGAGATAAGATGGATAGATTTTCAAATTTATTTGTCAATATTACTGATCAACCGAGAAATATATATGACGCATTTGATTTGGTTTTTAAGAGTGAGGAAGTTATAATTGATGGCGGTCCATTCAAAAGATCTGAAAGGATCACACAGTTACCGATTATTCTACAAGTTCAGATTCAACGTGTTTACTTTGATAGAGTTGCTCTACGTCCTTACAAAAGTATTGAGCCTTTGCCTTTCCCTGAAACACTGTACATGGATAGGTATCTAGATACTGATGACGTACAAATAATTAAGCGTCGTGAAGATGTTGAAGGATGGAAGTCAGATATTCTGAGTTTAAAAAAAAGAAGAGAAACCTTATTAACAAAAAATGCTCAGGGTATCTCATATAGAGACTCTCTAAAGGTTACTAAAGATTGGTTACAAGATCTGCAACTAGCGCAGCCGGAAACAATAACGGTATTAGAAAAGCAAATTCAAAAAATTGATGATGAACTTTTAGATATTTATAACAAGGTGAATCAGTTAGAGAGTAAAATTGATCATCATTTTGATTCTTTTCACAAATATAGATACAACATATTTGCAATTTTTATTCATAGGGGTGAAGCCAATTACGGTCATTACTGGATCTATATCAAAGATAGAGCTACAAATATATATAGAAAGTATAACGATGAGATTGTTTCCGAAGTCACTCTTTCAGAGGTGTTTAATTTCGAGGAAGGGAATACAGCTACTCCCTACTTCCTAGGATATATCAAGGAAGGTCATGAGGCTGATATTGAACCTTTATTTAGAGTATTAAAAGAATAAATAGTTGTTTAACTGAATAGTAGTTCTATATGCTGACTAAGCCTCTAAGGCCTGAAATATGCTGAAAGAAAAAAAATGCCAACAAGAAAGATTTAATCCGACTCTCGAAGATCCTATTGTGAAAGAAGCTTAATTATCGCTTCAAGTTGCTCGTTATTATATTCTTTTTTGATAAAAAGTGATTGTTGTGTCAGTGTTTTGTCTCATTGCTTCAAATTAGAATAGTTTTCCTCCTCTGTTTCATTTCTCCTTGCTGGTCAACTGAAGAATTAGGTATTGAAAAACATAGAGGAACCAAGATCTATTTTACATTTGAATTGATCTCCTAAGTTGTCTGCTTGATAGTAAGAATAGCATATATAGTAGGAAATAATGTCCGGTTTACAACGTCGAAGGGTTGGAAGACAAGCTTCAGTTAATCTTGATACTGTTAAGGATAACAATGAAGAGGATAATCACAAGATTGGCTATGATCCAGATGACAATGCTTTAAAGATTCAAGAAAGTAAAGAGCCTACATTGACGTTAATGGAAGAAGTCTTATTAATGGGTATCAAAGATAAAGAGGGTTATTTATCATTTTGGAATGACAACATTTCTTATGCTCTTCGTGGCTGTATTTTGCTCGAATTAGCATTTAGAGGTAAAATTGCGGTTGTTAATGACCCAGCTAGAAGAAGATTTGAGATAAGTGAGAGATTGATTGAAGTCATTGATGATAACAAAACTGGTGAAGTCTTGCTTGATGAGACCTTAAATATAATGAAGAATGATGAAAATAATCTAACTATTGGAAATTGGATTGATTTATTAAGTGGTGAAACTTGGAATTTATTGAAAATTAATTATCAATTGAAACAAGTTCGTGAACGGTTGGCAAAGGGTTTAGTAGATAAAGGAGTCTTAAGAACTGAGCGTAAAAATTTCTTGCTATTTGATATGCCAACACATCCATTATCTGATTCAAGTACGAAAGATGAAATCATTAAAAGAACATTATCTTTGCTATCAGCTAGAACAATACAATTGCCAACCTCTGATAAGTTCCCAGATGAGACCAAGTTCAAATTTTTGCGTTCAATCGCCTTAGTTGCAGGTGCGTATGCTGCAAATGTCTTAGAAAATGTATTGGTGATTCTAGGCTATGATCAACGCGATAGGGCTTTCGCTAGAGCTGATGAATTATTGTCACAATTTTCAGAATTTCCATTCCAACCGCAAGCCAGTTCATTAGGACTTGGTATCAATTTTGTTAATGAAGTTAATGAAGAGTTAGAACGTAATCCAGGTTTTGACTTACAGTTAGAAGTCGTTGCTGGTGTTTTATCTGTGTTCGCTAAGATGGACTCAATTTTATAGATAGGTCACGGAACGTGAATAGTGATAATAGTGAGAAAAAAGTCGAAGATAAAATTAATGGAGATACATTTTTGATTTGTTAAGTGTTTGAAATCATGTAGACATTTGCTTCTAGAATAAAATTCAAGACTGTTCAGTGATTTATCTAACTCACTCACACCTCCTAAGGCAATAACAAAATTGGTTAACAATGACCTTTGAGGTTCATTGTAACGATCACTGCATGATTCCCACTACATTCCACCGCCTAAATGTCTTGAGAGAACATATTTAGCTTTTGTTGTAACATATTGAACAGTGTCATAACTGACAAACGTTCTGTTATGATTATTGTAACAGAATCCAATGAAAGCTTTTGGATCGTACTGTTCCAAGGTATCCCCCAACTACGATATTGGTACTTAGATTTAGGCAAACAAAACAAAAAAAACCTATTTTGAATAATATATACAAGTTCTCTTAACAAATTTCAGTTTCACCTTTATTAGATTGTGACATTCTCCTGTTAAGAAATTCATCCTAAATAAGACTAAACCTCTTTATAGATTCCTGTTTGTGTCTAACTGAATAATTTACACAAATCAATGTAATCCAAAGTTTACCCGACCTTTTTGTTGACATTGATTATCTAATCAATTATAGATAATCTTAAAAAGCGAACGAACTAAAAACAGAAGGTAAGATTCATCGAAGAGTTGAAATGTCTGAAGTTGAAAAAAGGAAGAGGGTTATTGTCAGTGACGATGAAAAGATAGATAGAGAGGCTGAAAGTTTCGTGGGGAGTACTGAGAATGAAGTGGTAGAAGAAAATAATGAAGATGTTAGAAACGACGTTGATGATTTATTTGGTGATGATGATGAAGAAGACCTCGAGTCCAAGGCAATTGATTCTAAAGAGAGCGACGATGATGGTATAGTTAATGATGATGGTGCATTCAGAAGGGACGATGGGCTTGAATTTGCTGTCAATGAGGAGGAGGAATCGAGAGAATTAAGAGTTGCAGATGAAGATATAATTCATCATCCTCCAAAATTTGAACATAAAGATGGGATAATCTATGATGCTAAGATACCTAGATTTTTACATGTGAATCCATCGAGGTTTGATGGTACAGTGTATTTGAAACAGTTAGAGAAATTAAAAGAGAACCCAGAAGGACTAAGTAAAGAAGAATTAGATTTGAGACAGTTAAATGGCGAGAATACCATAAGATGGAGATTCACCAAACAGTCAAATGAATCTTTGACAGCAGAATCGAACGCTCAATTCATTGAATGGGATGATGGCTCATTCTCTCTCAAATTAGGTGATGAGATATTCGATGTTTTGCAGAGTAATTTAGAAGACACCCTCCTAGCCACTTATGAAAACGAGAATGAAGATAAACCAGCGCTTTATTTAGCTGATGGCACTGTTAATAAGACAATTAAATTTGTACCAACTTCTACAAACTCCAAGATACATAGAAAATTAACTTCAGCTATCCAATCAAGACAACAAACCAAACCAGGAGTGCAAAGTGTTTTTGTTGACATTGATCCTGAGAAAGAGGCGAGAAAACTAGAGAAAGCGTTTGAAGATAGAATAAGAGAAAGAAAAAGACAACAATTAAGATTAGAAAAAGAACAAGAAAGATCTAGCAGTGCAACCCCAAGATTTTCAAGAGATAGTCAATACGTTACAAGAAGAGATGAATATGAGAGAGATGACGGGTTCATTCATGATGAAGATGATGATGAAGAAGATGTAGAAGATGAAGATATCGAGGAAGACGATGATGACGATGAAGAAGACGATCTCGCTGCTGAACGATTAAAGAGAATCAAGTCTGAAGGAGCGTCCAAATACAACGAGGACGAAGGAGAGGAAGCCGAAGCTATAACAAACTCGAGAAAGAAGCGTAGAGTGATAGATGATGATGATGATGAGTAAAAGAAGCTCTCTTCAATTTTATAAATAATCCCAACTGTGCTTTTATTTGTTTACTTGTAGTGTTGCACTTATTGTATTACCCGACCGTGAATCTCTGTCAGAAGAAGCCTGAATTTTATTGTTTTGTTAAGTTATTATAGCATTCCATAGGGGCATTTATTAATTTTAGCCTGAAATTATAATATATAAAATGTCGTGGCAAGGTGAGTAATGGTGCATTCACTAGGGTGCCCCTATTCTAATTGATTGGTTCGTACTAACTTTAAGCTTACACTGATAATTTGATTTCTACTGGTAAAATTGACAAATCAGCCATCTATTCAAGAGCTGGTGATTCAGTTTGGGCACAATCAAATAACTTAACATTAGGTGGTAATGAAGTCTTAGAATTGGCTAGAGGTTTTGATAATCCTTCAGGTTTACAGGAAAAAGGTTTGCATATTCAAGGTCAAAAATATTTCTTATTAAGAGCTGATGAACGTAGTATTTATGGTAAACATGAGGCCGAAGGTATAATTGCAGTTAGAACTAAGCAGACCATACTTGTTGGTCACTATCCTTCTGGGGTGCAGGCTGGTGAGGCAACTACCATTGTTGAAAAATTGGCTGACTATTTAATCAGTGTTGGTTATTAGACAATTACATACCCATTATTTTTAATAACTATTTTTTTTTTTGTTCAAAATTTAAAGCCAAGTTGTAGAGTAAAGTGATATACCCTTTCTTCAACTGTGTAAAGCAATGATTGTATCTTTTTGTTTTTCGCCAAATTCCTGAAAATGAAACTTTCTTCTTCACTAGAAGGTGCGAGGGAATATGTCCAAAGACCCTAAATACAACAAGTATTTACTATTTGGTGATTCAATTACGGAATTCTCTTACAACCCTTATCCATTAGATAACCAACAAGTTCAGTTTGGTTATGGTGCAGCCCTACAAAATGGTAAGTGGTCATATCTCCTTAACGGATTTTAAGATAACAACGTCTAACAGGCTATATAGCTTACACCAGAAAATTAGATGTTGTTCAAAGAGGATATGCTGGTTATAACACTGAATGGGCAAGAGTGATTTTACCGAAGATTATTGCTAATGAACATCGTGAAGACTCTAAAATTTTAATAAGTTCAGTTTTCTTTGGTACTAATGATGCAGCTCTAGGTGGTCCTCAAAAAGTTGAGCTAAATAGATTTTTAGAAAATACCAAATTTATTGTTGATTTACTAAAACAGCATGGTATTAAGCCTGTCTTAATTGGTCCAGCAAAGCATGACCAATCAAAATGGCATCCATTAAGACCTGAAGATGTGAAAAATGGGATTACGAGAACCAATGAAAATAACTTGATTTATTCGAATGCCTTAAAACGACTAGCACATGACGAGAAAGTTCCATTTGTAGAATTATATCCTCTATTCGACAAATATCCAGGTGGTTGGGAAAGCTTATTAGTAGATGGGGTCCATTATTCTGGCGAAGGTAATAAAATTGTATTCAATGAACTATTAGCCCAGATTAGAAAATGGTACCCTGAACTGGCTCCTGAAAATATTCCTACCATTTTACCATTCTGGAGAGATATTGAATCTGAAGGTATTTAAAGCATTCACTACATAGATTATTACATAAAAATATGACATTGTTTTGAAAGTAATAAATTACAGATAAAAAAGCGTTCAAGTTTTAATTAAGTGTTTATAAATCTTTTGCTTTACGATAAGCAACTCCAGCTGGGAAGATTAAAACGTTACTAAAATCCCATATGCCTTCTCTTGCGTAGATATCTTGTTTTAAAATTTCTAAAACTTCATCTTTTGAATCAGCAATAATGTTGAATGCTGACCCGGCAAAATTGATTGGTTTACCTTCTTGAGGAATGTCATTAAAAAATCCAGAAGCATAAGTTACTTTACCCGAATTAACACTAGCTGGAATATCAGCTAGATGTTGAGCTCTAACTGCAGTTCTGTCCTATGGTTTCCTAGGTTAGTTTCATCAATTCACTCACCCAACAATACCTACTGCACCTGGTTTATCAAAAACAACAGCTAACCATTCAACCATCTTGACTTTTGGAGAATTGAATAGGACTCTTGTTGGAAACATGAATGTTATTTCTAATATCGGTTACCTTTCTCAAATAACAGACATCATGAGCCCTGTGAATGTATAACCGGGTAAATTAGTGATATTTACAATATAGCTCAGTTAATTAATATAATATTAGCTAGTTAAAATTAGCGATAAGTTGATCTCTGACATATTTGGTTACTCTTTGATCAATGTCATCCATATCTTTTGTCCACTTATGTTCACGCAGATAGCTCATATGATCACAATAGCAATTATCAACCCAATATAATAATCTTCTCAAAATAAAACCTGTATTGTATGGACTTTGTAAAAAGGCTAATATAATTCTTAACAATGCTAAAGTCTGAATAGAAATTGGGCCCTTCCAGTGTGTTATAGACTCATCAACAATTTGAATACTATTGAGAGTTGAGGTCTCCAGTATTAAAGCTTTTGGATTAATATCTAATGGAGTTATTAGTAAGTATTGTAAGAAAACTTTTCCATAATCTGTGAATGGACAACATCTATAAAACTCGAATATCTTGCAATAGGCCTCGTCCGAGTTGTGCTTATCCAAAAATTGATAATTTGTTAAATGGTTGAATGCTTCGATATATCCATTAATTAAACTTTCAATAAATAAATTCATTTTGATAACTAAATGATCTTCCACTTTCTTGGTAGTAGTTCTATCAAAGAACAAAACATTATGAAAATAATCGACATGTGCTTTCAACTGTCGATGAAGTAATTTACCTATTTTTTTCTTATTTCCTAGTGGTTTCCATGTCAAAACTTCATGAAGGGAAGAATTTGGCTTATATACCTCTTGAACTGGTAACTTTTCAGAAAAGTAAAAGTCATTAGGAATTAAAACCAGTAAAGGCGCAAAACATTTCAATAACGTAGTTGTATTATGGATTTTGATAACCTCGACCAATTTTGGGAATAGTAAAACAGGCAAAAATTCATCTTTTTGGAAACTAAGTATATCTGAATTTCTCTTTTGAATTATTCTAAAGTCGATTGCTTTTGGTAAGAAATTGTCGTATCTTCCATCACCCCTAGCAATGTCTCCAAAGTCTGAGCTGATCATCCTAGTATATTGTCTGGTCTTCCATGATCTAAATTTGTAACTATAATCTGAGTGATAGTATCCTCTTTTTCTAACATCAATGTAAAGCTTGGTGCCGTAAAAATATGAAGATAACTCGTCGAATAACTTAACAGTTGGCTTATCTTTGTCAGCTAGCTTTGTCTGTAAAATAAGAGTAAGTTTCTTTATCAGTCTTACCAGCATAATCTCTGGATACACGGTTCGCTCAATATCTTCTGACAGTTTACCAATGGTTTTTGCTGATTTTACATATTTTTCACTAAACACTCTAGGGAAAAGTGATATAGAATTGGGACAACTCTGCAAGACTAAATCAATTGAGGGTAATTCCTTCATTTGGTCAGTTGAATCAAATATCTCTAGGTTTCTTGAACAGCCAATATCCGATTTCTCATTCTCTGAATAGTACTGAAGGTTTTCATCAAAGTCAAGGTCAAACCCTACATCATCTACCCTTATTCCATCAGATGGAATCCTTAAACCTGCTGAGATCGATTTCACGCTCAAAATATCAAGCTTGTCAAAAGTATCAGAAGGTTCAGAGTCGACACTGAAACGTTCTGTAAACAGAAATCCTCTATCCTCTACATCATTTTTTCCGGCAGAGGATGGGTATAAAATAGCTATCATCTCATCAGTTATCCCACTTTCTGACGAATCTTGGCTTAAAGAGCCTGAACTTATTTCAGAATTAGAACTTTCACGATTCATTACGCTAATCGACTGGTCCAATAACTTCTCGTCATCCGGTTTAATGCTTTCAATTTCCAATGGAAGGTTTGGATGTGTACATTTCAACCCTTGTTGCATGGAAATTGTCATGCTAATCTTTCAAAAAGCCGAGGGCAACGCAGAAGTATATGATACCTCATAGGTTTTATAGTAGGCCTTGACTATTAAATATCTCTGACATCAAAATTATCTCTCTAGCGACTTTAATCCAAAAAAGAGACTAATACCATTTCCTCAAAAATGTTCTCAAATTAAAACATACCAAGCTATCAATCCCACTACCATTTTGGGAATAGAGATAATATTGTATATTTCAATGTATCTCGATTACACAAAGTACTTATCAAGTCTAAATGATATAAATAAGTTAATAAATAAAAAATCTCAATGATGAGAGAAAGGATGAATAAATAAATAATGAACCCCCGAAGATAAAAGGTTACATATAATAGTTATGATCAATCAAAGATACTTCTTGACTGTCGTCTTGGTCCAATTTGATCGATTTCAATTGTTTGTCCTGGCTCGTTGTTGAACGGAGAACCCCTCCTAATTATCTCGGTTCCACCCAAAGGACGAAATAGATCTCTACCACCTTGTAAATATACAGCTTCATGGGCTTCTACTGAATCTGTCAATGATTTATTATATTCGATAATTTCCTTTGAAATCACTTCACTTGGTGTTGGTTTGATAAATCTCCCAATATAAGACTCTCCCGTTTTCTTAGCATAGCTATTATCAAATGCTATAATACTACCAAATACAGCAATACCCCCAATGACTGCCAGGTATTTTGGGTTATCCGTTAGATTCTCTTCAACTTCTTCTAAATGGTGATCATGATGATTATTTTTGAATATATGCGAAGAACTAAAGTTTCTTGTGATAGCTAATTTTCTTACAGATCCCACAGTCTTGGTTCTTAGCATATTGTCTCACTTAGAATGTGATCTTCGTTAACAATCTAAGCTCTCCTTTAAAAAAATATTAGAAGCCCTCCCCAGATGTGTCACCAACCATTTAATTCAAACGTACCCAACTAATTCATCTAATTTGAAATGATATCTACTCATTCTGATTTATATGTTCCACTAATTGAAGAATCTAATTTAGAAAATATAGACTTTTGTTTAAAGGATGTCAAAAATAGGTATTTAAGAAATATGAATATGTATTTATTAAAAAATTGTAATAATACTGGAAATCGTCTTTTCAAATTTAATTGTAAGAAAAATTCCATATTAAATATTTTTCAGAGACAATTTCTTCAATTGTTTCGTTTATATAGCTATAACAGTATAAATTCAAACTGAAAATATTCTTGGACTAGAATAGTTCCCAGTTGGTAACTAAAGTCCAGCATAGGAGGCCAGTTTATCCCACTATGTCCGACATTTATGCCGATTCTAACGGATGTGAACAACGAGGTGGCTACAAATGGAACTTCTAGCTAAGTTGAAGATCAGAAGCAGATCAAACATTGCATCCAGATTTTCATGAATAAAATTACGAATATCTATTTTCGTATAAAAACTCGGATCATCAATGATAATGATTGGCGACTAAAATTAAGGCCTGTCAGATGCCAATTGAAAAATTTTGATAAATTCTCAGTTGAGCCACAAATTTGCAAGTCCAATAACTTCAGTATTGAACGACATCCAAATTAAAAGCCTTTAGGGCATTTTTAGTTCCAATTCCTGATCAGATCTAGTTTCTTGTAATCTTTAATTAGTAATAAGTTATGTAATAATAATCTATAAAGTTCTTAACTAAACCTAATCTTCCGGCTAAAAAGTAAGAAAATATCCAAAATATTGAGACTTCATACATACTTTTTGATCTATGATTGCTCTTCAAAGTGTTAAAAAATATTATCCTTTGCAGATTTATTGTCTGTTGTTTATAGCCATTGGGCTTGCTTTCATTTTAAAAGGTCAAGATGAAATTAACCTAATTAGCCTGTTATTTGTATGGATAGCTGCTTTTATATATTCTGAGGCTCCAACACATTATCACCAATACCTAGAGATTTTGATATGCATCATTATAACTATTACTAATGGTAGCCATAAAATATACTGTCACTGCAGGACAAGAGATGAATACCATCCTGTGGATTGTGGATTTGTAGTTGCATTGACCCTTTTAACTGTTGGTTTGGGCGTTGTGACAGGCTCAGTAGTATATAAAGGCCACCTTGATTAGTGGTATTTATTAAAATACAATGGTATTTAGAGTGAACAAGATATATATATAATGGGACTACAATATTAAATTCGAGATGTTTAAATATAGCTACTGGGCGAAGGTCTAATAAATGAAATTTACCTTTTAGTCATTTCTGGAAGATAATATGCTAAAGCTATCTCCACACTTCAATTATAAAGAACTAATGCTAAGTAAATTTCAAATGGGAAATAACAAAGATCAATATCTACTAATAAATACCTCGAATTACAACGAAACAGACCATTCGAAAGTCTTGTTCAAAGAGAGTAACAAATGACAGAAATCAAGGAGTAGCTAGACTAAGCTGATGAATGAAAACAATTCTCTTGAGCTATTGAATCATATTGAATCAGTACTCTATTAGAGTTTCATGTATGATTAAAGCTTAAAACTGATAAGTACACACATATGACAATAACGGAAGATCTGGAAGTTGCATTTTTCAGTGAAATACATTTTTAGATAGGCAATTTGAGAAGGGAGGGGAGTGTTTTCCGACAATGGTGCCTAATCGTTCTAAGGTTTAAAACCTAAACTATTAGCATCATATTAGTGGGGCTTATAGCTATTCATGCGATTTCGGATTTTGCTGACATAATATTGGAGACCCTCTGCGCGAAAACTACGGCTTTCACAAATTTTATATACTACTAGATAAATGATCTTAAAGATGCAGGTTGTAGTGTAGATTTCAACATGAGCTTTATTCTACCAGGACATGTTTACGGGAGCACTTATAACTCCAAATTTAAGCTAAGGTTTGACAGCCGTAGAAAATATTGTAGCCTTTTCATACTTTTCTTGGTTCTTTAAATTTTGGCCTAAAAAAATCTTCCTGTTAAATTGTTTCGGTTATAAGTCCCAAATAGGACATAACAGCATATATAATGCGTCACCGACAACGGCATACAAACTGTATCGATTTTTTTATATAACGTAGGGCTGTTGTAGCATTCATAATAGTATTTGATATGCTAGTATAGAAAACTGTTTTCAAGCTTAATGATTAAGATTTAAAAGTGAACGAAATACAGAATTAATGAGTAATCAAGACGAAGAAACTCAATTAGAGAGAAACACATCTCTTAGCAAAAAACTAGCTGATGCTCATGATAACATATTATCCCCAGCAAAAGTACGAATCGTGCTTTTAGCGTTGTCAATGTCTCTTATGCTTTCATACGTTGACTTGAATGGGCTGTCTGTGGTGCTACCATTCATTGCTAAAGATTTAAATGCGCAATATACAATCAGTTGGGCTCAAACTGCACAACTGATATCGATGGCATGTTTCCAATTATTATGTGGAAGATTTGCAGATATATTTGGACGCAAAAATTTCCTTGTTGGTAGTATTTTCTTGCTTGGAATATTTGATTTAGCGTGTGGACTAGCAAAAACTGATATCCAGTTCTTTATGTTTCGAGCATTTTGTGGAATGGCAGACGCAAATATATCCTCATTAGCGATGGTAATCATGAGTGATATTGTTCCCTTACAAGAAAGGGGAAAATATCAAGGTTATTTATCAGGTTTTATTGGCGCTGGAAATGCAATTGGTCCATTTTTTGCAAGTTTATATGTTCAACACAGCACTTGGAGAAAATATTTTTATACATTAATGAGTTTAGTTTTGGCAAGTTCTGCAATTATTGCATGGGGCGTACCTAATACAAAAAGTTCAATAAGTCTGAAAGAGAAATTAGGCAATGTTGATTATTTGGGATTTATAACAGGTACAGTAGCTGTTACCTTATTATTAGTACCAGTTAATGGTGGTGGGCTGGAATTTGCTTGGAATTCACCAAAAATTATTGTAATGTTTGTTGTTGGGGGAGCTACGTTCATTAGTTTCTTGGTTGTCGAATGGAAGCTTGCAAGATTGCCTATGATTCCAATGAGACTATTCAAACAATCAACTTCATTATGCATAATTTTTCTGCAGTGTATCCTTTTTGGTACAGCTTATTTTTCACTGTTTTTCTACTACAGTTATTATTTTGAAGTTGTCAGGGGACTCACACCTATTCTGACTGCATGTTTTCTCTTATGTATCACAATTGTACATTCTTTATCTTCTGCTGTCTCAGGAAGATTTGTTACATGGTCAGGTCACTATAATCCTGTAATTTGGACAGGCTTCTCACTTTGGACACTAGCCTTATGCTTACTAGCTGGTGTTGTTAAGAAGGATACGTCGTTAGTTGGTATAGCTTTTATAATGTTTGTAAATGGAGCTGGTCAAGGAATGACGTTTCAAAATACGTTAGTTGCAGCATTAGCTCATTCAAGACAACAGGATCGTGCAATTGTTATATCAACGAGACAATTCCTAAGATATTTAGGTGGTTCTTTTGGATTAGCATTCAGCTCTTTAATTTTTATTAGAACTTTTACTAAACATTTAGATAATGATGACTATATTAATGAAGAAGCCAATGCAACATTAAAGGCATATTTAAAACAACATATTTATTCTAGAGTTAGTTTGAACAAAAAAATATGGTCTCATGAACAACTTGAATACATTAAAGATATTTATATGAATAGTATCAGCAGAGTTTTCATATTTTGGGCTCCACTGATTGGATTTTGTTTACTTCTATCTTTTCTTATTAAGGATAAAGGTTTAGTTTCCGGTTCAGATAAAAATAAACCCACTGTAAACAATCCAGAGTCTGATGACCTAGAAATGATACAGCAGAATAAAGGATGAAACTCATCATTATATATATATATATATTATACCGCATATTTATTCTCTAACAGTTTTCGCTTATATGCTCTGTCATCACGTATAGTGTAAATTTCCCCATACAAATTCTTTTTCTTTCTATGATTTGATTAAAGCAATAAAAGTGCAAAAGCAAACCAAATCAAGAATTTTTCTTCGTATCAACTCTTTTGAAGTTAGTGAAAGAGTATGAAACCTGTTAGTAGTATTTGGGTTCTGTGTCCAATATTTTTGATAGTGTCAGATCTGCTGTTAAGTAGTAAGCACTCGATAAATAAAACAAATCAAATGGCCTCGCAATTAGCTATGAAGAAGCTTCAAAGTTCTAAAAAAAGTTGAATAAATTCATACGAATCAATATGATTCTAACTTGATATATTAATATAGCAAAAGGAAACGGTATTCTTTTGAGAACCACTAGGTTCATTATTACGCTCGATAATTACATGTTTAGCATTCACTGACCCCTAGAATATGGTTTCTATATCTTCCAGTCATTAAGAAAAGACGGCTCCAGGAGGGGGTCTCCAATCATTACCATCAAGAAGGGTGCATACATAAGTGTATAAAACTCCAATAATTAAGTGTTCTTTTTTTTAGTTTGTTTGTAGTCTATGAATGCTTGTAGAATATTAAAATGGTAGTTTTGATTGGTTTTTATCAATCTTGTTTGTTTTCCTCTTTTTAGATTTTGGGGCTGGCTCTGTTTTATTCACAACTCTTTGTACAATACTACCAGATCCATTAATTTCTTTCATTAATTTTAGAGCATAATGATAATCGTTATGTTCAATGATATTTTCGATTTCTTGTTGACACTTCAGACATTTAATTTTACCTTGCTCAAATGAATAACTATCTTCACTTTTACCTTTAATTTTATCCTTGAGTTCACCTTCAAGATTAGCTTTCTCCTTATTTTCCTTTTTTTTCTTAAGATCTTTGAAGGCGTCTTCAATGCTACCTTTCTTGGTGAATGTAAGTATATTATTTTCATTAGAATCAACGATCTCAAAATTGCTAATCGTTAAACTCAAATTACTTATTGGATAAATATTACCAAATTGAGCTTCTGCAGATTTTAATAAATTAACACCATATTTAAATAATGTTGATTCTAATTCATCTTGTGATACAAACGGTAATTGACTTTGCTTTGAGTGGAATTTATTCCAATTAGCTGTACTTCTAAGATGAATCGATATTGTTTTAGCTCTAGTTATTTGAGAATTTTCATCATTGATTTCAACAATTCTTTGATATAAATCCGCAGCAAATACTTTTAGCCATTCCGTTGCATCTTTTAAATCCTTTCCAGAATTACCTCGTATATTCTTATTCGAATTCATTGATTTTAAAACAATTCGTTCATTTAATTGGGTATAATCCTCACCATTAATCATTTTTATTAGTCGGGTTGCTAAACTCCCATCTTTTAATAGATCTGTGAGAACATTTAAATCATAATTTTTTTTGATAAAGTCTATTTGATTACTTTGTGGTAGTGCTAAAGTTTCTTTAATATATTGACCAGTTTTACCACCCATTGACCAAAAATCTGTAATATCAAAATTTTTGAAAAAGCTATCAATTGATGGATTTCTAATGATTGTTTGATTATCAGGTTTTTTGAAACCTGAGGCTAGTTTAGCCATAGTTTTAGTTCTTGCAATTCCACCAGATGTTTTATAACCTAACTTTAATTTGATTTCGTTTCTAATATGCTGAATTACATTAGAGCCTATAATAATTAATAAATCATCCCAATCCTTAATCTCGGGAAGTTCATCTTGATTATTTAGATATAATTCACCATTTATAGGTAATTGCAAAAAAGGCAACGAGGGTAGATAATCATTCATATCTAAAGATTCTAAATTTTTTGAAAGGTCAGGCAATAGTTCCGATAGTTTCTTTAAAATCAATCTACCAAGATCTAAAAAGCATTCATCAACACTTGCCTTTTCAACTAAATCACAATTGTCTCTAATCAATTTTAAAACTTTACGGCTTTCTCTTCTATAAGGATCCAAACTGACTTTGTGATCTAAAGGACTCGGTCTATTATTAAAATCATCATGATATCTCCAATAATTCTCACCTTTTCTAAAAACAGCAGTATGAACAGGTTTTAAATTTGGACATTTTAATTTTGCTGACTCAACAGAATCCATTCTATTCACGCCAAATTTCCTAGCTGAATAGGATACCGCGATTAATGTGTCCCACTGAACACAAACAACAGAGTCTTCAGATGATAAGCCTAATCTAATCTGTTCAACTTGTGCAAAAAATGCATTAACGTCAATGTGACCAATTACAGCTAATGGCGACTGGTAAGCTACTGAACTATCAGAAAGCTGCCTAAGATGCTTCAACTTGAATTTGGATTTACCTTCTTTAGTCGATATCATATTAGCAGCATCTATATAAGAATAATCAATAAAATTTTAGTACAATATATATATATATATATATATAAGCACAGTATACGCCAAATACTCACTTAGTCGGAAAGTGCTTCGTAACCATTTCAGTCGCTCATAACGAGATAATCACATGATCTCTAGATCATGTGATTATCTTGTTTTCACAAGCAGTGCCCATAACCAAAAGGAGGGCGGTTAGGAGAATGAGGGAAAAAAAAAAATTGGTTCAACAAAGCAATATATCCTTTGGCATAAAGTAATTTGGAAGGCTCTTTTTCTAATTGCTGATAAAGGAGTCAGTTTCACTACGCTAGTATTTTTTTTAATTGTTTATATATTGTTGAATATACTATATAATTCTAAGAGGAATTATGGATGTAAATGAACTTGAAGCAATCGGAGAAGATTTCTATCTTTCCTTGAATGATTTGACTTTTAATTCCAGACCTATTATATCAACGTTAACAGTTATAGCTCAAGAGAATGTTAATGCGGCACCATATATCACAAGAGCTGTAGAACGAAGAATTGAAAAAGTGAGTAAATATATATATATATATATGTTTAGATTTTTAAACTGACAACTAGGCAATTCCAAATCAAAAGCTATTTTCATTTTATTTATTAGATTCGATATCTAAGAACGTTGGTAGTCCATATACTTTGTTGTTTGGACAAAAGTTATTCCAGACATTCACACAAGCATATTTATTAGTTGACGATGCGACAAGGAAGAAATTTATTGATTTGTTTAAGACTTGGAAAGTCGCTAAAACTTCAAGTGGATTGCCATTATTCCCACAAGAACCAATTGATAAAATCGAGCAATTTTTAATCAAAGCAAGCTCAATTTATCAAAATTCAACGCCACAACCAGTTATAAAAGTTCAACATTTATTTCCCATTATCGATAGATTATTATATCTAACAAATCAAAGATTATTAATTAATCCTCAAGATCCAACAATCCAATCAAAAATCCAGATAACAAATCAATTAAAATATGCAGTTCAGTCTGAACAATTATCACCTCAGTCATTACTACAAATAAAACAACAATTAGATGAAATGACAAGAGTTGAAGAAAATTTAATTAAAAATTCACCTCCAATAAAATCTCCAAATTTGAATAATTCTATTCCGAATTTACAAAATATAATACAAGGGAACCCTTTACAAGTGAATTCTAATAATAATAGTAAAAGTAATACACCTACCCCAATACCAATAAGTACTCATACTGGTAAAAATCCATTAGGATTTTTGAATAATGTATTGAATCTTAAACCTATAACTTCACCTGAAAAAAAGCCAGATTTAACATCATTATTATCAAATTTAGAGAAGAAGGGATTGGTCAAAAAGCCATCAATTCCATCGAACAATTTATTGAAATCTTTATTATCAAAACCTCCAAAAATAACTGAAGAGACTTCAGTTTTATCAAAATTTGATATTAATGGAAAATTTTTAAATTTAGATCCATCAGAGACATTTATTTCATTATTAATCTCATCAAAACCAAATAAATGTGGTACCTGTGGTAAAAGGTTTTCGAATTCAACTCAAGGGCAAAATTTACGTAGACAACATTTAGATTGGCATTTTAGAATAAATAAAAAATTAAAGGAAGGTGCAATTGTTCAATCAAGATCATGGTATCTTGATGATGAAGAATTTGTTAAATTTAGGGATTCCGACATCTTCACTAATACAGACGAAGACGTGAAGGAGGAGATTAAACAAGCTAAAAAGCGTAATTATGTTATAGTACCAAGCGACTCAAATGATATGAGCTGTATTTGTGGGGTATGTAAAGAAAAATTACAGGGAAAATATGATGATGAATTAGGAGAATGGATTTGGGAAAATGCGATTGAGAAAAATGGTAAAATATTCCATGAAACATGTTTTAATGAGACGAATAAAAATGGGTTATTATCATCAATAATTGGCATAAAAAGAGGTCGAGAAGAATTAGATTTTGATTTATTGAAAAACATAGTTTCAAATGTTAAATTAGATGACGGGCAAAAAATCAAGAGAGAAAAGGTTTAATATAATACAATTAGAACTTTTAATTTATAATTTTTAAATAATTGGATAGTACAAGTAATAATTTTATATTTTAATATGTATATATATGTATATATATATATGACTATATTCTTTTTCTTCTTTAAATACATAATTTAGATTTATTGACCTAAACATTTTAAGATATCGGACCAAACAGTTTTTGGGTTTTGTGAAGCATCAATACCTGACCAAATACCAGATTTTTTATAATAATCAACAATTGGTTCGGTTTGTTTGTGATAAGTAACCAATCTTTTAGTTAAAGCATCGGCATTATCATCTGATCTTTGAACTAAAGGTTCGCCCGTAATATCATCAATCATATCCTTTTTAGGAGGGTTAAATAACTTATGATAAGATCTACCAGAAGCTGGATGAACTAATCTACCAGTAATTCTTGCGACTAATAATTCATCATCAATTTTTAATTCAACAGCTTTTTCCAATGGTTTATTACTTTCTTTTAGCATTAAATCTAGTTTTTCAGCTTGAGGAATAGTTCTTGGGAATCCGTCAAGAATAAACCCGTTTTTACAATCAGGATTTTTTGTCAATTCAGATTTAATCATATTAATCATAATATCATCACTAACTAAACCACCTTGATCCATGATCTTTTTAGCTTCAATACCTAGTTCAGTTTTAGCAGCAACTTGAGATCTAAGCATATCACCAGTAGCTAAATGACAAGCGCAGAATTTTTCTTTTAGATTTGGGGCTTGAGTACCTTTACCAGCACCTGGAGGACCAATTAACACCATTCTAATCGATTTTGGAACAACTGGAACTAAACCAGCCTTTTGTTCCAAAGATACAATACGATCCTGTAATCTAGTGACTAAATCTTTCAATTCTTCAACTGACGACATCTTTGTCGGTAACGATTTCGATGGAAAGTTGATCAAAATCAACGAAAAATCCATAATTTTTTACCGACAATACACCAGTGCTTCATAACACGGGCATAGAGAGAGAGATATTGTTTTTATGAATGATCTGCTATGAGTGCAAGTCAGTGGTTGTATGGCAGTGCTTCAATGTGGCATGAGTTGTTGTCTCTTTGTAGTGCTGTCGACGTACTTCCATGACAAACTGGACGAGGATAATTCGAGGATTTACACGTCGGTGTATATATATATATATATATATATATGCGAATACCAATAGAGGAATAAAAATGTGTAGAGAGTCATATGGGATTCTAACGTTTTGGATTATACAAAGAGACAATCAAACACAGTCACCGGGCTATAGAAATTGCGCTAAGCGTAAGAAATCGAGATATTAAATATTATGTAATTATACTAATTATTCTTAGTACATTACATAAACATTTGTGTTAAACACAGTTAACGTGTTTGTATATCGAATCCAAAGCACAAATTTTATCCTTCCACCTCTCATTCAACTCTTATGAAATTCCTCTAAATATTCACGTTCATATAAAAATTAGCCCTAATAAAAGTGAATATTTTTCACTTGATGATAAAAAAAAAAATAAACATCCAAACACCATATTGATTTATTATATAAGAAAAGCTTTTTTTTTTTATTTTTTTTCCTTCATATGAAGGAAATCTTTAATATGATTATGATTATTCTTAAGTGAATTGAGTTCAATTCGGTATGTGTCTTGTATGTTTTGTTGACAATTTTTTATTCTTCTGATGACAATACGTCGCCCCAATCTGATATCGTAAACTTCATGATTGATTCGATTCAAGCCAAACACTGAAAATTCTGATTAATGAATAAATAGAGTCATAATGAGATAATTTTTATTAAATATACTAACAACCTCTCAGTTAAGAATATACGATTAAATTTTTCTTTGCTAATGATGATCAAATTTCATGCTAATCCTGAATTTTAATGATTAAAAAACTTTACTTTAGTTTCTGAAGCAAAAAAAAAAAAAAAAAAATCTCCAAAAAAAAATAAATAAATATTAGTCCTTAATAATCCTTGTAGAGAACCCCAGCCACCACCTTGAGATGTACCATAAATCTACAGATATATATAAGCGTATTGAGAATAAAGAAACACAGTTAAAGTCCATTTTAAAGGAGATTGATGAGTTAGAACCCGAGCTAGTGTCGCTTAATGCTGATGTTTTGGAATATGATGATATAGTTAAAACTCATATAACACAGTTGAAACAATATAATGAGCTAAAGGATATGGCAATGCAGCTTATCGGGATGATTGCAGACCAAAGACACGTTAGAATCAACGATATTCTACAGGAAATTGGAGTTGAATATGATTAACTCACTATAAAATCTCATCGCTATAATAATTGTCTAGAATAGTTAAGAGTAGTTAGAGATCAATATATCCTATTTATTATATTCGATCTTCCTAGCGTATCATTTTTCATACAGAGTTTTTTTTTTTTTTTTTTCACACCTCTCTCGAGTTCGACACGTCTCTTCAGATATAAGACGTCTCAAAAATGCCAGATTTTGATTTAATCTTACCTTTGCCATATAGGATTATCTTCTTCATCAATATTGGTAGTTGGTTTTGGCTTTTAACTCTCAAGGTATCCAAATTTTGTGGTATAAACGTTCAATTAGTTTTGAATATTGATTCAAATAATTCGATACAGGATCATGAAAAGACAAGTGTTAATATATCAATTTATTCAATAATCAGTTATATCATTTATTTCAGTTTCATTAAAGAAACTTTAGATATCACACTCATCGACCTCGTGCCATTAGTTACCATATTTATAATATTCTATAATTTATTCTATTCAAATAATGTTGGCTCAAAAAGATTCTTCAGCACATTTAAAAGAATCATAAGGGGCAAACTAGATTTGAATTTAAGAACTAATGATATTTTATTGAGTGATAGTTTAATCTCCTATACAAAAATTTTGATTGATTTTGGTATATATATATGTCATTTTATTAATAAAAAGACATGTCTACCAAATATTTCAACTTCAACATTGGATAGAAAGTGTGGTGATCCAATAAATTCGTTGATCGCTGTAATACCAGTATCAATTCGACTAAGACAATGTCTTTTTGAATATTCTAAAACTTCAAAAAAGATTCATTTATGGAACTTTTTGAAATATCTAATTAGTGTACCTTTATTAATAATATCATTATATTTTAAAAATGAATTAAAGCTGTGGATCTTTCTATCAGCTATAAACTCATCCTATTCATTATACTGGGATATCAATAACGATTGGAATTTACAACTATTTCAAAAAAATAGAGAAAACTATCTAAGACTAAAATTACATTATGTTAAATTTTTCTATTATTTAGCTATAATAATTGATATTAATCTAAGATTTATTTGGATTTGGAGACTTAAATTTAATTCAGAATTTGGCATATTTTGCTTACAATTTTTAGAATTGTTTAGAAGATGGATTTGGATTTTTATAAAAATTGAAGTTGAATTTATAAATTTAAGTAAAGATATAGAATTAAATACATTAAAATAAAATTAAACATTCAGTTTCTTCTCCGTTTATTAGTTATAGCCTTTCTATTATTATCACGACGTTCATTTTTAGTTAAATAACGGAACTTCTTTTTAATCTTTTTAGGTTTCTCAGCTCCAGCTATTACTGCATATTTCTTAGCTCTATCTATACTTTCATCTAAAATTTTTTTTGATTTCTCCAAGTCAACATAATTTAGTTTTGCTAAGTCTTCTACATTAGAAATATCCTCAATTACAACTTCTGTGCCTTCATAAATTTCTTTTTTCTTCAAGATACCTTTTGGTTCATCGTAAAATCCTTCCCATTCTTCAAATTCATTATTTGTTTCACCTTCTTCTTCAGCATCATCACTATCACCATCAGAAAACTCCCCATTTAACTCTTTTAAACTGTCTTTATATTTCTCTAATTGTCCGGATAATTCTTGCTGTCTTTCTAATTTCAGCTATAAATAGTTAGATATAAAGTTTCTCTCATCTTTTTCGAGCAATCCAACTCACTTTTTTACGTTCTTCAATCTTTGCTAGTCTATCTTGTTCTTTGTGAAATTCCTGTGCCTTTTTCTGTCTCTCTAATTTCCTTTTATGAAACCCTGTTAGATATTCTCTTTAATCCAGTTAGTACTCATTCATGCCATCGAAGCCCTCTTTACTTACTCTCTCGAACCCTTATCAAAGACAACCTCTTCTACTGCATGCTTTTTTCCCTTGTTATTTGAATACTTCTTACCACCGGTAAGAATCTCTCTATTACTTCTAACCATTTTATTATAATTGGCCTTTATTTTATACGTAGAATAAGAAGAACTACATGAAAAAATTTAGTGCGATGAGAAAAGGCCGAATACAAATTACATAATCAATATAAACCAAAATTCTATATAAAATCTATTCAGTTTCATTCAATTCATTCTTTTCATTTAAATGCTCCTTCAGTTTATTTAAGTGGAGTTCTGCTAATGCTAGCATCTCTTGTAGTTCTTGATCCTTATAATCAGAAGCTGGTGATCTTTTATGTGGAGCTTCCGAGCTTCTTTGGTTAATCCATTCCCAAATCTCATATTCTGCTGATAGGCGTTTGGGTTTCCTCTTTATAACATCATCAACAGAGGGCATTATCAAATATTCATTTCCTCCAATGATAACTTTACTAACATCATCGATCAGTACTTTCTGACTTTTAAATATAAATTCATAAATGAACAAAAATATAAATATAATTCCAACAAAGCTGACAACAGAATTTATTGGATTTGATATAAAGTAATCCAAGATATCAAATTGCTGCTTTTCTGATTCTGTTGAAACATTATTTATTAGGACTTCATGGTTTTCTTCATTTCTCGTATTTGATTTACTTTTACTTCTTTTTCTCTTCCCTTTACTCTCATTTTTACTCAAAATGGACTTTAACTCATTTAGTAAGATTTTTGATGAAGATTTTTGTCCATCAATAGATCCTTTTTCAATAGGACCTTTAATCCAACTTTTACCTGTCCAATGGATATTTGTTGTAAGGAATAACCTTGTTGAATTATTGGTAGCCCAGGAAAGATAAAAGCTTGAATTAACAGTAAACGAATTTCCTGATGGGACATCTGGCGTTGATGTCGTTTGTGTAACTTCTATATATTTATTTAAGTCAAAGTGATCAATAGTCTCAGTAATTAAACATTTGGTTTGCTTTGGACCAACTGGACCACTTAATGGTTTGATGTAAGAATAATGCCTTTTCTTAACGCCACCATCTGGTGTGAAACTCTGTATATCGCTAATATCAAAATTCTTTTGGGCAGTAAGTATTTGTTTGAAATATGACGGATCGTCACCAAATAATAATGTGTATATAGTACCTACTGGTGCATTAAGTACTGTATCAAGAATTTGAACATCACCTGGTTTACTAACATATTCGTTTTCAGTTGGAGGATGTGTTTTAGGTCCAACTGTGGGTAAGGAAGAAGTAGTTTCGCTATCTGATGCAGCAGCCAGGTCGGATTCAGTATTGGAATTAGCTAAATTTGATTTTAATTCATTGACTAATATCGATAGTGAGTCCTTTTGTCCTGAAATGGTACCTCTTTCAACTGCACTTTTAATCCAACTCTTACCGGACCATTCAATATTAGTAAAAACTAAAATTTTTGTGGAATTTTTAGGACCCCAGGAAAGATAAATTGAAGTGTTAACTTTGAAAGAATCGCCACTTGGAACATCTGGTGTTCTAGTGCTTTGAGTGACTTGAATATATTTCTTTAAATCATAATGTTCTATAGTTTCTGTAACCAGGCATAAGGTTTCTTTCGGACCAACTGGTCCACCAAGAGGCTTAGTATATTGATATTTTCTTTCTTTGGTACCTTGACTTTCTTCAGTAAAATGCGGAATCACAGAAATTTCTTTGTTTTTTTGCTTTTCTATGATTTTTTTCATAAAGGTAGTATCTTCACCAAATAATGCTTCATAGACTGTAGGTAACGGCGAATCAATAATATCTTCAAGAATTTTTGTTTCACCAGCAATTTCTTTATGTACTGGTTCTGTCGGTGGATGTTTTAAAATTGTATCATTACCAGTTGAAGGTTTTACGTCGTCATCACTGTCTAAATCATCTGAATTTTCAAAATATTCTTCTTCTTCTTCATAAGAGTCAAAAGTATCCTCTCTTGAAATGTCTTCTAGATCAAACTTGACATTTATGTTATCAGAGTTAATTGGGCCTCTAATAATTTGAGTCCAAATATTTGTAATTAAGTCAAATGTGGTGTCTCTTGCCAATAATGATGCAAATGCATATTTTTGGTGCAATGTCTGAATTAACAGTCCATTAGGGAATAAACCTGCAACAGTTTTTTTCTCTAACTGAACAATTTCATGAATAGGTATAATTATATTTGTAACCCAACCTAAAATATTTGATTTGAATGAAACATGCCTTTCAGATATATACATTTTACCTTGAACAAGGATTTCTTTCTGTAATGCACAACTATAATCATCAAGCAATCTTTCATATCTTGGTATTCCTTTGAATATTGAGTGAAACTCTATATTCCTTTTTTGACTTGCAAACGTAACATTTCTCAATTCAACTCCTGAACTCGCATTTGATAAAGTGGTATTCAAATCATCTTTATCACCATTGTATGAAGGAGCACCTGAACTCAAGCTTCTACGTTGGATTTTTCTAAGTGGATCAGCATTCAGAAATCTGGAATTTCTCATATTTGAGGGAGATAACGACCTTCTCATATTCGATGAAGGTGATCCAGGTCTTGTTGGAACAACAGAGCCTGGTTCATTTGATTTGATTTGAGAGACATCATTGAATGATGTTGAAGGTTGAACCAATACAGAAACTGGAACTGTTTTTGCCGGGCTTGGTGATAAGGCTCTATTTAGGCCACTCGCATCCAGCGCACCTGGTTGAGATGAATCCCCATTTAGTGGTAAAGTTGAAGTAGACTGTGATTTTAAGGGTGAAGCCTCATGAACATTTGATAATAGAGGAAGTTGACTTGTGGAGTTTCTCTGACTTCTTGTTTCTACAAATCCAAGATCCTCCAACGTCAAATTTCCTTTACCCAGAGTACTGATTGCAGTTTTCTTTATTGGCTGAAAAACAACATCATGTATAGTGGATTTAGCATTTGACTGTAGAGAAACTTGTTCATCATCATCACCTGAACCAGGGCTTTGCATTTTACCATCTTTGGGAGGTTGCCCAGTAAATAAAAGTGAGTTTAGATGTTGCATAAATGACGTTGAACCATTTCCATGTTCATACGGTTCCTCTTGTTGGGGAGGATGAGATTTAATTTCCTCATGTCTTGAGGGTCCAATATGAGTAGCAATAAAATTTGATATTATTCCACTATGATTACCTATTATAGCATTCCCTTTAAGAGTTGATTCAGCGTTTGCTAAATGCTCTTCAACTTTGATTGGATTAGCTAAACTAGTTGTGCTCTTTTTTGTTAAATGAGTATTTGAACGTTCAAGATTTGAGTTAACTGTTGAAACATAATTTGAATCAGTATCGATAGGCAGTGGATGTGACTGGCGGCTTTGAATGATTGATAGTCTGAGAGTTGCTGGGTCAAAATTAGATTGAACTGTATCCCTATTTAAAGATATGATTGAGTAGTTATCGTTATCTTCATCTTGAAACTGCTTCTTAGGAGACTTCATATTCAAGATAGACCTTGTTGAAGCACCCTTATGCTTTAAAGATGTAATTTCTGGAGTTAAATGCGTTTTTGGTCTTCGTATGCTTAAATGATTCTTTTTAAAATGATTATCGAGACCTTTAACATGAATATAAACTAATGGGTCCGTTGAATTCCCAACTTCGTTCAATTTTCCAACAACTTTCGACTTTGCAACTAACGGGCTCTCTGTAAACTTCTTAAAGTCCTTAAACAGTCTTTTTCCAGGCGTTGATTTTGAAGATTGCGGAATATCTGTGCTATTATTGGGAGTACTTGTTCCTTTAAAGTCATTATCAAATCGCCGTTTCTTATTTCGTCGACTAAAAATGAATGTCATCTCCTTCAATTCCTTTCCAATTCAAAAGCTGGAGCTTTGACTGTGAAAATTCTCACTTACTTATATATTTCAAGTTTATCTGAATTCTTCTAGCTTGAATTGACTTTTTTAGGGAATGGGTCTTGGATTTTTCAAAATTACCGAAAATGGATTTAATTAAATACTGAATAGAATATGAAAATGACCTACTCTGAACATATGATTGAATAGACTTTTTTATATTTATAGTGACTACATTATATCTAGTATCTTCATATCCCTAATTTTCTACAAAAGGAAAATTTATCATACCAAATAATTGAGATTTAAAATTTTTTTTAGCGGTCTTCAGCCCATTCATTCTCACGTTTTATAGCAGCTTCTTCCTCTGGAGAGAAGTCATTAACAATATTAAAGGTACGACGAATTTCTTCAGGAGATTTTCCTCTAATCATTTCGGCAACAACTTTACAACCGGCATCTAGCAAAGGTCTAATATTTAAATAATTTGCAGCTAAAATAATTTCATAAAGCATCTCTTGATCAACTTTCAAAAATTCCTTATCCCATTCATCAACTGGGGCAGATTTTCTTGAATCTTCATCTTCATCATCTGGGAACGTCGTATCTTTATGATGGGTTGCCCATTCTAAAACTTTCTTCAACACTGAAGCGCGAACATTTGGAACTGGAACCTGGAATTCATCATCGTCATCAGTAGCTAAATCACCAAGCATGTTTTTTATCAATACTGATCGTTCAGCTATCTTCTTGTCAACCTTAAATGACTCTCCGTCGGACGAAGTAATTGTAACCTCAAACATCCTTCTACTGTTAGTCTTCTAAGCTTTTTCTAAAAAAAATAAAAGCCAAAAATGTTGAAATATAGCAATATACATTTGAGACTCCAATTTAATTCATAAACTATAGTTCAAAAGCTTCTGAAATAGCTCAAACTTACTCTTTTTTTGTTGCCTGTTGAATGAAAGTGTATATTTTTCTTTACTATTTCGTATGGGGAAAGATGTTAAGAGCACTAACTACAAAATCAACTATTAAACCTCAAAATTTGAATAAACACTGGCACTTAACTCATCTAGTTCTGGAACTCTGTACATGCTATTAATGTATTCATTTGAGGATGTACCTTTGAAGTCATTGGCAGCTTTAGTGGTATTTGCCAATAATACAGCCAATTTGACTTTCTTATTTGAAGATTCTGATGAATTTCTTGCTGTTAGAGATAAGGCAATATAATTTAAAAAAGTCGTGATTCCAACCCTTGCTAACGTCGATAATACTATTAGACTAGACGAGGAGTCAATGTAGGTTTGAGTTTCATCAATAAGAATTCTTAGATTTGATTTATCATTATGTAAAGAACGTAAAGACTCCTCATCTAAAGTTTGTTGGACAACGAATGTTTCCAAATTTTGTGGAGGCAATAAAACAGAGTTTAAGAAATTTTCACCATCATCAGTAGTTCTCTCAATTAGCAATTGAGTCTTGTGTAATAAAGTCGCAAATTCATCTAACGTCAGTTCAACTCTTGGATTAATTTCTTCAAATACTTCTTCCACTGCAAATTTAACACGTTCCCTGATTTGAATCCAACCACGGTTCAATAACCACCAACTAAGAGATAAATAAGCTTGTTCATTAATATAATTATTATCACTAGAAAGATTATCAACTAAGCTGATTTTTTCTCTGAATCCATGTTTTGTTGCTGCAATCTTCAATGCGTCTTCTAGGTATTCTCTTCTTGCTAAAATATTTAATTGTAGTCTAGTAAATAAGATTAATAAAGAGTTTGAATAAATTAAAGTCAACAATCTTGTTAAACTTTGACTCTTTAGATCTGACCACAATTCATTTTTGGTTTTTCTTTCGGTTTGATTTGCTATCTCATCGCCTGTTGTTGTACTAGAGATGTCATCACTAGCTCCAAGATTTCCTTTCTTTTCTAGTCTTCTTGCCTGAAGTGACTTAGTTATATCCTCCACAGGTAAACTCTCAAGAATTGGGAGTGACAGGACCGGCACAAGTGAAAGTATTGTATATAGAGCGTCTTTCTGCGTTTGTTCAAATCTTCGACGAATTTGTTCTCTTGAGAATCTCTCTTCCGCTAGTTTTAACTGATAGTTAATAAACTTCTGGCGTAGAAATCCAATTCCAAAATATATGATAGCTAAAACACCAGACCCAACAAAGACTTTCCTACGGTTTCTGCGAATTATTTGTCTTATCGATCCAAACATGATTGTCGCTTTGGAGGGGGTTATCTTTCTTAATAGGAATTTACTGTACCAGATTTATAACCCGTTTGAAATTACGAAATTGAATTAACTTTCTAAATGTTTAGCAGCTTCTTGATTATTTCAGATCTTTAACAGTTCCGCTTGTCATGGAAAAATACGAAATTACAATTCAATATCTTGCTCTTGTTTTGGATGAGCACTTAATAAAAAGACTTTTGAAGTTGGAGATCGGGTCATTATGTAATCATAAAGAGTGCAAGAAAGTCCGGGTGATCGAAAATATCAGGTTTCTAGTACAATTAAAGAGCTAAGTATGAAATCACAGATTTATATTAGACTATTTAGAAGTTTTAGATGCAACTTGAGAGATTAGTTATTCTTCAAGAGTAGTGTCTATTTTTTTGTAATCTTTCCATCCTTCTTGGTTGTTTTGGATTTCTTTGACCTTACCTTTTCTTCTGTGAATTTTGTATGCGTTCCTTTAAATGAAGCTGCACTTATTGCTGGTTCGGGTATGCCTTTTATCACTGTAGAGTTCCCTGTGCCACTATTCAAAGCAGCTTCTATAAATCTTTTAGCAGTAGCACTGCCAACTTCGGTTTCTGTTTATTAGTACACGATTCATCCATTTAAGAGTTGAACTTACCTTTAGGACTCTCAGCTTCTTTTGCCCTCTTCATATATGATTTAACTCTAGCTAAATCTTGCATAATAGGATGTTTGGTAGTATCAACTCCATTACTTTTGAGATATGCTGTACTTAATCAGTATTATATTCATAAACAATCTTCATCAAAATATTACTCACCAAAACATAACGATGTTAAAATATATGCATATCCATTTGCAATCTTAATTCTTTCTGAAGGTGTTGACGATGAATTTAACCTATCTTCCAGTGACGTCCCAACAAGACTAGAAATGTCAAGTTCTAGATCATCCAATGCCAAGTCAAAAGACTTTAAATATTGTTTTATCAGCCCAATATCCTCCATGATCTTCGTGTCAATATATAGGCTTCAGATATATAACTTGAGGTAAAAAAATTTAATTGTTTTCGCCAAATATGCTTCCCACAACGTTACTTACCCATTTAAGTTTTTTTCGCCAATATTCAGGACTCCAGTCCATTTTAGGAAATATATCTGTTGCCTTCGCGAAGTTAACTCGAGGGTTTAAAAATTATGCATCGAACGAGAAGTATAATTTTAGTGAGTTACAATAACCGAGATTTTGACTCTTCTTGAAAATCTTCATACAGATCATAGATATATAGTCTTGGTCATCTAGAGCAGTACTATGGTATCAATTAAGCAATAGTTTGCTTTCCCAATCTTTTACTTTAAGATTCATATTTTTGGAACCCCTTTTAAATTTAGAATTTACCTGCAGCTTGATAGACAGGACACAGATTAAAAAAAAAAAAAATGGGTTAGTTTATAAAGAAAACAAGGCTAAGCGACACTAAACTTTTAAAAGATCATATTTTTGCTTAAATTAAGTACTCCCTTCAGGTGTGTCTATTCCTGGTTTTTCGCCTTTCCACTGATCTATTAGATCTGGAACCATGCTTCTGTCTAATTTAAACGAAATGCTGAATTGCGTATGCTGCCATTCCGTCGCTGTAAGTTCGATTCCTAAAAAATCAAATAGTACACTGGAAAAAACCGTCGATTGTCGTCACAGGCTTTACTCTGCATTAAAGTGTTTGTGATCGAAAACTTTTCTAAACAAGCTCATAGTAGATCTGAAATTATTTCATTAAACAGCTCGTTTGAAAGTTGAAAGTATTTTTGGATAAATAGTTTCTAGTTGTAAGTATAAGGCTAATTTTTTTAGTTTGTGACAGTTCTTTTGGGGAAGAAAGTACATTACGTACCTCTCTTTCCTTTTCAGCTTGACATTTTGTTTTAGAACTTTCTTCTTGTAAAGAAAAAGACTAACTCGTACAGAGCTATCTTTCAGGAAGTGATAAGTGAGCTATCAAAAGTCTCTCTTGAATTAAGACTTTTTATCTTGATATTCTTAACTACTTTTGTCGTTATTTCTTAAGCGGGTCTCCAATATAGATTCACGACAACATAACCCAGACATCCATATTATCTAGTTATGTCACCGAAGACTCAGGAACTTGATACTGTTGAAGGCTCTAGGCAGTGGTATCTGCCAAAAAATGATGAACTTCAGGCTCATTCTCTAAGTACACAAGAAATTGACGGGATCTTACACAATTTAGATGAATTACAAAATCTTTCAGATATTGAAGGATTACAAAAAAAATTGCAATTAGATTATAAATCATTAGCAAAAGAATTTGCAAAATCAAGAATCAATAGAGTTGATGCTTATTTAAAAAAAATCGAAGAAATTCAATCACAACTACGGAGAAAGTTAGCTACGCATGAAGTTTTGGTTCAAAATAGCTTACCAGCATTAGATGAAAAAACTAGTACAGAGGCTCAGAGCCTTCAATATTATAAGTATCTCAAAAGAAAACAATACCACCAAGATGATATACAAGGATTAGCATCACCACCGCCTGAAGCACCTCGTTCTCCTTCGTTGGACCCTCTACCGATATTTCAAGACTCGTTTGAAGATATTCTTAAACCTTATAGAGTTTCCTTAGAATCAATAAGAAATAAGTATAACTATGAATCTAAGTTGATTGAAGACTCAACGAGAAGAAATGTGGAGCTAACCTGGAGGCAAAGCATTAAGGAGAAGGTGGAGTTAAGGAAAAGACTGAGATTAAGAGCTTCCACAGATCTTCTTGAGTTGGAGAATGATTACTATAATCTCACTCAGAATAAGAAGTTAAGCCTGAATGAAAAAAGATATCGAGCATCAGTAAGAAAAGTTGGTGATCATAAATATAAAATATCAAATATAAGGAAAGATCTGGAGTTACGAAACAAGAGGGTGCCTCGAGCTACAAAGGATAAAATCCCAGTAGCTCCCTTATCATTATCAGAAATTCATTCAGACTTAGAATTACTTAAATCAAGCCCATCACACCTGAAACTTGAAAGGATTGAAGCAAATTATCTTTATCAGGAACAGCCATTGAAGAAAGAAGTAACTGGTCCAACAACTATGACAGATCTCGTAAATCACGAAATTGAAGAAAGAGGAGTTGCTGGACTTCAATTTCAAATTCCTCCTCAAGTTAACTATGGTCAACCTCCAGTAAATCAATTCGTACCCTACGGTATACCAATTCAACCCTTCCAGGGAAGCGGAGTATTGGATCAACAACAAAGACAAGCATTTCCATTTCAACAAGTACCACTACCTCCTGATCATCAACAGCAATTAACTCTACATTCATATTATCCTGGACCACCTCCACATTTTCCATCTGAATCAAATCAAGTTATGTACCAATTTCGTCAGTTCAATCCTCCATTACCTCCACAGGGATCATTTAAAGATTAACTGAAAGGAAATCAACATCTTAGCTGAAGTCTCATCAAAAACATGAACAAGTTCAATTACACATATATAGTTTTAATTTGATCATAATTACTTATTTAGGAAAGTTTCTTAATATGTATATTTTACACGCTATGTTTTGGCTGAGAGCTAATGAAAATTGCCACAAACTATTTAATCATATATAAGTTTAATCAATTATTCCTAACATCGTGCTAGAATCTCTTCATTATAAAAGATTCAAAAATATTCAGTTAATAGATTATAGTATCAGAAAGCTTGAAATATTTTAAAATCCAAGTCAGGCCAGCCTTTTTGAGAATAGCTTAATAATGTCTGAAAATATTGATACCTTTTTAGCTATAACAGGGTCTAACGACTCTAAGACCGCAGAAAATTTCTTAGAGATGGCAGGTGGAAATCTTGATACTGCTATTTCTCTCTTTTTTGAACACGGTGCGTCCTTTGGGGGCGAGACTCAAACAAATAATGAAACAATACCGACTGGTGACTTTGAAGATGATGCAGCTTTAGCTGAAAGATTGCAGAATGAGGCATATCAGCAACAACAGCAAAATGAACCACGTGCCCCTGATGAAGCTGTTCATGAAAGATTGGTTGGTGGTGATTCACATTTTTTCCCAGGAACATTCGGTGGTGTTGGTGGTGCATATGGAAGCTTATTGAATCGTACACAAACCAGGGCAGCTCCATTCACTGCAGGTAGAAGAGGTATTTTCAACCAGACAGAAGAAAATCTATTTGAAGACTCCGATGATGATGATGACAATGGAAAAATTGTGGAACTTGATAGTGATGGTGATCCAATTGATCGAAACGATGGGCTAACTGAGAGTCAAAGAAAATTAGCAAAAATATTTCGCCCTCCATTTGATTTAATAGAGAAACTCGATTTAGCACACGCAAAGAATAAGGCAAGGGATGAAAAAAAATGGCTTTTAATTAATATTCAAGACACTGCAGAATTTCAATGTCAGGTTCTAAACAGAGATTTCTGGTCCAATACTACGGTTAAGGAAGTTGTAAGAGAAAATTTTGTCTTCCTACAATATCACAAAGATTCAAGAAATGGTGAGGAGTATACTCAGTTTTATTCTTTTGAAGACTATCCACATATTGCTATTCTAGATCCTTTAACTGGCGAGCGACTAAAAATGTGGTCAAGAGTCCCAGAAGTCAAAAGCTGGGTTGAGGAAGTTTATGAGTTTTTAAATGAATTCTCGTTGGATCCTTCTTCAATAAATCCAATTGTTAGTCATAAGAAGAAAATTGATCCAACTACACTAACAGAAGAACAACAACTGGAGTATGCTATTAAGCAATCTCTGGGAAGCAAAGATGAAGATGATAGAGATGATGTTCAGATATTAGCAACAGGTGATGCTTCTGATCCAATCGAAATAGATGATCCGAAAGAACTCACGGAAGAAGAAAAGATCAAACATATTGAGCCAATAGATCATCCAGAACCAGATTTACCCTCAGCTACTAGAGTTCAGATTCGTACAAGCGATGGATCACGTAAAGTTCGTAAATTCAATGTTGACGATAAGGTTAGAGTCATATATGAAGTTGTCAAGGCCACTTTTGACCAAGTGAAAAATGGAGAGTTTTTTACCTTGACAAGTCAGAGAGAAAACTTGATATCAAAACTTGATCTAACTATAAAAGATGCTGGATTACAGAATGCGTCAATACTTTTAGAAGTAGTTGAATTAGAACAATAGTGCAATGGTTATTTCTGCATATATATATATTACATATTGATGTTGGATTATAACTAACTGACTCATTCATAAAATTAATTACATTGATCTATTTGTCAGGTTGTTTTAGGTTTCCACACTTGGAAACTCAAGATTTGTTTCAACATCGTTGATAGTATTATTTGCAACTTGATTATCCGTTTTATTTAGTTTCTCTAATCCCTTTTTAGAAGTAATTAAGGTTTGCATTAGACTTTCAACTTTTGGGTCTTCAAGATACTGATTGAAAATATCCAATATTTTCAAAAATATTTGATTATCAGCTTGATCCAGTTTGTAGAAATGTAAATATACTTTCGAAATCAAGGACAAGATTTCTAGTTTTTCAGTATCTTCATTGAGTAATGGGAATAACCCTAATTCAAATATACCCTGCGCAGTTATGACCTCATTAGTCTCAATATGGAAAACAGTATCCTCGAGCGAGCTTAATGCATAAGAACGAATCTGAAAACAAGGATTCAAACATTGGTGAGCTAGTGCTTGGATTAATGCATAAGTCTCCTCTTTCGTCAATTGACATTTTAGTTCGAGTAATGAACCGGTAAATTTGATAGATTGCAAGGAAGTTTGAACAATTTCCTGATAGGGATTTTCTTTATTAACTTTATGACCAGTTCTTACCAAAGAATCATACTCTTGTTCCCACTGACCACCAATTGCACCAACTGCTGATATTTCATCCAAGAGCCCTAATAACCACATAAAGTTCGTTTGAGTAAACAGTGATATATTGCGCTTGAATAAATCTTCTCCCAATCTAAAAATCTGATTCGTATAAATGGAAATAGATGCTATGTTTCTTAGTAACTTCCAAAAACTTTCGTCATTAACAAGAATGTAAGCAATCGGTTCAAAAGATACAAGGTTTGTGATGGGAGGTATTAACTGTGCCGCTTTTTCTTCAATTAGATCACGATCAAAAGCCAATAACTGAATATTTGTTTTTGTCAATATTGTCTTATCTGCTTGGCCACTTTGCGCTAACGCCAAAAGTTTGTAAGTAATTAACTCAAAGATAAGGCTAGGCTTCAGTTTTAGTTTTTCCTTTTCTGTAATAATATTTTCGATTTTCTCAACAACGACATTAATGAAATATTTGGAATTGTCTAAAGGTAAAACTAAATATAAAGTAGCTTCTAAGATAAAAAAGAGTTGTGTCTCAAAAAACTTCTCATTCTCAGCAGTAAGTTCTTTTGGAAGGTTTTCTAGTAACGCGTTTATGACTGAATCTTTTTGTGAGTCCAGATTATTTAACTCATCAAACAGAGAGTTAACATTTGCCGACTTGATGCAGTCTAAAGCAGACAAAGTAGATTGAACTTCCTCATCAGTTGGTTCTTCATCGCCCTTCAAATAAGAAGCGAAAGTAGAAAACAACCCTTTAGTAGCTGCAGATCTAACTAGGATAACTTCCGGTTTTATGTTCGGAATATCAGAGAGTTTATGAGCTTCTTTGAATGACACTAATGTATTCGGTTCGATTAATCCGTTTTGTAATAAAGTAAGAAAGACTTTAATGACATTCCCCCAGCTTGAGTTTATATTGCACATATCTCTTTTAATGATTCGGAATAACACAACTGTAGATAATTGGGCCTTGAAGTTTTCACCAAATGAAACAGAAGTTTCACTAACATTAATAGTTTCACCATTGTCAACTTTAATTCTGGTTAATTTAATAGGCGTAATACTGTTGTTATTAACAATACCTGGCTTTTTATCTCTAGTCAAAGTAGTCAATATGGTCAATTTATCAATAAGCGCATCTCCAAAAGAATGTAAAGAAAAAAAAGAGCTAATTTGAGCTAACTGGTCAACAGTCGTCATCATTCTAGTAATGATATGGTCATCGGCAGCTATCTCGTAAATTCTAAATACAGTACTGGAAATTTTGTCGAATGTAGCTTGGAAGATATATTTTTGAAATTGAAGGATTGCATCGCTATCAAACTGATCATGAGAGTTCCATTCCAGTGGCAGTGAAATATTAGATGCTATCAAATTATTCCATGAATCTTCAAACCATTGAGATGAAGCGTGATGTTCTTCTGGCATAACAATTTCTTTATCTTGAATAGATCCAAAAATTTTCTCCAAATACCACGAAGGAAAATCTCTTTTCCGATAGACACCTCTTAAATTCTTCTTGTAGTCCTCCAAAGTCATATGAGCCTTAATATTAGGATTATGAAGATCTGTGTTAAGCATGATAATTGAATAACTAAGGATAAATACAGCGTCAGCATCTGGTTCAACCGGTTCCAGATCCTCAGCAGAAATTTCAACTTCTTTTTCAACTGTCTTTTCAGTTACGTTCGCCTTTTCATTATCCGTGTACTGATAGTTCTGAGATTCAACATAACGGGCAGCAAATGACTCCACAATTCTTTCAATCTGCTGAGATTCACCCGGTAATCTAAAGCTCTTCAGTAAGATTCTAAGGGCTTCATCAACTCTTAAATCCTTGAAGTCAAATAATCTCAAAAACTCCAAAAGCAGGTTATTATTTTCAGGTTTTGCTAGATATTCTCCAAGTACTTTTTTGTTTAATCTACCAGACTTTTCATAAAAAAATAATGCTAATTCCTGGACATTCTCTAAAGATTTGATAAAGCCTTTATCTTCGAGCGCCTTAAGACCATCTTTAGGTTTTTTGTTAAAGATATTTGTAGCAGAAATAAACTCCTTTTTCTTCTGTTTATTTATAAGGAATGAGTTTGTTTCAGAATCAGCAAACTTCTTATCGGGCCTGATATTCTCGCTCAAGTTACTGACAAATGATAATAGGCCTTCTAAACAATTTGGAGGTACATTCTCTGTAGTAAATAAAGCGCTCTCCGGTAGTGATAATTGAGCCAAGAATTCTATAAAGGTAATAGTGATATCAGATCTATGAAAATTGCAGTCATAATTAATAAATAAATTAAGAAAAAATGAAGGAGATCTGGTCCATAATATGGAAATTTCCTCAATAATAAGCTCTTTTGCAGAAATACTTTTCTGGTTGACTTCAACAGGAGTGGACTTTCCCGATTTATTTGTTGAGGTCTTATCTTTTAAGGCTGGCTCAGGAAGGACTGAATTGAAAATAGTAGTTAATGAAAGCTCAATCTGTGCCTGTAAATATCCACCTAATGTTAATGTCAGAGTAGTAAACAATTGCAATGCAGACTGAAGCACTGGTAATGAGTTCACAGATTGAATTATCTGTAATGTATGTTTGAATAGAGGGTCTGCAATTAAATTCAATAAACTAGGGAAAGATGGGAACAAATTTCCAGAAATTTCAACAGACGACCTAATGAGAGATAATGCAAAAACTTTTGTAGATTCAGTATGTTTGAATCGGTTTTCTGGAGAGATCATTGAAATCAAAATTCCTAAAAACTGCTTTATAGCAGCTAAGCCAAAAGGTTGGTCAACAATTTTTGGGACTTCAAATGATTTCTTCAAAATATCAACATCTTCATTGGTCCCAATTGTACCTATAAGTTGATCTTTCGTGTAGTTATGAGTCTCTTCCACAACATGGTGATGTTCTTCTTCGGGTTCTAATTGTTCTAACCTTTTGAATATCTTAACTGTGATGCTATACATTGATAACTCAGCAGCCTTCCTTAATAGTTCACTTCTTCTTTTATTGCAAGCCAGGGATAAGGACGTTTGAACAACTTCATAGATAACTTCATCAGACAACAAATCACCTAACTCAGAATTTATAATTGTTTCCAATAATTTCAGAACTTTTAGCAAAACAGCGTCATCAGCTGATTGCTCAGACGCTTCAAAGCGACAATGAGTTAACGAATTAATAACATGAGTTAAGGTGTAATCAAGGTTTTTGGATTCGGTTGATATTATTCCGTAATTTATGAACTTTGATAAAGAATCTAGTGCCAATGAAGTAATATTCCCAGCTGTGGAACTGGATTTTATTACTAACAAAAATGGTTGAAGTAATGTCAATGAATCGACTTTTCTCAAATCATCAACACTGTTCAGCATCAAACGGAGTTGTATAAATCCTGATAATAATGGGTCATTAGTTGTAGCGTTAGTTCCATTAGAATTGGCTGAAATCACAAACTTGTCTATATCATTTTGATCATTAAAGAGATCACTAGTTCCACTTCCTAAAATTGCAGCAACGCCTGATTGAGAGTATTTAGAAAACTTTCTCATAGAAGATGAAATCAAGATACACTCTTTTACAACAACGGTTACTGGATCTATAGCAATACCACCCTTAGGTAAATTGCCTGTCGAATAGCTCGCCATCGTGACCGATTGGGGTGATTTTTTGTCCTTCTGTAGAGCGTCTGCACCTATAGGATCAAAAAAGTGGTAACAATAAATTATACTAATAAACCAATCCTAGTTGGAAGATAATTGAGTACCGTGTTCTTTTATTGAATAATTTCGTTAACGTGAAGCGGACTAGTATTGGTTTTCTAAATATCCTAACAAGGAATATTGCCTGATTCAGAAATTACTTGTCTGATTTAAAGCTACCAACACTTAAACTAATACACTATATATAATTAAATTAAGTTATGCTTAGAATGGTGGTTCATAATATTTTTCAGTAGAAATGACCTGATCGTTTACTTGTTCAGGGTTTCTAATAGAATCTGGAGCATCATCTACTAATTTTTTAACCACATAACTTAGTGCCTTGGTTTTAAAAATTATATTGGCAGTAAAGATATCATGAACCTCACCCTTAGTCATCACCGAGATTCTATTTCGAACGTAGTCTTTGAGTTCAGGTGAATCGTTTATCATCAGTCGATCGATAGATTTCCATAAAGTTTGAATCTGTTTTACTGAAGGGGGGTCCCTCCTCCATTTAGCTGACCTCGTTTTGTCTATGTAAGGGTTGTTATTATCCATTAATTTCTTTACGTGTGAAAGAGCAACTCTAATATCTCTAGTAGCCGGAATTAATAGGCTTGCATCAAATCGTTTCTGATAAAAGTTTCTTCTATTCAAGAAAGCAGTTCTTTCCGAAAATAGTGATAGCGTATAAACTTTAGAGCTAATGTTCATGATTGAATTTGACTGGTAAACATTACCGATATCAACCTCATCAAAAAATCCTTTAGGTATGCCATTAGGGTGAATTTGAAGTCTTATATGGGCTTGACCCTTTTCATGATTTCTCTTAGGGAAATTAAGTACCCAACAATTCTTTGATGACCCACGCACCCAAGGATATCTTGATGATGCAATATAGTATTGATCTGAATGAGAGTTTGGTGATGAATGGACAAAATCTTTAAAGCTTTCAAATGTAGTAAGATGTACATTTTGAAACGCATCAGCATCAATAGATGGAGGGTCCGTACCAGCAACTAGATCGCTGTTCAATATTGTATCAATTTCATCATTATCCTTCTTTAATTGAGCCTCTTCCTCTTGCTGTATCTTTAATACTTCTAGTTCTTTCCTCAACTGTTCCTGTTTCTTTTTTTCTTCCATCTTCTCCTTCTCCAAATCTATCTCCTTTAAAGATTGCTGATTTAGTTCAAATTCAGGCGGTAAATCTCTTAAAGAAGGAACAGTTACAATATTACTATTGTTTATGCCAACAAAATCAATAATATGGCAATGCTCTTTTGAATGATGCAATCTTAGACCACGACCAATCATCTGTACCAAAAGAGTTTTAGATTTTGTAGGTCGTACTAATAAAATACAATCAATATTTGGAATATCGGTTCCTTCTGTAAAAATCCCACAGTTCATCAACACCGAAATTCTACCTGATTTAAACTGCGCAATAACGTCTTCTCTTTCGTGCTTTCTGGTCCTAGAGGTTACATAGCGGGCCTTAATACCTCTTTTTGTAAACAATTCACATAACGAGGTCACATGGTCAATATCTACACCAAATAATAATGTTGATCTAATTCCAAAACTTCTTTCAAAATGTAAATATGATCTCAATATAACCTCATTATTTTTTGGCTTATTAACTTCCTTAGATAAACTAGGAATAACAAAATCACTTCTGGTACTTGAAACATTTCCAAGGTCAGCATTAGATAATTGAACCGTAGTAAACTTTGCATCACTTAGATGCTTGTTTAAAATCATATCTTCGAGCTCCATATGGAAAACAGTAGAATCAAATACTTTATCTAGTGATTTTTCATCTTCCCTTCTTAGAGTAGCTGAAAACCCTACAAGCGCTGTATCTGATTCACTATTATTAATACCAAAATAATCAAGAATTTCAATATAAGAATTTGCTGCTGCGTGATGTGCTTCATCAATGATTACAAGTTTGAATTCCTGTGGATCAAATTTTTCAAGTCTCCCTCTGATCAATGTCTGAACTGATGCAATTACAATATCAGCATGCTGAGAAGCAAAATAATTCGCCATCTCAACTTCAACAATTTTATCAGAATATATTCTTTTGCAAGTTTCTGCAGCTTGCATTGCCAGCTCTTTCCTATGAACAAGGATCATCGTCTTATTGCCATAACCTGCTCTAGGCTTGACTCGTTCAATTAATTTAGAAAATATAACAGTTTTCCCACCACCAGTTGGTAAACTCACTGCAATTCTTCTAGACCCATTTTCTAACTCATTGATACAGTTACCGATACATTTTTCTTGGTAATCCCTTAGTTTTAATTTTGGCTGATCAATAAGTTGCACACATCTCATCGAGAAGTAATACTTAACAACCTTGGGTATCAACCATCCCTTAAGTTGCATATTCTGTAATGGACATGCTCTGATACTGCTCCGGATCATTATTAGCCTGAGAATCTCATATACAGCAGAAGAAAAAGGTTTTCAGCTTCAAATCGTCTCATCTTTGATACAATACTATGCAAATTATTTTTATTACATGGTTATGTGTCCCTTAATACAAATTTGTGATTGTACATTTTCTGTATTTTGGTTTAAAAGAGAGAACCAAAATCAACAGCAATGAGGCTTCAGTTTCTTCAAGCAATTCTATCTTTATTATATGTTGTCTGCCTTACGGTAGCAGAAGATCAAAGCTCACGCCATACCAATAACTGGGCAGTGTTAGTCTCAACATCAAGATTTTGGTTCAATTATAGACATATGGCCAATGTTCTTAGCATGTATAGAACTGTTAAAAGATTGGGAATACCAGATTCACAGATAATTTTGATGCTTAGTGATGATGTTGCCTGTAATCCACGCAACTTATTCCCAGGTTCTGTTTTCAACAATGCTGATAGGGCTATTGATCTCTATGGTGATAATATTGAAGTTGACTATAAAGGATATGAAGTCACAGTTGAAAATTTCATCAGATTATTGACAGACAGATGGGGTCCAGGTCATCCACGTTCAAAAAGACTTTTGACAGATGAGAATTCAAATATTTTTATCTATATGACCGGTCATGGTGGAAATGAATTCTTAAAATTTCAAGATGCAGAAGAAATTAGCTCTTGGGATATTGCAGATGCGTTTGAACAAATGCATGAGAAAAAGAGATACAATGAAATATTTTTTATGATTGACACATGTCAAGCAAACACAATGTATTCCAGATTTTATTCACCAAATATACTAGCAGTTGGATCTTCAGAATTGGATGAAAGTTCTTATTCTCATCATAGTGATGTTGATATTGGCGTTGCGGTTATTGATAGATTTACATACTATAATTTAGAATTTTTAGAAAATATTCAAAGAAACTCAACGAAGTCATTGCAAGATCTTTTTGATTCGTATACTCCAGAAGATATTCATTCTCATGCAGGTATTAGAACAGATCTATTTAAAAGAGATCCTAAGGATGTCAAAATAACTGATTTCTTTGGTAACGTTCAAAGTATTGTCTCTGATGAAGTTGAAGATGATATTTTACATTTAGTGGATAATCAAGATGACAAATCTATTCTATCTCAGAAACCAAGAAATGTGAACATTATTAATAACTCTCAAATAAACTCATTTAACTTAAACTTCATTCAAATTTCGGAGGAAGAGTCAAATCCATGGAAACATTATGGAAGTGTTGCAGCTCTAGGATTAGTGGGATTACTGTTTTTATTGAAAAAATGAAATGACTACATATAATGACATTCAATAACAAGAAGAAAAGTTTATATTGTTCGTAAAAACAAAGAAAAATCAATTGTATTCGTTATCTTAGCCTTGAATTGGTGAAGAGATTTCTCTAGAAGCTTCTTTAATTTGTCGACCTTTCAAATCGTTACCAATATCAGAAGAAAATGGACCATCAGTAAAAGTACCTACCCTCCCGGCAAAGTTTCTATAAATATCGGATTTCTCAAAATCATCATCAAGCAGATCATCCTCATCCTCATCACCTTTTGAATGGTGGAACCAATCAGTCTTTTTCGAAGGAACAGATGAAGATACAATATCTCTTTTATTAGAGCTATATCTTCTCCCACCAGCATGTCTATTATTCCAAGGTTTCCTATGAGTGTGATAATCATGACGGTGATGAGGTGGAACATAAACCTTTTTAGCACCTTCAGACCCAGAACTTGACTCGTTACTGTGAAGTCTATGAGATTTGTCAATTGATTCTTTTCTGTCATAAAAAGTTGACGATATCCCATGAGTTCTGTTCGTATGAAGGGGAGCAGGAACAAGAGTGGGAGCAAGCAATGAGGGAGCTGATGAAATGTCGCTGAAATCATTGTCATCAAGAGATAATTGAGATATAACATTATCAATGCCATTTAATTCGGCATTTTGAGAAGCAGGAGAATCAGCCTCTTCAAGTACAAATAAGTCATCATCATCAAAGTCGATTACTTCATTATTGACACCGTTTTGTAATGGAGACTTATTGATATTTGGAGATCTTAAATTCGGCGGAATATATTTCCCAACAGAAGATGAGAAAGAGTTGAATGAACTCTTTCTAGGTTTTTTCACCGATGCTGACTGTTCAATAAAATTCCCAGTAAACTTAGGGGTTGATGGTCTTCTATGAGGTGGGTTGTAGATTCCTTTTTTATTTGGATTTATTTTCTCCATATAATTAAAAGAAACAGAAGGAGGAGTAAAATAATCCTTTCTATTGAATTGTTCTTTCTTATACTCATGAAAATGATTGTTCACCTGCGTATTAGGAGTAGGAATGGCGAATGTTTTATTTTTCTCATTGTAATTTTCAGGATTGATAGTAATAGGTTTCACTTCGGATGCTTTACTCAACTCTTCTTCAAATAATTCCAAGCTATCATCAATGGTCAAACTTTGAACCCTTAACAACTCATCCTTTAATTTTGACAGATCTCTATTATCTGGATCAATTGTTAAACTATATCTCAAAACTGTAAAGAGATCAATAGACATTGTAGAGAAGATATCAAACAATGCTTCACGATTACAAGCAAAATATGTGAAAGATTTATCAGTTTGATTTGCAATTCCGAAAGGATTCTTACGAAACACAATATTTAATAGGCAGATACCAATCGACCAAATATCACACTTAGCAGCGTCATAAATTTTAACATTCTTCTCGTCAAATAATTCAGGGGCCATATATCTTTCACTTCCAACTCCAAAATCACCACAAAATCTGTTTGCTGACGCCAACCCCCAATCAGATAGCCTGATGGTCCAATCATCTGCAATCAAAATGTTTTCAGGTTTGATGTCACGATGATAAATAGATTTACTGTGCGCAAATTCCACAGCATCAATCAATTGTAAAATAACATTAACTATATCTTTAGTAGATGTTGGGCCAAGGTTAGACCTGATTGCTTCATAAAGATCACCGCGTGGACAATATTCTAATATAATAAAAGAATCAAAATGGTCTAAATAAGAGACAATGTTTTTATGATATCCAAGCTTTTCATGGATTTCTATTTCATGAATTGCTTCATCACAAATATCGTCATTCATTGTCTTTGCGGTAAATGATTTAGTGTAATCAGGATCTTTAGCTTTATCTTTCATAGATTTTTCATCTTCAATCTTGAAAATATATTTAACTGCAACTAGCTTTGATTTTGTAATATCTCTTGCCAATGATACAATTCCATAAGCTCCTTCACTAATTTCTTCTATTTTTTGATATTTATCTTTAAGAAGACCACCTTCCTTGTAAATTTCATAGGCAGATGACATTATTTAAGTAAATTTTCTTGAACTATCTCCCAAGATAAAACCAGAGGTAATCAACTAAAATTGAAATGGATAAATCCAACTTTCAAATATTTGATAAATTACAGTGTTTCTTGATATATTGATAAATAAAATGTTAGGTCTTTTCAAACATGTAACAAAATGTTAATATAAATTCAATGCAAATTGATTGCTCTTTCAATCAAAATATCTATTCTGGATTCGATTAAAATATGCTCTTCTTCTTCTATCGTACTTATTTTATTTCTGATTGTTTTTCAAAGTTATTCTTTGATATTTGGTTTAACTTGTTTGTTCTTTTTTATACCCTTTCTCCTATCTTAGCTTATACCAGCAAAAACAAAAAATTGATTCAATATAGCAATTATTCAACTAACAAGTCCAAAGATATGAAGTATCGAGATTTATGTACCTTTCCTTATGTCTCTCTGAGACCTTCTATGTTATCTGTTGGCGGTAAATTTCACAAGACACCTGTCTTTCAATAAACTATGAAAGTGAATAAAAAGGGGGTATAAAACTTCCAAAACTAACAGGGAATGAAAATGAAAACAATTGCTTCCTCCAATGAACTTATCCTAAATTCCTCAATCTATGAGATATAACTTCTAATCTTTCTCTTAATATGGGTTTCCTGTTTTTGCGCCTTAATTTATATACTATAGGATCATTCCATAAGGAAAACTATGGATGGTTTTTGTTGGTTTTGACCGTGTTGAATACCGGATTGGGCAATTCTGGAGTTGTTGACACAAAAGTGAGGGGTCTCAACAAAAAATTACTTTACAAGTTATATTTAATTAATCCATTTATTCATTTTTATGGTCATCATCATAAATAAGATAATCGTTAAATCTTCCATTCTCATTATCTATGCTACCTGAGCGATGTTCAGGGGCTGTTGATTCAGGTGTTGGAAGAGAGTTATATTCTTCTTGTCCGTCATCGTTTTTCAGTTCATTTTCATAAGAATCATTTCTGATGACTTTAACTGCTTCGTCCTCAATAGTTCTCGAGACCTTATCCGTTAACTCAGATGTGGTCTGCCTTAGCCCTGATTTTTTTCTTGATATTCTTGTAGGCTTTTTAATCATTGGTTTAGGTTTTCTTGAACCTAATCTTGTTGGTGGCGCAGTTGCCTCGAAGGATGGGAATACTCGACCAAAAGGTGATAATTGTGGTCTCTCAAAAGGCTCATATAATTCATCATCACCATCGTCATAGCCGTTAGCAAATGATGGAAGAAACTGTGCAGCTTCAGAATAATATTGATAATACGGATCGTAGTAATATTGTGGAGGTTTTGAAGGAGCATGTGTATATGCAATTAAATAATCTGGTGGATAAGAAAAATCAACAGGTTGACCAGTTAGTTGGCTATCATAAAATTGTCCATTTGTTATTTGGTGTCCAGGATATGAGTAATAAGGTTGCGGGTAAGGTATTTGAGATATATCTTCTTCTATCTCTTCTTTTCTATCATCTTCATCCTGTTTTCCACCTCTTTTTAAATCAAAGTTAACTTCGAAAAACGGAGTTTTAGCCGAAGTTTGATCTATCAGAAATTGATCGTTATATGCACTTGGTGGATTAAGGAAAACAGAAGGATCAATTAATACTGGACCAGTATCACTTGTTTGTGGAAAATAGTCTAACGGAAAATCATCATCGAAGTTCCCCGGTGTAACAACTGGGGACCCATTTTCTTCCTTTATAAGGAAAACTTGTTGAGAAACATCTATCTCTGGAACCGCAATCTCTTCCTTATCAGTTTCTGGTGATTTTTCCATATCATTTGATTTTCTCTGATCTTCTGAGTATTCCAGTAGTTGTTCACTTAATGGTCGATTTTTATCAAATCTAAAAGACAGAGCAGGTTCAGATCTTGGTTTCGTCGTTCCAGTTTGGTTAATTTGCTCCTTTTTCAAATCTCTTTCTAAAGCATCAGCAAATAATCTATCATGAGGAACACTAAACCAAAAAAATACCTTTTGCTTTTTTTGAGTCCTTAAGCATGAATTTCTGTATAAGAATTCTAAAAATTCTGATTTCGATGATTCTAATACCGCATCCGTACCACATTTTAAACTTCTTAGATCAGAAAATATACCTTCTTCGAACTTTTTTCTATCAATAATGACCCTACCAAATTGCTCAAACTTATATACAATACATCTAACGATATCGGTTCCAGTGATAAAATACAGATTATTCCAAAAAACACACGATACAAATCCCTCATCATGATTTAAATAATATCTTCTGATAACTTGATTTTTTTGCCAATTAGCTGGAGCTGTAGCTAAAAAGAATTTTAAGTCATCAATCAATTTCAAGTTCTCTTCCACCTGTTCCGATACCACATTAACTATGTTATCTTGATTTACTTTCTTATCGTTTATTACCATCTTGGTTAATCAGTCCCTTAAATATGTAAAAAAAAAAATTGGGATCTCTTAAAATGACATCAATTGGTTACAGCAAACCTGTTACTCTGAGGAAACAAAAAGCTGTGATCTTAATGGTTTGTTTGAATGAGCAGGTAGACTTTAAAATCAATCGTGATACCTATTATTAACTCCTCCTGTATTATTCAGCTTCAAAAAAAAAATGAAAAACTACTTCTTCTTAAAGCTGTTTCAACTTGGCTTTTAAATGTTTCATAATTAATTTATGAAACAATCGACCTACGAACCTCGGTGGTCTGCTCGCGTTTATTTCCTGATTCGGATAAGACTATAGGTTTCATGTTGACATATACGAGATTAAGTAGCAAGGACTGCTTGAACCAGGGATTACACTAAACTATTACGTGCATAAAGATTATCTATGAACAATGTTTCAAAACAGTGGATGCATGTGTCAATAAATTTGGATAATTCAATAGTGTATCGTTAAAAATAGTATCTTTAAGGAAAATTTGACTCAAGATAGTATAACTAGCTAGTTTAACGTCTAATAGTCCTGGTAGATCACCATTAAAATATTTCGTCCCCTTACTATGAAAAATTTCAGAAAAATTCGCAATAGCTTGTTTAAATTGTTCAAGATTTCTATTTCTTTCAAATGATATGCCTCTAGAAGAACTTGGTAAGTAATTGAATAAAGAATAATCTTGAAAAAGTTTAGCAATTCTAGAGTTTCTTAAGCTGAATCCATTTCTATTTACTAATTGAGCCAATAAATTTGATAAGGATAATGAATTAATAAAGTTTTGGGGTTCATTACCCTCGAGGTATATTTCCGATTGTATTTCTTTTGAGATATCAAAAAGGACTGTAGTAATCCAATAATCGTAAATCACGTTATCGACTAGGGTTATCAGCATTAATTCTGTACTGGATTCCACTCTAGACAGCTGGATCTCATTTATACTTTGCGAATCTTTCACTATTCTTCTGGATTTATGATGTGGGTCTTCTTCGATAAATATGGGTAAATACCCGTTAATACTTGAATTATGTGATAGAACAAACAGTGAATTTTTTTTTAAGCTATGATCATTGTTTAATTTGGGTAGTTTTATTCCATTTCGTAGAGACAGATATAATTCACATCCTAAACATAATGGATCACTAGCCAAGTATGTATTAAAATCAGTTTGAATTACATTGTAAACGGCTAGCTTGAAATGAGTTTCTGGACCTGCCTTCTCCGGTAATGAATAGCTATATGTTCTATTTTGAATAGCCTCTTTTTCATCATAATTTAATTGACGAACAGCTGGATATTTAACCAATGGAAATTGATCGAACAACTCCTTGACAGGTTTGGGAACAACAATTATTGATGACATCTTCGGTGGACGATTGTCAATGTTTAATTTTTTTTTTTTTCATTGTTTTCGGAATTCAATTTTAAAGAAGGCAAAGGACCAACTTGACAATCGTCCACCGAAGATGTCACATCCAATATATTATGATGATGCTCCTGATAATCCATTGCCTCCCAATCCTGATACCTAAGTTTTCCTGATGAGGTTGATGTTGAAGACAGTGAGCTTGACTTTCTAGATTTAAATCCTGCACTTAACGAGGAAGATGATGATGATATTTGAGATAGAAAGGAAGAATTAGAACCAGTGGTTGCACCATCACCTTTGAATCTACCATCGAGCCGTCCACAACATAGAAGACTGTCAGCCGTTCAACAGTCAATATCTATGAATTAGGTTGATGAGAGAGGCCACTTAAAATACAGCGAAGGTTCGTTCAATCATTAGGTCTTAGTAGTGTCGGTTATTCGTCTCTAACAGAACCTTGATGTTTTCGAAGATTAAAGGCAGCTAGTGAGCTTTATCTGGCTATCAATTGAACCAAAAATGCTCAGCAATAATCTAAAAAACAATATTCTGAACAAACAACAACACTCTTTGGTCAAACAAACTATTTAATAGACACTTCTAACGATTAACTGGACTACGTTGTTAAGTTACCAATAGATCAACAATCGGCAATTTTATTATCTAGGAAGCACAGTAGTTTCGATTCAAGGTTTTCTAAATTAACTGATATCTTAATAGCAGATGGTCAACCAGTGAATAGGACTGAAAGTATACGAGTTAATGCGATAGCTGAACGATCAAGAATCGTTATAGCTGGTGTATTCGAGAAACAACACATTGAAGTATTCCATTATAAGCTCAGTATAATTTATAATGAGTGTTTTGAAAGAACTGCTTAATGATATTTATTCTGTTTGGACTTGTAAGTAATTCGGATATAAATAAAGTAAAAAATATTTAATAACTTTCCAATCCCGTGTTAAAATGTCACAGCCCAAGTATTCCAATGTACCACAATTGGATGATTCGGAAAGGGGTTCTATTGAACTGGATAATGTTGATTATATAGACTCTTTAGACTATGAAACCGATGATCGGACCCCAGAACTCGATCTTGACAATGAATCCTTCCACCTGAGCCAAATCAACAAGTCCAATCTTAAAATGGCGTTCATGAATATGGCAAATTCCATTCTTGGTGCAGGTGCTATTGGGACACCATTTGCTATAAAGAACTGTGGCCTAATAGGTGGTGTTGTAGCCTTGTTATTGTTGACAGTATTAGTCGATTTTACAATACGCCTTATCATCATTAATCAAAAACTATCGGGAAAATCATCCTATCAAGATACTGTGTACCATTGCTTTGGAAGAACAGGTAAGGTAGTAATTATATTAGCACAAGCATTATTCGCATTTGGTGGAAGTATTGGCTTTTGCATTATAATAGGTGATACTATTCCGCATATTTTAGCATCTTTTTTTCCGAACTATAAGAACTCTGAGCTTCTAAGATTTCTATTTTCTAGAAATGTCATTATAGTGCTGGTCACTTTAACCATTTCATTCCCATTATCAATGAGTAAAGATATTTCCAAACTTGCAAAGGCTAGTGCTATGGCACTAGTAAGTATGGCCGTCATTATTTTGATTGTTCTGATAAGAGGGCCCCAGGTACCTTCTGAACTCAAAGGTACAATCCAGAAAAGTGATATCTTCATTACTCCTAGGTTGTTTCAAGGTATTAGTGTTATATCATTTGCACTAGTGTGTCATCACAATACTAGTTTTATATTCCATTCAATGAAAAGTCCCAGTCTCAATAATTTTGCAAAAGTAACGCATGCAAGTTGCTTCGTATCCATGGTCGCCATTGCATTAATTGGTTTTGGCGGCTTTTCCATCTTTAAAGATAAAACAAAGGGAAATATTCTCAATAATTTTCCTACTGATGATAATGTTGTCAATATAGCTCGTTTTTGCTTTGGTTTCAATATGTTAACCACATTTCCACTGGAGATTTTTGTTTTGCGTGATGTACTGAGAGACCTCTATTATGTTAACAGCCCTGCAAGTCCAGAATTGTCAAATAGAACTCATATAGTTTTCACTACAATTCTTGTCTTCTTAACTATGGGTATTTCTCTGACAACGTGCAACTTGGGTGCACTTTTTGAACTAATAGGTGCAACTACTGCTTCAATTATGGCCTATATTTTGCCACCATTGTGTACATTGCATATGACAAAACATACTAAAACTGTACAGGAAAAAATACCGTATTATGGATCTATTATTTTCGGATTTTCAGTGATGTTTATATCATCAACCCAGACGATTATTAACGCTCTACATGATGAAGGCGGAGCGCACTGTAGTATATGAATACATTTACTAAATATTTATTCACTTTCATCATCCGTATCTACTATTCTAATTTTACGTTTTTTCTGGGTGGTAGCTTCTCCGTAATTCTCAGGTTCATCGGATATTCTCTTAAATTGATTCGTTGTTGATTGTTCGCTAGTCATGGATTCGTGTTCTAGATCTGAATCGCTGTTATCGTTATTGCTATCACTTTCAGAATCATGGTTATTCTCTTGAGGTACTCCCATTATTTCGGTATCTTCAACACCAGTATTTCGTATCTTTTTAGCATTCGGAGAAAAATCAAGATTAACAGAATTCCTTTCACTTTCTGGGATTGTAATGTCACCGTGGAGATTATTGCTTGGATTAAAACTCTCAATGACTTCTGGTCGTTGGCCTCTGAGAAATTCTGTGATTTGTTCAGTAGTTAGGCTACCATTGTTAGCAATCAACAATTGACGTAATAGTTTTTCCTTTTCAAAAAAGGCGTGGTCAGCTTCCACATCGCTTTCATCTTCTGAGTCATTGACATACTTAGCTGAAATATATCTGATTCGCTCATTAGATTTTTTCCAACTTTCATCTTGATTAAAGTGTTGAGTCTTCTCTCTAGTACTGTTCTTCTTAGAATTCTTGGTTCTTGGACTTGTGCTATTTCTAGATTTTTTAGATTTCTTTTTTTTGGCAATACCCTTTGGTAAGCTCCTATTTGCATTGTCAATAGCATCTTCGATTTCATCTAAGAGATCATCATTGTAACCACCTGAGTTCTTCGCACCTTGATCATTAAAAGCAATATTTCCTTCATCACTAGAGTATCCAGCACCAGCCAAATCGTCACTAAGATAAACATCATCACTATTTCCAAAAGTTTCAATATCTTTGGTAACCGTTTTAATTTGAATATAATCTTTAGCAACTCTATTAGATTCGAAGATAACGGGTGTCATTAGATATGTTTTAACGATAGTACTAACATCAATCAAACTTTTAATTTCTGCCGTAGGAGGAAAGATACATTGTTCTTCTGTTGATAGAGGGAGTTGAAAATCAGCCAGTTTCAATAAGTATCTAAGCTTTGGCTCAGTAACTAGTGCCTTCATGTAGATCTCATTGGAAGACCTTATAGCAATGGCGTGTACTTCTCTAGGTGTACTCTCTTCTTGTTCAGAAGGAACATCAAATCCAAGATGTTGTAACCTCAGTTCTGATATCCTTTCCAATTCTTCACTGATCCACTGAACGTACCCAGTCTTATCTTCATCTATGAGTGCAGCAACAATTATAGCAACCTTTCTCTCAACATCTAGTTCATTAGAGTTCTTAATATCTGCAATTTTATTAACAAATATAACTTTTGAAGGAGGTTTTTGATAAATTTCACCAGTTTGTAAAAAGTGTTGAATATCACTTGGAGCTAACAGTGGGAAGAGCATCTCAACATACAAAGATGGGGTATTGTCAAGGCTTTTCCTAAACTTTTTCATAAAATGTGCCAAAAACTGATTTACATGAGTTCTTACATTCGAGGTCTTCGGTAATCCATCATCAGCTAGCATTGAGTGCAAAAGGTATAGGAAATCTAAACGGTATAAACTTGTATGTCTTTTATTTTGGAAGAATGCTCTGTGTAGAAATTTAAGTGCTTTTTTAATACCCTTCTCAGAAATATCTTCATAACGACTCAAGTATGTAATATACGTGTTAATAGTACCGTACGTGATAAATGCATCTTGATATTTCCTGAAACTCATCATCCTAGTTGCAGATAACTGAGAAGCTACTCTCCTTGTTTTATTCTCATCTTGAACATCAATATCATCTATTATAGCTTGTTCTTCAGTCAAATGTTTTTTTGATATCCTCGATCTTTTTTCAACAATAACTTCAAACATATCCTCGCTTGCATATTCTTCAATAGTCTTCAAAACAATATCAACTAGATCTACACATGTATCGACATATTCAGGGGATCTCTTATAAGCATCTTTTGGAAATTGACTTAAAAGGTTAAGATAATGACCTTTGTGGAAAACTCTTTCCTTTATATTGGTAGCAATATCTCTACTTTCTTCTGAGCCTGAATAGGACATTGTATTGACAATAGTAAGTACTTCTTTGAAGACAATTAAAGCAGCATGAACAAGGCCCCATGCTTTTTGGTTATAAGCATCATCAAGGTATTTAAACAGCAAAATAAAAAATTCCTCAGATAATGCATTAGCAATTAAAGTATAATCAATATTTGCTATATCTTTACCGCTCCGTTCTCTCTGGGCCTCAAGAAACCATGATATAAATAGAAAATAGTGAATTTTTTCAGTTGCTGATTTTCCGTCACTATCAGATGTAAATTGTTTAGTACAAGTTTTTATAAAAGGATTTAAAGCGCCGTCAATGAAATCACAGACAAAATCTCTAAAGTAATTCCGACTTGAAGCACCCAAGGCAACTTCAGGAAAAATTACTTCTTCATCTTTAGCATATCTAAACCTTTCAGGCTTATGCCATGCTTTGTGTGCATCAAATGCTTTCAATGAGTTTTGTTTAGCCATTAAGTTACCACTCCCAGGAACAGTCAACCTACCCATATCTGGTGTCTGTAATGATAAAAGAGTGCCAAATCGGCCATGCCTACTAGAGCTATTCTTCTTGAAATTAGAAATAAGTGCTTTTTCCTTTGAAAGCAGATCCTGAAGCCCTAATCCTGAAGATGATTTCCCTGAATTGTCTGAGGTATTACCATTTTGCAGCATGACATATGTAGGTCTTAAACTTCTAGTTAAATAATTGATGGTTTCCAAGAATACAGATGATAAGAAATCGGTCTCAAACTCATCGCCTAAAGATGAACAGATGGTCAATATAAAAGTGAATACTAAGTTGTCCTGAAATGCTGTTATGCAAGCACCAATACTAACATCATCTAAACTAATATTCTTTGGTAAATTATTATTCAATTCGTTTTGATTTGCCGTACGTTTAAGACCTTTAGTGATACCAGCGGGTTCAATCATCAAAACATTTCGAAGAAATAGGACGGAAAGTCTTAATATTCCTATATCGTTCTTACTTCTGTCGAGTTTTGACATACCAATGATCGGTAAAGCAATTTTAATAACCGCCTTTAGTACGGCTCCATTTCTATAGGTTAGAATTTGCTTCTTATAGGATAATTGATGTTTCTTGAGACTACTATAGTTTGTGAGTTGCTCTCTGTACATTTCATCCTTTAATTGCAATGGCCATGTTAAAAGCACCAATAGCTGTAGGCAGAGCTTAGCAATTTTTGAATCTTGACTTTTCGTAAAGCCTGATATTGTAGTCTTTTTATCTAAAGTATCTTCCCACATGCAGAGGATTAAGATTAAATCATTGACCAAACCACTCTCAGCGCATGCAACAGCGGCTTCCCATGAATTCTCTTTCTCATCATAAGTCCTCAACCACTTTCTTATATCTTGTAGACATAACAAAGCTTCATCACCTAGTCTATAAGGTGGTGGCTGGGTCTTTGATGAATAGTCACGTCCACCTAAGGCTGTTGTTAGAATAGCTATATATGACTTGATGTGTGTAGATGGGATCCTCTGTTCAACCTGTTCTGGAGCTTCTTCAAAAATATCAGCATATTCTTCAACTTCATCTGCTAGAGCTTCTTCTATCGACATATTTGCTCAGATACAAAGCTCTTGAACGATTGACTCTCTGCCTTTGTCAAATTCTATTAGCACGCGTCAGCACTACCGAGCTATAAAACGCGAATTCACGCGTACAAAAATGAGAACGGGCAACAAACCGCCAAATATCTTACTGGCAATCTTCAAACTATACAGAGCTACTAATCTAGAAATTATATTTGGTATATTCATTGAGGTGTCTCATCATTAATAGTATTGAAAGTGAAAGGGCTGTAAGCATACCCTTCACCCTCGAAAAATTTGGACATAGCTTCGACCCAGTGCAAACGTAGTGAATGTAACATCGCGGAAGTACCTTCCATAAGCACTAAGATACAAACAGTCAATACAAACCACATTCCGAAAAGGATGACAACTTTAATAACAGAAACAGCGCTTCCTGGATTTTCGCTAGAAAAGGCATTAGCAATTGTCATAGACCATAATACTGATGATAACTGTGCATGAGCCAATGAAAGAGCCCATAATCTTAAATATGAGGCAGTATGCGAGACACAATTTAAACAGAATTCTATAGTATGAATAACCTGGTGAATCATGACATCACCAAACTCGAAAGTTTCAGGTTCTTCAAAATGAGAAATAACAAATTCATCACCTGCAATTTCTTCAGCTTCTAGAACAGTGTTACTATGATCTTGTTCATGCAAGTTAGAATATCCTGCTTCAATTGCATGATTATTTCTATAGCGGAGTACCATAGGCTTGTAAAGTAATAACCAAGGAACACAAACGGCAGCGATTAATATTAATAGAACTTGAACAAAGCTTTGATAAGGATATAGTTCCTCCTCAACAGTGCCTGGAGCCAAAAACATATTTATCAACATGTTTAATAATCCCGGAGCAGGTCTCTCTAAAGCAATCCAGTCTCTAGACCATTTGTAGACTATCATCAATGCAAGATAACCAAATATAGATTGCATAAATAATAAACCCGGTATGAAGTTTCCAATGATATCAACTCTAGAGCGTCTATGACGATAGTTTACTAAAGAGAAAAAAAAACTATAGGACATATGAGCAAATCCCATCAAAATTGAGAGTTTCATTTTATAGGAGTTAGTGAAAATTAAATTATTATCCGTTCCATGCCATGCCCAGTCCAAACCTATTGGATAAACTCCCACTTTTGTAGCTTCAATTGTCTCTCCTGCCTGAAAATTATCGGGATATTTCCAACCAGAACTGAACAATGTCATTGACTTTGAAAATAAATCATTGTATAATAAACCAGTATATATAGAAAAGCTACCCATTAATAAAATAATATACCGACCAGAGTACGCCATCTCAAAAATTTCATCCTTCTTTTGTAATTGAAGTTTTTTTTCATTTAAAACTAGTGTCAGTGCGACTAATAACACAATTACGCCATGACCTAAATCACCAAACATGATTGCAAACATGAATGGGAAAGTCACGATAGTAGCTAAACCAGGATTTACCTCTTGATACGTGGCTATGCCATATGCATCAACGATAGACTGAAAAGCTTGAGTAAATTTATTTGTACGGTGATAAGTTGGTGGTGCTTTATTAGTGTTGAGAACATTCAATACCGCCGAGCTTGTACCTTCGACATCTCTCAACACATTTTTCACTTGATCAATTTCAGAAGTTGGAACCCAGCCCTCAGAAACTAGTCCACGGCTACCACTTTTGAACTTATTCAACGTAATGTAAACCAACTTTTCCCTTTTCACTATAGCCTGCCATACTTCAAATTGATCAGCAATCACATACAATTCAGTACGTAAAGTCTGATGGGTACTTTGTAAGACTTGGTCAATATCACTAATCTGTAGGTTGACCTGAGCTAATGACTGCTGATATATTTCAAAATCTGAAGAAATGTCAAAAACACTACCATCTAAAGAATCAATGATTTTTTTCACTTTTTGTAATAAGAGCTGACCATGTGTGAAGACAATAAAAACATCTTTTTCGAATTCTTCATTTGACCGTAAATCTAGAACTGGCTCATTTATAGGTACATGATTAAAATATAAGTTACCTCTTAACGTTCTCCACAGTATTTTATTTAATATTTCAATCTTATTACGTGGAATAGAACCAACAATATAATTCATCGCTAAGTCATTGAGGTCTGATAATCTAATCCCAGCCTCTAAACTTTCTTGTTCTAGAAGTAAAGGAGCATCGTCAACTTGGTCGATGCTAATTCTAGCTCTTTCTTCAATATTATTATCAAAGAAAGTTCTTGATTCATTTAACACATGTCTCTTTTCTAGTAATTTACTTTGTCTTCTCCTCAATTCGTCATAAGAGGTTTCTAGTTCTAATATTCTTTTTTCAAGATGCTCTATATTCAAAACTAACGATTCTATATTAGAAACAGAACTTTGAGTCAAAGTCAACAATGGATCACGTGCTATAAGAATATTATCTTGATTTTGAATAGTGGACTCAAAATATCTTAATTGACGTTCTACATTATCCAGTTTTCGTATTTCTTTGACAAATGTCCTTTGGAAAGCATTAACTTCTTGATTTAAATCATTGACTTGAACGTTACCCAAGTCCCCAAGTGCCAGTACAACATCTCTGGCACTTTCATTAGGTATATAAAGTTCAATATACGACATTTCTGCCGAGCCTAAAAAGAGTTAGCATTGTTCCAACTATAACGGTCTCTGAACATCGAATTTGACCCCTAAGGATACATCAACTAGAACAGTTACGCAACATTAATCTAAGCTTTACTTACGAAATATCGCCTCCTCTGTACTCATCTTCAACAAATCCCTATAATTGACCTGAAAACAAAGTTTGATGAGTGTAGTGGTGAAGCCTTAGTGATTAATGTTTTAATTTGATCTCGAGTTGGCCTATTTTGGTAATTACGCCAGACTTTCAGTCGTCTGGTGTTCGGATTAAGCATTCTTTCAAATAACCTGCCTAATCCGGTTTGTCCACTCTGAAGGCGGAGCTTGTGCTTGGATCTTTGATTGAATAATCAACTTTGAAAGGAGATATAAAGCTATAATCAATGGCACCTTCAGTAGCCAACTTGGAGTTTCAAGGCTCCCGATCTCAAAACACATTACTGAAGAGCTCTTCGAGTAATTTTCATTTAGATGATATATCGAGGCTTGGTACTGCGTCTGCACAAGAAGTTACATATTTATTCCCAGATTTCAAAGCTTTACAATTAGTATGTACGAAGGAGGATGTATTTGAGACAGTTACTTTGACCGGTTTTGAGATTTACATAGTTGAACAATGGGCTTGCAAAAGAAAATATGGCACAGTAATTACCTCATATACTGGTGATACAGAGCACGAAATAAAGGCTGGTAAGATAAGGCTCTCAAAGGATATTTCTAAATGGTCGGAGAATTTTGTGCACTTATTCAAAGAGATAGAAGAATCTGGTGCTAAGCCAAATCAAACTGAAGATGGGATATTGTTCATTACGAATCTTTCTTCATTCCCTTCTAATTTGAATTTACTACCGATATCAGGCGGGTGTGCTTTAGATGTTTGGGATTACTTCATAGTCAATCTAGATTTAAGAAGAATGAATTGTGGTGGTAGATCAGCATTATTACTATGTTCTCCCTCTGATGCTGCAGAAGATAAATTTCGTCAAATTTATAAAACACATCCAAAAGTTGATATATTATATGCTGTTAAAGAATTAGTAACCTTGGTGCAGATATGTCTTGTCGATTTCAAGCTTTTAGATCCCATCTTTGTCGATGGGTTACTATGTAATAATACTGAAGCAAAAATAGCTGAATGGTGGACGCTATTTGGATCTATTTATTATGGCGTTACTCCAAAAGATGGTGTATTAGGGCCAACTTCAGTAGCTGCTATTTTAGGTTTTGTTTTAAGTTGTAATTTTAGATTAGATATGGCTGGCTCTGATTTCCCGAAGGAACCTTTTAATTATTTTAATTTTAGAGTTAATGTCGGAAAATTCCAAAAACAATATAATTTGCATAGATCTTGGTATTTGGATCCAATTACTGTGGAAAAGTTGTTTCGTGTTACTTCAAAAACTTCGATCTCTGATATTTCAAAATTGAAGAAAGTCGTAAAAAATACCGTTCAAGATATTTCAGGAAGAGGAAGTTCTGAATTATCTTCTACTGAAGTATTATCGACTGATTTGGAAAAAATCAAAAAATATTTCACATGCAGTGCGCGATTGGAATATCTATGGTATGGAAAAGGTGATGTCAGAGATCTTAAAGCATTTGAATATAACGAAAATAATTTACCGGGGGGAAGTACTTCGACACTTAGATCTGGGGTTGGTAAAATAAAAAATCTTCCAAAAAAGTTACAAGATGATTATTCTACAAGACGCAAAGAGCCGAAAACTTTCTCAGATAAAGAATCTATAACCTTAGATAGTACTGAGAATAGTGTATGCGAGATTGTCAAAGATATAAGTCAAGAGCGTTGTTGTGACCGCATTGAATACTTTGATAATAAAGAATACTTCGAAAGTTGTCATAGAAGGCTTTCATTTCCATATATAAGTAAAGAGATCAACCCTGCACAAATAGCATACGAGAACCATGCAATAGATTTAGTATCAAAGATTAGGAAGAATTGTGTTTTAAAAAGAAGCAAAAGTTTTTCATTAATTGAAGACTCACTTTTGCAATGGGAATCACAGCCTTCAACAATATATTTCTCTAATATAATGAAGGAAGTCGAATTAAAAGTTTTGCAACTCAAAAAGTCATCAGAGACCTATGATTACAAAAAATCAGGATATTCTAATGCCCTTGAGCAGGTTAAATCAAAATTCAATAAAGTTAATTATCAAGTTAAACCATTATTTAGTAATAGTGATCTACAACTAGAAACTGATGACAGACTTCACCTAAAGATGGAAGATATTGAAGCGATTGGAGCAAGATTAGAATATGAGATGAGATCTTTATCAACAAGAGTACGCGATACCCAAGATAGCGTTGATAATTTTGCTAGAAGAGTTGAAGCTTTAGAGGTCTCTATTTATGATAATACACCATTCTTGAAACAGACTCTACATTCGGATGATTCCTCTACAGACTGCAATAGCTACTGGTATGACCGATTTAATACGGAAAGATTGAAGAGCTACTGGGCCCTGATTGAAAATAATTCCTGTGTTATACGTTGGTTAAGTGAAAATTTTGTTAGAGCACAGCTGAAAGCGCAAGACCTTTTGAAAGACAAAGGTGAACAATCGTTTACGATTAATAAAGGAATAAAACAAAACTAAAATAATAATTTGGGATATTGGGGTCTATAGGAAAATACGTGGTACAAAATAAAAGCTTATTGTAGGATAAATTAGCCGATACCCTAACTCTTAAATGTATAGTTCTTCTTTTCTGAATTAGCTATACTTTCTTGAAGTTCTGAAATTATATCAACTAAAGAATTAATATCCCTCTCACTAGCTCTCATATTTTGTTCTATTTTTTCTTTACTTTCACGTAGGTGATCACAATACTCATTTTTCTTCTCTATCAGTGTTGTCCTATGCAATGAATCTTCATCATCTCTAAGCCACTTGGCAATTGATTCAAAGATATCCTGATTTTGCACTAATATACTATCCCATTTCTTTGCATAATACTCTTCTCTTTGTATATCCAAAAGTGTTTGAAGACACTCATTCTTTAAAGCTTCCAATTCGTCAACTGATTCCTCCACTGGTGTATCTACTTTTTTGTTTAGATCGATATCAGAAAATTCGGCTATTTGACGTATTAGCTCTTCAATTCTATCGACAGATCCACGTGATACTTGTAGTGAATCACTAAGACCATTTGCAAGGGATGTAATCGGTTGTAAATCATCATGTTTGACCTCCATTACTTAAAACTCTGCTTTATACTCTTGCTCCATATGCCTTTCCGAATAGAATTTCCTTTATTCCTTTCCTATAGCAAGACTATGGTCTTCTTGTAAAGCCTCAACGTATTTTATTACGGTATCAGGGTAGTTCACCTTATTGAATTTAATCAACTATGTAGCAAACTGGATAATCATATTCGCGAGACTTTTATGTTTAGTGCGCTTACAGATTTTTACTCTATATCTTCGCTGCTCATCGCTATATTAGAAATCTTCTTGTTGCATCTACTTGGACTACATGTCTTCGCTTATTGACGGTATTAAGTTGGGAAATTTGAATTATCAGTTCCCAAAAAGGGCTGAAAAAGGATGATGCTCCTGAAACTAAAATAGAGCTTGATAATATTTCATTTAAACAGGGGACAGGGACCGGTTTCACTCTACGAACAACGAAGAGTTCCTCCCGAGAGTCTACTACTGAAGAAGTCTCGGAACGTGACATTCTGGTTACTGATGAAGGTATTGATTTTCTTGAAGGTAGCCTACATGCATACTTAGCTATTTTTGGTTCATTTATGGGACTAATTCCTGCCTTTAGTCTAGTAAACTCTATTGGTGCGATTCAAGCCTACGTATCGTCCCACCAGTTGGCAGATGTATCTGCATCTATTGTCTCTTTGATTTTCTCCATTTATACATTCGTTACTTTCTCATCAGGTATTTTCTCGGGAACATTCTTTAATCGAAATTATGCTTTTCCATCTCTAGTCGTTGGCACTCTGTTTTTCTGTGGAGGGCTATTTGCAACAGGATGTTCACATATTGTGTGTCAGTTTATCTTAGGTTTTGGTGTTGTAGCTGGATTTGCTAGTGGTATGTTAATGTAGCCGCTTGTTGGGGTTGTGTCTCACTATTTTAACAAAAAAAGAGCAACTGCTATAAGTATTGCTACTACAGGTGGTTCTATCGGTGGTATAATGATAAGTGAACGAAGAAACATGTGATGTCAAATCTCAAGTAACGGTTGTCGCAAAAATTGCCAATGATATGAGATTTAATGGCTTTAATCTTGTAGAAGATATTGAGTTCTCAGAAAGAGGAACTAGAGCTTATTTGGTCGTTTTTGGCTCATTCATGAGCTTGATCGCTTGTTTTGGAAGGTTGAATATAACCGGTGCAATTGAATCATATATCAAAGAATATCAGCTTAAGGAAGGATATAGATTCATCAGCTATTGGTTGGATATTTTAAACCGACTGCTGTTCACCTTAAATGTCATGTATTTTCTCCGCGACTTATTTGATAGAAATGGAACTAGGTCTTTATTAGCTGGTAATACTTTAACTCTCTTTGGTGTATTAACGGCTACAGCATCTTCCTAGACGTTTGGTCAATTCATCGTATCGTTTAGTATTTTGACAACAATCGGCAAAGGTCTATGAATATCTCCATTTGTATCTTATGTTGCTCGTTCTTTTTTGAAGATGAGAGAATTTTATTCAACTTGGGTAGCAATTGGTAGCAGTTTTGGTGATGTTTATCATCCCAATTATGTTAAGACCTTTATATGCAGAAACTGGTGTTCTTTGGGCAATGACAATATTAGCATTTACCCGTGGTTGTTATTCTATATTGCATTCGCTAGAGAAAGATTTCATGATGAATCATATCGATTTGGAAGTAGAAGGGAGAGAGTTAAATCATATTTGGCTATGCTTGAATTTAGTATACTAAAAGGCCGAAAGTCTGTCTTTTGTGTTTTAGGCTTATTATTTAAGGAGATCTTTGCTGTATATTCACTAACATATTAGCATCGTATGCAATCAAAAGTGGGTTCACTGCGGGCGATTTATATTTGTTGGTCACCATTACAAGCGCAGGTCGATTCCTGTTCGTTTGGTAGCAGGTTATGCTGCTGATTTATTAGGATAATTTAATATCATGATATCAATCATTCTTGTCTGTGTTGCTGTCAACCTTGCTCTATTGGTACTATTTGGTTACAATTTAGCTGTATTACGTGCATATTCTGTTGCCCATGGCTTTTTTCTGCTGCGATATTTTTATTATTACCAGTTTGTATAAATAGAGACTTGTCCTGAGATACAGTCCTCTGTACTTCTTTATTGCATTTGGCGTCTTGGCCTGTATTCCAATAGGGGGTTCTATCACAGGTATCTCCCCAGATTTTGCGAAAATTTAAATGATAATACAAAACTTTATAAATGACAATAATGTTTATAGAAATATCAATTCACTTTGTAGTTCTTTTTGAGATGGCTCTAAACTCGTAGGTTAGCCACATGCACAATTTTTGTCATTAATAGAAATGCTTCAGTTCGTTATTATCACAAATAGTGCTCTTTGAATGAAAGATATATCGAAATCGTAGAAATCTATTCTATTCTTTATAGTATTAATGATATCATTATATTTATTTAATATCAAATTTTGGGGGATGGTAAAATTATAATAAGTTATTTGTTAAATAAGAGAAAGTCTTTCTTAAACAAGGCTATACTTCTCTTTCACTATTCTGACAATCGATATTTTCTAATTCTTGTAAAACTAGGTCAGTGGCGCTTTTGTAGATAATATTGTATTGATGTAATATTCTCAAGATCTTATTCAAGATCTTATATACATTCGAACCTAAAATGAGCTAACCGAAAATTATGATAATAGATTTCAAGATAACAACAGTATACTGACTGGTTAAGTCAAATTTAGTCGTTTAGCATGTAACTCATGCCTTTTAACTATGAACGAGAAGGGCATTATATTGGTTTGATTGTTTTATGCACAAATCAGCACAGGTCCTGCAAGAAAAGAACATATTTTGTTAGGTGATCTTTCTTTGTCAGTTCTAAGCTGATTCTCAAACCAATAATTTCATCATTTCAACTGTCCTACCGCGGTATTCGCAGACTAAAGTATTCAGCTGATATTAAATGAAGCTTAACGAGAAATCCTATCAACTGAATTCCAAATATCCAGTAGAATTTTATATGTTTATTTATGTATGCACAGAGAGATTATTCTGTAGTAAACATGTGACTTAATACGAAATACTCACAAACAAGGAGGATATTTTGGTGATTCACTAAAGGGAAGACTACCAAATTTCAAAACAGTAGTTGGCGTAAGAGTCTGTGGAGCAATTTGGGTATTTAAATTAGCCAAAAATAAAACCACCAAGAAACCATTCCATTTAAGTGATAATTATGTTTCATAATTTAGAGATTTTTTAAGTATGGAGCATTCGCTCGTAAAATCTGTTGGTACAATGGAAGGATATATTGGGGATCATGTTCAATTTCCCTCAACTTTTACAAACATCCAATTAGCAATTGAGAAACTAGTATATATTATCTCTTAAAACAGTCACGGTGAAGGAATTGGAGGAGTGACGTCTGGAATTGGCAATTAGCTCTTTATGTGTCAAACCCCACAAGATTGAATTATGATTATAAAAGGGGCATGTAGTGCTTTTTCCCCTATTATAGTATAACAATTATGTTAAGAATATATAACAGACAATTTGTAAGATCTTTATCAACATCTATCGTTCCTGAATTACAGAAGGCTATTATCTTTGACAGCTTTGGCGGCCCATTACAGTATAAAGACATTCCAACACCAAAGCCTGGACCAAATCAGATATTGGTAAACATTAAATATACAGGAGTTTGTAACTCTGATTATCATCTATGGAAAGGTGATTGGGATTTTCCAGTACCTTTACCTTTAGTTTTAGGCCATGAAGGTGCAGGTGTTGTTGTTGCGAAAGGTGATAATGTCTCGAACTTTGAAATTGGTGATTTAGCCGGTGTTAAGTGGATTAATTCTACTTGTCAAAGTTGTGACTTTTGTGAAAACTCTCATGAGGCTAATTGTCCTCAACAAGTTAATTCTGGTTTATCAATTCCGGGTACTTACCAACAGTATGCTTTGGCTGATGCAGTGCAGGCTGCTCATATACCAAAAAATGTTGATTTAGCTAAAGTAGCGCCATTATTATGTGCTGGTATAACTGTGTATAAGGCTTTAAAAGAGGCCAATATTCGTGCTGGTCAATGGATCACTATAATCGGCGCAGGTGGTGGATTAGGTTCTTTAGCTGTTCAATATGCCAAAGCTTTAGGCTATAAAGTTATCGGTGTAGATTCTTCTAAAAAGAAAGAATATGCTATTAATAATGGTGCCAATGAATTCGTTCCTTTTGATGAAGAATCAGTAACTGAACAGGTTTTAAAGATCACTGGAAATGGGCCACATGCAGTACTAAATGTATCAAATTCCGTTCCAGCTTATAATGAAGCCATTAAATATGTTCGACCAAGAGGCACTGTTCTAGTCGTTGGATTACCAAAAGGTGAAGCCAAAATAAGTTCAGATATAGTGTCACATGCTCTTAGATGTGTCGTTGTTAAAGGGTCTGCTGTGGGTAACAGAGCTGATACAAGGGAAGCTTTACAATTTTTTGAGGATGGATTAATCGATTCAAATGTCAAAGTTGTTGGATTAAGCGAAGCTCCTAAAGTGTTTGAATTGATGGGTAAAGGTGAGATTTTAGGTAGATATGTCCTAGATACTTCAAGATGAGCTGACCCGATACATGCGTATCAATATGTCCTTACATTATATATATCTCCCTACTATAGTTTACCAAAGTGATATGACTGCTCTAGGACTCGTAGGATCCAAATGTAAGCGCCTTATAATACTACATAGGAACAGATTATAGCACAATTAGCAATTATAAATTATTTTTGGCCATCGAACTTGCATGTTCCTGTATACTTGTGCCACTAAATAAGGCGGTCATTAGAGGATTACAATAGAAAGCTAAGAGATTTCCGCCGTGGTAATTGTCCAGATTGTAGACATCTTCGTTGGCTGCCCTTTTAAGTTTGGATATTTGACAGTATATCAGAGGAACATCTACCTGGTCCATCTGCGAAAGGCCTTGAGCAGTCAAAACACTAGGAGAACACAAAATTGTAGCAGTGGTATATCTATCTTTAGGTTTAATGTTGAAGCTAATTATTCCGGATAATTCTCTAATCTCCTTAGCAGTTATCTTCGTGTTGTAACTCTTGCATTGAATCAATACGTCAACGAACGGATTTTTCCTAGACAATATAGGCTTTATTCTCTTTCCTCGTATTAATGAAGATGAAGGTTCTATATTCTCATTCTTGAACTGTGAGATATCCCATTTCCCTATTAAATCAACACCGTTATCAAAAGATCCACCAACATGAGTCATGTCACATATGTCGAAACAGTCTTTCAACTCTTTCCCTACAGCTAGTTCATATGTAGTCCCATTGAATACTGTACTTTCTGTACTAACTTCTTTGAAGCGCGCATAGTTGAGGTATGAAGGCAGGTCACTATACTTTGGAAATGACTTGGCCGATATTAATCTCAAAAAGATGCTATATCTTGGTGATTTCATAGCAACAACTTTTTGCTATCAGAAGCTCAGCTTATTCTTTTGGTTACAACGTTCCAAAAGTTAGATCAAACTATAGTTTTAGGAAAGGTTACGGAGCGAGGAGATATTTATATTTTTATTCAATTTAGATGCTTCAAAAAATTATAGATATTTAGATACCACAATAAACGGAAGAAAAATGAGTAACTCCAAAGAAAGTACAGGATCAAGCAACATATCGCAGGATTCATTTATCGATGCTGCCGGTGCTGAGATTGATACCAGAGAAGCAGCCAAAGAGGCACCTCTTTCAACCCCATTGAAAGATGTCTCCTTAGACCAGAAAATAGAGGCTCAGGTTGAAAATGTTACAATTGACGGTGACACGACTAATATTGTGACAATATTTGATGTAGCCACTGAAATAGAGAATATGTTACAAGGAATTGTGAGTTATTTACATTGTTCATTGTTTTCTTAGTTAACCTTTTATTGCAGTCTAAACAAGTTGATGAAAATGAAAAGGTCATCATTGCCAAAGGTAAGCATTCTATTTATAATGCGTAGAATATATACTAACATATTCTCTTGCAGTTGAAGGGATATACAAGAAGCTAGACAAAATCGAGGGTAAAATAAGGACAACTCAGCAATGATTCCTACCAATATTGTCCTTCTCTATCATTGCAATAGGAATCAAATATCATATTTTACATAAAGATTACAAATTGTATCGTGTATTTAATTTGGCTGTTTAATGTAGCGTATATAATTTATATGTCAAAATTATATAACATCCAAACATCTCAATTCAAAAATTTAACAGCTACATAGAAATATAAAGACATTAGTTGGTACAACTGAATCAACGAGTTTGAGACTTTAAGTTCTCTTTTGTTCGATGGCACAACTGAAAAAGTCCAAGAATCAGCTGCGTAGAGAACGCCAAAAACTGAAGAAACAAGATGATTCAAATCCTGTTGAGACACCCGATGCTATAGAAGTTAGAAAGCCAAATCAGAATGAAGTACCCTCCAACAATCAATCACTTTTTATAGTTTCTGAAACTCTTGTGGATGAGTCTTCAAGTGGTAAAATATTCGAAACAGACCTCGATCGACTGTTGGAGATTCCTGAGTTTGCACAATTTAAACATGTCTTTGATAGATTTCATACGGCAGAGATGACGAATGAAGAAAATACGAAGGGTGAAATCTTGGATAGTGATGACGAAGGCCAATTTAATGATTCAAAACAAGAGCTGAAGAACTTTGAACCAAAGATTAGCGCGAAGAAACTGCGTATGCTGAACAAAATACCACTATCAGAACTAAAGGCATTTGCGAAATATCCTGAATTAGTTCAATGGTATGATGTTGATGCAGCTGATCCCAAACTTCTAGTGCAATTAAAGTGTAAGAAAAATTATGTTCCTGTTCCGGCTCATTGGGAATTCAAAAGAGAATATTTATCAGGAAAAAGAGGGTTCGAAAAGAAGCCCTTCATATTACCAAAATATATCAGCGATACAGGTATCACTGATATGAGGGACACAACAAAAGATGACGATAGTACTTTAAAGCAAAAGTCAAGGGAAAAAGTTCAACCAAAGATGAATAGGCTTGATATGGATTATCAAAGATTGCATGACGCCTTTTTTAGATTTCAGACTAAACCAAGGTTGTTTGGCTATGGAGATGTTTATTTCGAGGGAAGAGAAATTGGAGAACTAGATACTAGTAGCTTTAAGCCAGGTGTGATATCTGAGGAATTGAGGGAGGCATTAGGTGTACCCAGAGGAGTGGTTCTTCCATGGGTTCAAAAAATGCAACATTATGGACCACCTCCAAGTTATCCTGATTTAAAGATTCCAGGATATCATACTAGTATTGATGAAGAGCTGAAGAGAATTGATGACAATGAAACTATTACCGTACAAGGGGATGTTGAGATTGAACCATTTGGTAAATTACTGGAATATGAATCCTCAGAAGAGGAAGAGGAAGAGGAAGAGGAAGAGGAAGAGGAAGAGGAAGAGGAAGAACAAGAACATGAACAAGAACAAGATAAAGATGAAAAAAATGAAGGAGAAATGGAAGCCGATGAATCTGAAATACAGCAGTATATCAAGCCAGCGGAAAGAGAAGAACTTGTATATACGAAGGGAAGTAGCGATGATGAAGATGTTCCACTTGCTGAAATTCAAATAGTACAAGCAAGGGAAGAGACAGAGCCTAAAGAACTATATCAAGTTCTAAAAGAGAAAGTCAAAGGAGAATCTGGATTTTTAGCAACTGGCCGAGCTTATGAAATACCTAATAACAAGAGAAAGATTAATGGCATAGATGGGCCTTCAAATAACATTAACGTCAAATCCTCGAAGGTTAATGATGAAGACGATGAAGAAGATGTAGAAGATGAAGAAGAAAAGGATATAAAATTTAAGTTTTGAGTTAAAAAATAAAAGTATTATAAAATACCATTTTTTGACTATTGTAAGTTTTATAGCGATATTTACATTACTTTAAGTTTATCAGGTAAATAGAAGAATCACGTTCAAATTAATACTCGACATACGAGCTAACAGCCACGAATAAAGGCAGTAAGTAACAAAGACATCCGATTGATATCTCCGTCAAAAAAAAAATTTATTCATCTTTAAGTTGAAAAGTTAATAGTTTACTCTATAATGGCAGACGGTGTCAAACGTAAAAGGAATCAAACCGATAATGATGACTCTTCCCATAAAAAGAGGGTACGAAAAAGTCTTCCAAGTGGTGATGCTGATACTTCCGAGACGACGTTAAAGAATATTAAAAAGTTAAGCTTGGAAACAGACGACACTAAATCTTACAATAAAGTCGAAAAGAAGACGAGTGAACAAGGTCAAAAGGACGATATAGATGGGGGTTTAGGACTTTCTGATATCTTGGTGCTAGAGCATGCAGTTAATAACCTGCAAACTGCTATCAAGACTATCTTAACGACTTCACCAAATGAAGAGACATTGGCCAAAATTAAAAAGAATACGGATAATATCAAATCTCCTGAAACTTTACTGGCATTGAGTAGATCCAAATTAACGTTAGCAGCGAAACTTAAAGGCTTATACGAGTCTAATCACTTGGAGTTGTTTGATCAGATACTTAATTTTGAAACCTCACAAAACTCATTAAGCTCGAAACCTGTGAGGCTTACTCAAATCAAGCCTGATAAATCAATATCTAATAATTTATCTGATAAATACGCAAATGGTGAAATTCCCCCACTTCCTGAAATTAAGAACCCTGCTATTCGTGCCCAAGTGTTTATGCATAAGTCTCTAGCAAGAGATAAAAGGTTTTTATCTCATAATGAGATCATTCACACTCATAATGAACGACTAGAGTTTATTGGCGACTCAATATTAAACAATGTCATGACTCAGATTGCATATAATGCGTTTCCTAATGCAGCAGAAGGTCAACTTTCGCAACTAAGAACAAAATTGATTAACAATAATACGCTACAGAAATGGTCAATTAAATATGGACTAGATAAGCAATTGAAGATGATTGGTGATGATGCGATGTATCACGGTAAAATGAAATTTTTTGCGGATGTTTTTGAGGCCTACATTGGTGGACTTTTAGCAGATGATGAATCAAACTATAATGTTGTTTTTGAGTGGTTACATGCTTTAGCCCAACCGATATTGAGAAAATTTGCTGAACTTGATTCTAGTAAAGAAACAGTAACAGAAGCCTTGGATAAGAATGCCAAAGTCAAGCTATATTCTTTAATTGGATATGCACAGCTTGGTTTACATTACGAAACAACTTCTCGAGAAGGAACACCAGAAACTCCAATTTTCACAGTTCAGGTAAAAACTAAAAGTGGTGATATTTTAGGTGTTGGTGTAGGGAATAATATCAAAGAAGCAGGTGCGAGAGCAGCAATGGATGCTTTATCGAACAAAGAAATAATAGAAAAGTACAGCAGGATGAGGGCATCAATCCCAAGAGACGATTCTGTTAAGCCGATCGACTTGAAGATTAATCCTATTAAGTAAATTAGTAATGAACATAGTCACAAGTGCATAATAAAACTATGATTTTTAGATGTTAAGTTCTATATTATTTAATCTACGTAGTGGCCGAAACATTAGAAATAGTAGATGCGAAAACCGAACACCAGGATAGTTAAATAGCTAGCTTACTTTAGCTAAACCAGTAGACACTACCTAAATGAACAAAATTAGTTGGAACTATGCTCGTTTGTTTCAAATAAAGAAGGATATTCACGATATTCAGAGCTCATTTGAGAATATACAGAAATATGGTTTAGATATTGAAGAGTTAGAGCTTCTAATAAGATCCGATGAAACACCAGCAGAAGTAAAGGAATTAATCAATGATCCTAAAATAAAAGCAGCAGCCACGATCAAATCATATCCTGGAAGCTACTCAAGTATCATTTCTATTTTAGGGCCTGAAAAAGTTTCTTCTGGACTAAATAGTAGTGATGAAATTAAAGGGGATGAGATTCCAGAATGTTCATCTACATCGCTGGTTATATCAAAGACTAAAATCAAAGAAGGACTACCCGATTTGCCAACTATCAATGACCAATTGATTGAGCAAAGAGTCTTTACCCACTCATCAGCGGCTAATAACTCTAAATATGAGAATACTGAGAGTAATGAGAGACTTGAATTTCTGGGAGATTCTGTCTTAGGTTTAGTTGTCACTGATCTCATTATAGAAAAGTATCCTCACTTTAATGAAGGCGATTTGACTAAGACGAGGTCAGAATTTGTATGTAATCGGAACCTAGTTTATTGGGCGAAAGCATATGAATTCGATAAACTTTTAATATGCGATCTGAAAGAAGAACAACTAAATAGTGGTTCACAGAAATACTTAGCAGATTTATTCGAAGCGTATATTGGGGGCCTCTATTTAGATTCTAATAAGAACATAAATAAAATTAAACCATGGATTAGGGAATTATTAGAATTGGATTCTAACAAGCGTGCACTATCACCAAGACTTGAACCGGAATTCTTTAAGTCTAATTTGAGACTAAATTCTATTAAAAAATCTAAGGATACACTTTATTCTTATATCAGTCCCACATTCATACCATCCTATGACACAATTTACAAGTTTGAACCACCTGCAAAGCCGTTATTTAAAGTTGTATGTACTGTTCATGGTGAAGTTATTGGTTATGGCGAAGCAAGTAATGTCAAAGACGCTGGCGGATTGGCAGCTTTTGACGCATTAACAAATAATGCTAGCATTCTCGAAAAGTATAAGGAACTGAATTATGATGTGAGGAATCAGATTAGATCTATTCCACCAAAGTTTCCAAAAACAATCGAAGAACAGATCTTTGAGAAAAAGCTATTATAATTATCTACTGACAATAAATTTATTTGGTTATAAATATGGAAATAAATACTATATGATATTAAGTCTACCAATTTATCTTTAGGTAGACTAAATATGTAACGACAATAAAAAGTGAAGAAGAAAAATAAATGATAAATAATAAATAAATAAATAATAAATAATAAGTAATAAATAACGAATACTAAAAAGATTAGTATATTTAGTTTTAGGACTTCAATCAAGCCAGTGCATATTGTGGGTTTTCATCATTGATTTTATCACCCTTTTCTCCAAAACTTGCAATACATTTAGCCATAGTAACAGAACTTCTAGAAATTACATCAGTCATCCAGAAATTTTCTATTGGATTTTTTAACGGGTTACCTGTAATCTTTGGATCCAAAGAGGCTAAAGTGTTAACACCTAATCTAGCAATAGGTTCACTAACTGGTTCAATATAATCATCGAAGATTAAATTTGGAGAAATTTCACTAAGTCTAGTTCTTAGGGAATATTTATCGTCATAGTTTAAATCAACTTGTAAAAACTCAGCAAGTGCTCTAACGATTTTCCAGTCCTCTCTCGCAGCTCCTGGAGGGTTTGTGGCAGCTCTTGTTGTTTGCACTCTACCTTCAGTATTAACGTAAGTGGCAGTTTTTTCTGTGTATGCTGAACCTGGAAGGATAACATCTGCAAAAGAGGCACCAAGATCACCATGATGACCCTGATAAATAACAAATGCGTCACCTGGAATGTCTTTATTTTTCACGTCATCAGCACCTAAAAGATAGATGAACTTTGGTTTGGTAGCAGCAACAGCTTTTGAGTTGTTATGGAATCCAACTTCTAGTGCGCCTACGCGAGAAGCTTCACGATGCAATAAATTCAACCCATTCCATTCAGGGGTGAGAAAGTTACTATTATTTTTAACAAATTTTCCGACAAGAGAATAAATTGCACTTGAATCTGGGGAATTAATAACTCCTGAACCAACAATAATCAATGGGTTTTTTGCAGAAGCCAGTTTTTTGCCAACATCGCCTGCCAAAGCAGCTTGTAAGGCATTTGCATCCTTACCTAGATGATTCAAGTCAAATGTAGATTCAAATTCCTCACCGACATGATGAATTTCAAGATCACTTTCTAGCCATCTACCTCTAATTCTGGCATTAAGAACACTGGCTTCATGACGTGGATTTGTTCCAATTAATAAAATCTGATCAGCATCTTCAATTCCAACAATAGTAGAGTTAAACAAATAATTTGATCTAATATTGGCACCAAATGGCGTTGGCTCATTCTCTCTATTGACGTCATCGGTAGTCAAATTCTCAGAACCAAGCTTATTGAAAAGATCCTTTAGAACAACCAATGATTCAACATCAGTCAATGCACCTGCAACAGCTTTCAGTTCATTACCAGTTGGTTTAATTTCATTATAAGCAGCTGATATAGTGGACAATGCTTCTTCCCAGGTCGCAGTTTCGAATTTATTACCTGTCCTAATCAATGGAGTAGTTAATCTTTGTGTTTTCAATCCATCATTAGCATATCTTGTTTTATCAGAAATCCACTCTTCATTAACATCATCATTGAGTCTTGGGAGAACTCTCACGACTTCAATACCTCTACAATCAACGCGAATATTTGATCCAATGGCATCATGAACATCAATTGTTTCAGTTTTTTTCAATTCCCAAGGTCTTGCCCTAAATGCATAAGGTTTTGAGGTCAAAGCACCAACAGGACATAAATCAACAATATTTCCTGATAATTCAGAATTAACATTTCTTTCAATGTATGTTCCAATTTGAATATCATTGCCACGACCAGAAGTACCAAATTCAGGAGCACCAGCAACATCGTTTAGAAATCTTACACAACGAGTGCAGTGAATACAGCGATTCATTGAGGTTTTAATTAAAGGACCGATCGCTTTATTTTCGACAGCTCTTTTACCGGAAACCTCCTTAAATCTACCACGATCTGAGCCATATCTTAACGATTGATCTTGTAAATCACACTCACCACCTTGATCACAAACTGGACAGTCTAGCGGATGGTTTTGTAAGAGAAATTCAGTAATACCCTCTCTTGAATTTTTGACCCTCTCGCTATCAGTATGTACAACCATCCCATCTCTAACAGGGAAGTGACAGGACGCGACTAACTTTGGCGCTTTCTCGACATCAACCAAACACATACGGCAGTTCCCTGCAATTGCTAGTTTATCATGATAACAATATCTAGGAACAGTAACACCAGCTTTATCACAAGCTTGAATAAGAGAGGCACCATTTTCAATCTTTACTTTAATATTGTCAACAGTCACCTCAACCTCTGCTCGGAGAGCAGTTGATAAACAAAAGTGACGACTTAGTAGTCGCCCTCTCACTATGCTGCTACTTCTTAGTCGAGAGAGCATCTTCTTCCAGCTAATCTTTTTTATTTAGATATAAATGTTTATTTTGTATGCTACTCCTTAAAAAAACGCTTTGTCAAACCATATTGTGGAGTGTTCCTAGATAGGATAACTTCCGGATATGGATATTATTTTACGCTTTTCAAAATTCTACGAGATCTGATAGGACATGAATGAAATTCTCTTTTAATATTTAGATGCAACTGTTTCTCTTAAATATAGTAGTTGAGACTATATCTTTATTTTTTTGGCTAGTGATAAATCCTCTGTGTCAAATGTACGTTTGGAGTTTTCATCAGCTGTAACTTCAGCGCTGGTAGGAGCTGTACCAAGTTCTGCAGTACCTTGACGACTTAACACCGGAGTATTTCCTCCTCCAGTATGATCATTATTATATTTAGTTTTCTTCCTCTTCAAAGCATCAGGACCTTCAAATTCCCTAGTGATGGCCAATAGTAAAGTATTTGTTCTTCGCACCAATTCTTGGGGCGTACGAGATAAAAAAAACCAATCAAACTTGAAGTGTTCACTTTTTCTAATCTCTCTCTTCACCTTTTCATATAAATTTTCTGACATCAATCCTAGCTTATTAACAGTTACAAGTAAAAATCTATCTTCCAAATCTGAATAAATTCTTTTAGAGTTATTTGGAGGGTATTGGATTACAAGATGTTTTAACGGGGTCTTAGTCTGCTCTAATTTGAGAGCCAATAATCTGGATTGATTCAAAAGCCTCTGAGATTTCTTCTCACCTGCTTCTATTTGTGATACATATTTCTCATATCCCTCGATTTCATTGACCCTGGCCCAGAAAACTTCAGAATATCTCTTTATCTCATCAGTTGTCTTATGATTGAATTGTTTGGCTATAAGTTCATAATTAGAACGTCCATATTTGGCGCAGTATTGAATGAAGTTTGTAAAATCTCTTCGGGACCAATCAGTGAAAGCTTGATCAATATATTTTTGCTTGAGCTCGTCTTCCTCGGCTGTTAATGGTTCAGCCGCGTTAATTTTTTCCTGTTCTCGATGTTTGCGTTGTTGTTTAGTTAAACCATCTATTTCAGGTTCATCATCATCGTCAAAATCATTTAGTGTTACTTTATAGTTGACTGACTTTTTGTAATATAATTGTTCTCTTTCAAGTAAGTCCTTTAATGCGGGATTAAAGAATTGATGGTCTTGAATATTAACCGACTTAGGTGCCCTTGGAGTTCTAGGTTGTGGATTTGATTTTCCTTTCAATACATCTTTGTAGTAACCATCGATAGAATATGTTTGTTCTTTTCTTTCTCTTTTTGATGGGTTGATCCATGGCAGCTCTCCGTCATGATTTCGTTTGGCGAAATTTTCACCGTTCCACTCATAAGCTGATTGTTCATAAGTGAATTTTTGTAAATCATCAAGACCCAACGAAGAGTATTTAGCATTTAGTGTGGCAGTTTTTTCCTCACCTTTCTTCAAAATATCGTCAATGTCAGTTTCAACACCTATGGTTTTATTTTCGAACACATCTTTAGCACCGAATTGAATCATACTCAACAAATCATCTGTGGTATTACCAATTGAAGCGTTCTTGTTTGTAGTTCTTCCTTGCTGGATAACTAACTGATCTAAACGTAACTTCTGAGCAGCTCTTTCAATGACCTTTTCCTCAATTGCTTTTTCGGTAACGAATCTGAAGACATGCACCTGTTTTTTTTGGCCAATTCTATGTGCTCTATCCATAGCTTGAAGATCAGCTTGAGGATTCCAATCAGAGTCATAAAGAACAACAATATCAGCCGATGTCAAATTTATTCCTAGTCCACCAGCCCTTGTTGTTAACAAAAAGATAAACTTATCAGAATCTGGACTGTTGTAGTCATCAATAGCAGATATTCTCTCTTCATGAGAAGTGGAACCGTCAATTCGACAATACTCGTAATCTCTCAAATAACAATAATCCTCAAGAATATCTAAAACACGACTCATTTGACTGAAAATTAAAACTCTAGAACCCTTTTCTTTCATCCTTTTCAGTAATTTATCTAAAACAACCATCTTACCTGAGTTATATACTAGATGTTCATCTGTTGTATATGGTGGTCCTGGTTCTGCTCCTTCAAAAAGATATGGATGATTGCAACATTTTCTCAACTGCATAACAATATTCAATAAACGAGTTTTACCTTCACGTTTTCCTATAACACCATTCACGGCATCTATGTCCTTTTCTAATAGTTTCTGGTACCATTTAATTTGCATTTCTGACATTCCAACATAAAGATTCAATTCCTTCTTAGGTAGCAAGGATTTCTCAACATCTGCTTTGACCCTTCTTAATAAGAAAGGCCTTAGCACTTTATGTAGTTGTTGTACAACAACATCTTGATCATCCTCTTGGTTTTCAAACCATTGATCAAAAATTTCAGAGTCACCAAAGATATCTGGTAGGATGAAATTTAACAAAGCCCAAAGTTCATGTAAATTATTTTGCAAAGGTGTACCAGTGATTAGAAGTCTATTTTTGGAGTAAAAGAGCCTTATAATCTGAGAGAGTGCACTTGCTTCATTTTTAATACGATGTGCTTCATCAACAATGATATATTGCCATGCAATTTTCTTTAAAGAGGTCTTTTCTTTTATGACCATTTCAAAAGATGTAACCAAAACATCAAAATCTGCTTCTAGAATAGTATTCTTTACAAGCTCTGCTCTTTCCTCTTTAGTCCCTTGGAGAACAACAACATTTACATCTGCAGTCCATCTAGCAAATTCTCTTCTCCAATTGTCTAATGTAGATTTGGGTACAATAATAATGAACGGGCCATCTATCCCTTTATTGTATCTCAAATAACCTAAAAATGCTATTGTTTGTAAAGTTTTACCTAATCCCATCTCATCAGCAAGGATACCTGAAAGACTATTTTCATGTAACGAAATTAACCAATTCAAACCTTGGATTTGATATTCTCTTAGTTGGCCATTGACGTATTTTGGTGACTCTGTTAGAACTATTGTTTCCTCTTCGTGCTCTTCATCTTCGATCAGTTCTGCATCTTCCTCTTTTTCAGTTTTTCTACGACGTGAAGCTGTTTTTTTCTTTGATACTGACTTAGATTCAGAGTCAAGCTGTCTCAGTAATTTCTTAATATTTGGATCCCTTGACGAACGTAGATCAATAAAATGACGGAAAACATCCGTTAAACCCAACAAGTGTCTAAATCTTTTGATAGTTTCATGTCTGTCCTTTAATTTTTCAACTTTTGCATCATTCTGCAATAAATACCTAAGCTTTCTCTGTTCATGAGTTTCCCCCTTTGCCTTTAAATGTTAGTTTATCGGTCAAAATTTATCCCAGACGGGTTTGGCTTTACGCCCCCTCCCCTGATTTATAACAACTAATTTTGTGTATCAACTCACCATATTAATTTAATGTAACACAATACTTCACCTAAATGTGGAGTCGAAAATGAGATCGTGATCTGCTGGATCAATTTAGTTTCCTATCAAAGACTAAAAACTAGAGTTCTCTTAATGACAACAACCAGTCAATATATAACTCTTAAAAGGTTCTAAACACTATTTTTGCATAAGGCAGAAAATTTTGGAGATCCCGAAAAATGAAATTGTTTATAACGAAAGTAAAAACTCAAGTTTTTTTTTTTTTTTTTTTTTTTTTTTCCGCGTTTGTAAGGGCAACATACGGTATACCTCAAATGTTCATCTGCCGCAGATTGAAATAGAAATAGCAAGAAAGGTGTGTAGAAAAATTTCCTTAAATTGATATTTATTGAGTGTATTATGTGAGTTATGGATCCTAAAAATCCCGTTACAAAGGTTTAGTAGAATGGTCTAAAAATTATTATGGCCGAGGCTGTGTCCGTATGAGTTTTCATAGTGGGATAGCGCGTCTCGTTTTGAGGCAAGAAAAAAAAAAAAAAATTAAAAGTATAAACCCATCAGAGTTGAAGGAATTTGCAAAATATCTAGACTAACCAAAAACTAAGAGTAAAATATTCATATGTATACTCGTTGTGACTGTATTTTTTAGGAGAAGTAGAATAGATCGTTAATGTCGCAAGAAGATGAGGCCAGGGCATTTCACTATGCGGTTTATGAAGCAGCGAAGCTTGTACCGTATGGGAAGGTTACTTCCTATGGTCATATTGCCAAATTAATATATAAACCAAGGAATCCGAGACAAGTGGGTCAGGCACTGAAGTTTTTACCAGCAGCAGAAGCGCAATCTGACTATCCCTACAGTGTAGCTAACGTCCCCTGGTGGAGAGTGGTATCAAGTGCAGGAGTAATATCGCCAAGAAGTCAAACTTCTGTTGAGTTACAAGCTCAAATCTTGCGATCAGAGGGTGTTATAGTTAGTGACAGTAACAAAATCTCGCTAACAGAATTCGGATGGTTTCCTGAAACTGAATTTGATGACTACGATTAGAATGAATAGTGATACATGTATATATTATATTACTTTCTCTGTCTGGATTGAGTATTTCTTTTTTTGGATCTGTATTGCTTTCTGCCTGACTTATTGTCATTCTCATTTAATATTTTCATTTGATTTTGAACTTTACGACTCTCTTCCTCCCACCATTGAGCAAATTCTTCCTCTTGTTGAATTTCCGCAAGACTTTTTCTTTCTAGTTTTTTGACTTCTGTTTCATATAATTTATGCTCTTCTTCATGAATAATACCTTTCAAGGAAGGTCCAACTGTCTCAGATATAACCGCATCTTCTTGTGCAGCTAATAGTGATGGTGACTTTGACTCTGAGGTTTTGTTGACCGACTGAATTTTCCATGGGGAACCATTTTTAGATATTTCAGTGACAGTATCTGTTTCACTTTTGAACAATTTCTTTCTCTCTTTCTGAGATAATCTTGGATTTGAGTTAAAATTAGACTTTACGCTTGAAGATATATCAGGAAACAATTGTTTTCCGTTGGTTGAAGATGGTACCTCATTGATGAAAGAGGATGATGATAAAGGACTACTGTTATTAGCCCAGTTTGAAAAAGAGCTTAGTGCACTGGACGACCTTGCATAATTGATATCTGGCCATGAGTTATCAAAAGAAGCATCAGCTGATCCGAATGATTTGGCTGGAACTGGGATTGGAAGTGACTTAATTGGAGTCGAACCCTTATATACCATTGGAGTCGAAACTAATATCGAGGTATTAGACGAGGAATTTCTTCTACTTGAAGAAGACTTGCGACGTCTAGAATTAACAACTAATTGAAACTCATCGTCTTCAAACTCAATTGCTGAAGAGTCAGCAAGACTTGTTTTTCTGCTTTGTGGAGCTGAAATTGTGACTGATTTCTTCTTATCAATAGCTAAAGGTGGAGGAGCAATAGAATTCTTGCTTTTCTTTGGTTGAAGTCTTGGTGATTTAGTCAATTCTTTCTTTGATATATCAAATAATGGAACAAAATTATCACTTTCAAGAAAATAATCATTGAATTTCCTTAACTCTTTCAAGAATTCATTTATCAGATTGTCACTATTACCATCATACCACGTCGGTTGTCTTTCTTCAACTTTAATCTTATTAACTCTATTTAGCCATTTACAATAATTATCAACTCTTTTTATCACTTCAGACGATAACAATTCATGATAATTTGGGTCAAATAAAAATGGCTCAATATTATTATAGATGAACCAATGACATTCGCCAATTAATTTTTGACAACTAAAATGATCTGCATGGTGCAAAATTAGTAGAACATTATCATGATCAATAAAATCCTTGATCATGAGTTGACAAAAGTCCTTCAAACCAAATAATAGTAACTCATCGCTCAGTTCGATCAATTCAAATTGTAAATTAACAAACTCAGAAATATCTTTTATTTCATGCATAGAGTCAAATAATGACAACTGTTCATGACCATAAATATAATTCAGTGCAATTATAAAGACATCTTTTCTCCTATGTTTAAACTCTAAGACTTTAAATTCGCTGCAGTCCCATCTCAGTGAGAGTAATGTTTCAAAATATGCATTTCTTGCACTTAATATGAAGGAACAACATTCAATCTCCTCATCATCCTGCAGTAGAATCTTAGTATCATTTTTGAAGTTGTCAAATTTCCTAAATTGTTCAAAAAGATTGTAAGAAGGTCTATGAAAATCATCAATTAGTTTAAACTTTTCGAGCACTAATAATGTCTGACTTTTTACTTCCCTTAGTATTGGATTAAGATTGGATTCTATCTCCCAGGGCTTCAATAATTGTCCACTATATAGTAAATGGACAATAATAAGGAGCGTATGTACATGCATATTTTTCACCTTTATGATTCCTCTTTCGTCAACAGGTTCAAATTTAATATCATCTATTTGAACAGATTGTGAAAAGATATGTTCAAAGTCTCTGATAAAAAAAAGAACTGAACTGTGTATTCCGATAAAACAATCATCAATATTGAACTTGAGATCGTAATTTTTCCCTGACCCGAAATCATTAGTGTTTAAGTACCACTTTAAGTCATTTTGACTGAGTAACTTGTCAAAACCAGTAGAATTAAATAACTGAAAGGTATTTCTAATATCCTGATATGAAATCCATCTATTTTTATATGAATTCAAAATAGGATCAAAATTCTCATCATCATTCTCTTCTATTTTGAATTTTCTTTCAAATTTATTCAATATTTCCTCATCCTTGGATTCGAAACGTGGTTTATGTAAAAAGCTTATCATATATGTATCAGAAGAATGTGAATTCACCAATGCTAATTGCTTTCTGTTAAGCGTAGCTGGTACAAGTGGTGATAGGTACCCAATATCTATAAGAAATTCATTTTTTAGCAATTCTATAGGCAATAGATCAATATTATCTTTAATATAACCAAAAGAAGTAAATAAGGAGTCACAGGAGACTTTTACAACTTTTGAGATCTTCTCCATTTTACTGAACTTAAAATCAGCTATTCCAGATCTTCTATTGACTCTCTTGTAGACACAGCCTGATTTGGTACAAATAATAACTGAGCCATCATTACCAATATCCACATCAGTACATTTTAAATGATTACTTCTTGGGCTCCAGATGTTATTGTACTTGATACTGGATCCTTTAGAGAATATATCGACTCCAAAACTTGAAACGGTACCATCATTATATAAGATACCAATTTTAGTGGATACTTTTGCAACGAGTTTAACAACAGATCTCATCTTCGAAAATTTTGCTGGTCTAAAGAATTTAAACTCATTGTTCAAGGATTTGTAAAGTGGTATCTGGAACCGTAGATGATTACTATTTATCAGTATATGACACTCACCACCATCTAGTAGAACGATAGTAGAGTCATCAGTGGCAATAACTTGTCTGATTAGATTGTTAAACTCTATTTTACGAGGAACCTGGACCATACCCTTAGCCTTACCAAATTTAATAGGCTCTCCAGTACTAATGAAATCCATCTGTCCAATATTTAAACCCCATAGTATTAGCGAATTACCAAAATAAGCAGCGCTATGAATTTTTGAGCAGGCAATACCTTGGATCTTTAGCTTTTTTAGGGCATGTAACACTCTCCTTGGTTCATTAGAATATTTATCAATCTTCTCTTTGTTCTGTTCAGTATGATATCCTAATTCGTAATAGTTATTCAACCCCCAAGAATAGACTTCACCCTCAGCTGTCAAAGCCAGTGTATGATCATCACTTAAGGCAACATCTATTACGTGATCATCAGCAAAGTACTCCAAGTGAGTAAAGCGATAATTAGGTAAGGAAGAATTATGGCCCAATCTTCCCCTTGAAGGATTACCAGCTATTAAGATATTATTTTTAATTTCATTTGTTAATATTATGGAATGATTTTTAGATAGTTTGATATCTTTGATTCTAGGTTTGACTAGTCTATCAGCAATGGACAAATTCGAATCATCTAATCTAAAGTTCCTTACCTCAATTTTGTATGGAGCTATCATTTTATCTATTGAATCACCAGTTCCTAAATTATTGTTAACATTCACACCAAAAGTATAAACTTCAGAACCTCCACGTTTTTCTTTATCCCACCATATCAAGTCTTTATCTTCAACTCTCAAATTGTCAAATCGCTGAGAGAAGTTGGTATCATATTTTCCTATAGAATATGGGAATATTTTCAAATTCTGATAAGAGTATTTCAGATGGTATATATCCATAGCTGACAATCCATTACGATCTTTAACTTTGATAAGGTCATAATTAAAATCAAGAAGAAGTCTCGCACATGATAATTTTCCATAATAAAGACTATAGTGTAGCCCAGTCCAGCCACTTTCATAATCAGACAAAAATACATCAAGTGAAGGGTTCCTTAATATATGCTTTAACAGATCAAATCTCCCCAATATACATATTATATGAATGATTGCACGACCAAATACGTCTCTTTTAGCAAGCTCAACCTTTGTGAGTTTTTTGAGCCTAGAGGAAATTGGTTCTGAATTAATTCCGATATTCATATTCTAGCTAACATTAGGAAGTATTGTTAAAGATGGCAAATAGCTAAGTTCTTATATTTCTCTGATTCTCGAAGAGTTCGGTGCAGATATATCATAATGTAAGTTCTTTACACGTGTTAGAGAGGCAGAACCTACAAGTTACTCAAAAAAAATGGTTCTTATATAATAACTCAACATTAGGCATACTATTGAACTCTTTCCTTAGATAATATGTTGACTAAAAGATCATTTGGCTTGTTACTCGTAGCACCAACCAATTCTAAGTTTTTAGACTTGTATTCTTTGATGTTATCAAAATATTTATCAAACAAATAAGAGGAATCTAATGGACCACCTTTAGCTTCTGGATGGAATTGAGTGGAAAAGATTGGTTTGGAAACGTGTATCATACCTTCATTAGATTGATCATTCAAGTTAACAAAATATGGCTTGAATTCAGCTGGTAAAGTTGTTGCATCAATAGCATAACCATGGTTCTGGGAAGTGATATGACATTTACCAGTTATCAAATCTAAAGCTGGAATATTATGTGCTCTGTTTCCGTATTTCAGTTTGATTGTTTTGGCACCTGCTGCTAAACCTAGCAATTGATGACCTAAACAAATACCAAAGATAGGACCATTATAAACTTCCATAGTTTTTTGTAAGTTATAGACAGTAGATGAACAATGGGTTGGATCACCTGGTCCATTTGAGATGAAGATACCATCAAAGTTATTGGCAATAGTATGTATTGGGTAATCATACGGGAAGACAGTCACTGATGCACCTCTTGAAACAAGAGATCTTAGAATATTTTCTTTAACACCACAGTCAATTACAGCAACATGATAATCACCAGTCGATGGGATATGGAAAGGAGCTTTAGTTGACACTTTATGAACTAAATTGATAGCACTTGGATCAGCAAACGCTTCATCCTCATCAGCATCATATTCTTCACCAATAGAGATTCTTGCTAGAGATGAACCTTGTTCTCTTAGGTAGGTAACGATTGATCTAGTATCAACTCCAGTGATTGCAGCAACGCCTTCCTTTTGACACCATTCACTTAAAGATTGAACAGCTGTCCAATGTGAGTATTTCAAGGCAACATCGGCAACAACAATACCAATACATTGAATATGTGGACTTTCAAAATACTTCAATAAATTATATTGATCACGAGCTTCACCAGAAGGAACACCATAGTTACCAATTAAAGGTTGAGTAAAGACCAATATTTGACCTTTATAAGATGGATCAGTCATTGATTCTGGATAACCAACTAATGAAGTAGTGAAAACAGCTTCACCACTAATATTTTTGTTTGCACCAAAAGAGTAACCACTGAAAACCGGGCCATTACGCATGGTAAGAGTAGCACGATCCAGTTTTGAAGTCGAGGTTAAAATACTTGTTGAAGCCAAAGAACGAACAAAGCTTGATCTTTGGAAAAATTTTCTAGCATTAGCAGCATTTCTAGCGAATAATGAACTCATTTTTTAAGTATATCTTGTTAAAAATTCTTCTAAATATAATTCTTTTCAGTTTTGATTAGTTTTCCAAATATGATCCGAGATGTAGTCTTGACAGGTGAAAATGGTAACAAATCTCATAAACAAGTCTTACAGATACTTTAGATTTGCTCTTTAAAAAATTTAAAGATCTATTCCTTTTTATATAAGTTTTTGAATAGATTGGAAAGTTTTTTCTTATCAGTCAAGATATTGCGAAAAAAAAAATTTTTTAACAGAAGACATATGGCAGCATAAATTAGTCATACTTACCCAACCAAAAATTACATCTAAGCAGGGCTCTACAGCAAAACTTAGGCAGATAGGCTCGAAAGCTAGGCGGAGTGCTAGGTGGAGGTGGCCCGGCCACCTTTTTTCTTTAAGGAGAAGAGAAATTACATCACCAAAATAACATGAACATTGCATTTCTTTCAGTTAATAAAGTCACAAAGAGATTGAATATGGAGTTTTTCATTCTAGAAGAATCAGTCTGACATGCAAATCGTTAAGTAAAACAATCATTCTAAACGTCAAGTTACTAAAAGGTATAACTTTCATCACTTCTAGAGTTCCAAAGAAAAAAAAAATTCCTTAAGGTACTATACATACACTCTAAAAGATTAATACTAATTCCCAAAAATCGCCACTACAGAAAGAACTTTTTTTGATAATTGTCAGCGCCACGCCCTGTCAGGGGCAGTTTATCATCAACGTTTACTCCTAACAAGAGTAAACACAGTTGACCGTCGTGAAAAGTGGAAAATCATCATAAACATCAAAAACCTTTTCTGGAAGTGGAAAAAATGAAGTTATAAACTTACCTATTCAGCAAACTGTAAACTTTCAAGTTTGTTTTAAAATGACATCAGACTGGAAATAGTTTATCTTCTTTAGAAAATCAGACATATGCTTGTCTATTTTATTTCAATATCATCCTCTGCCAATAAAGCAAACCGAAAAAATCCTTTTTTTCAAAGTTGAAAGCCCCTAATAAGTTGTGTTAGTTTTCATAGCTTCTAGAATTTTTTAATAAGTTTTGATAATTTCTAATGTCAGAAAAGCATGAATGGTTAAAATAAAAAAGGTTGTCATCAGCGGGAATCCCGAAATCTGACTCGTCATCTAAAAGGCTCATCACTTGAGAAATAGCCATCAAAACAATTAATCAAGATTCAAACTTACATTGTTGTTTTTGTTAGAAAAAAAAAAAGTTTCTTTAAATTATATGATAATTGAAATTTGTTTCAATATTTAAAGATCAGTAGCGCAGGTTTTCTAGGCCCGCTTTAAAGCAGTGTCACTCATCCTAATCAGTGCCCAGTGCTATTGCTCTTCATTTCCAAAAATAAACAACAAGTGATCATAATCACAAAAACTAAACAAACATCATTAGTAATTAATTCTAGTCAACAGAGATCAATCGGTTTATTCAAGGGTCAGTAAATGCAAAAACTTATACATCAAGGGTTATCAGCAGGTAATTCCAGCTTTGTTTTTGTAAAATCATCATAAAAATAAAAATAAAACCGATAATCAAAATGGTGAACATACCTTTAAATTTGAAAAGGAGAAAAGAGAATATTTCTATATTCCACTATTTATCTGTTAATAAAATCACTCCTAACAAAAACACATAGTGCCTATTTCTGTTCAAGTTTAAACTCCTCTACTGCATAAATCAGGTTGTAATTAATTTGAAATCAATCAATTTGTCATATACTCTAGTTTGAAAATTTTTTAATTTAATTCATCAGAGTAAAATTAGCAGTAGAAAACTTGAAATGAAATAATTCATATAGAAACATACTTTTCTCTTAAATATATAAAAAGGTTAAAAAAAATTTTCTTGTCAAAAAATTCTCGTTTTTTGTAGCAAAATCTTATGTCCGGGTTATACATTTCTGCTTATATCAGCAATTAGGGCACGGCCACATTGAGCAAAAGAGGTGTTTGGATGTTAGATCTTTAATATTTTCAAAGTAAACAGCAAAATTTATAGTTGAAGTAAACTTGAAGTCGATTTGGTTAATAATGTCATTGGTTACCCAATATTCAAGAAGTCATGTATCAACGAGACCCCAGAAGGTTCTTGAGTTAGATGTTGCTCGTCATTTGTGGTCGAAGAGACAGGGCAATTCAATTAATGATCCGGAATATCTATTCAAATTGAATCTCTCATCTATATCAACTGATGTTATTAAGATAAATCAACATTCTGTTCCTAATAGGATCAATTACAGAGTCCTTAATGACAACTGCTCTATTGAATTCATCCCGATTGCTTTTAATAACAACTTTAATATCAAATTAAGAACTTTAAGAGTCAACTTACCTGATGGTATTAGACCAAATTGTTTGGCGGTTAATCATTCTACAAGGAATGATGAGACATCAGTAATAGCGAATTTAATTACAGATAATGGGCTATTGATTACACTTATTTTAAAACTATCTGACTTTGTCGAGAATTCATCATCTATAAGCTCATCAAATTATCAAGAATGGAGTAAGATCTCAAACCCCTATGGATTCAATATTAGAAAACCACAAATACTATACTCTTATTCTTATGATTATACTATTGTTTTGCTTAAAGATGGTGGTATAATTGGATTGCAAAGAAAAGACGATTTTTCTTTTGAGCCAATAGTTTATAGTGATAATTCTTATTTCGAGAGTTTGAGCACCTTACTTAAACCATGGTCAAATAAAAGTAATTTTAATGGCGAGCCAGAATTATCCATTAAAACTGTCATTGACGCTGTTCATTGTGATGACTACTTGTTATCTGTCACCATTAATAGGAAACTTCGTATTTGGTCAATCTCTAAGCAGAGTTTGGTACTAGAGAAAAATCTAGCGGAGTATATATCATCAAATTCAATCACAACAAAAAAACCATTTTTTGACTCCACACCTACAAAATTACTTGATCTCTTTACCACAGAAATATCAGGAAAGCAATTTATTTACCTTTCAGTATTTTTACCATTTGGAAATGGTATATTCAAAATATTTCAATTGGATGTAAACTCTGGAATTGATATCATCGACCTTGGTTCGCATTTTGAATTCTCAGCCAATTTACCAAATACAATTGCCATATGGCAAGTCTCTGATTTCAAATTCGTTCAAATAGGTAAAGATTCAAATACTTTTAACCTATGGGTATTATGGAAGAGTAATACATCTTCTATTATTCAGGTTTTGAAAATCAAAGAAAATTCAGATGCTGAGTGGGTTTCAGTAAACCAACCAACTATAGATAATGTGCCGCATAAGAAATCAAATAGCGAGACATGGTCAGAATTCTATAGTCGTAAAATCTTTCAAAGTTCTATTTATTCAAACAAAATACTTGAAACAGTGTTACCAATCTTTGAGAGACATTTTGTCAATCAGGATTCTGAAGATATTGACATACTAGAAGATTTATCATTACTTGACAGGGTTTCAAGATCTGTTGGTAGATCAGTAAGATCTGACGAGAATTATGAGCTTACTTTGGAGAATCAATGGTTAAGATTTGATACACTTTGTCAGGAGTTTAAGAAGCAGTCTGATGAACCGTTGAAATTTTTCATTGAAGATGAATCAAGTATAATATTGATTATCAATAAGGACCAATTTTCAATTGTTAGAGAAATATCACAAGTTGAATTCTTGAGTCTCAACAAGCATATTCCAAACTCATCGAGTGATCTTAGTGCTCATTTGAGGTTTTTAAATATAATCTCTGAATTCAGAAAATCAATATCTAGAGAAGTGTTGGATAAAGTCAAGAACTCATTTGTCAGATTCATCCAAACTGTTAATTCTGATAAATCTATAAACGAAACTTTTACAATAATTTACGAAAAAGAGTTAAACAACAAATTTAATTCAAATAATTTAGCGACACTAGTTGAGGAGCTTTCAAACTTCAAAGACATATTCAAACTAATTTCAGATTTAGTGAATTTCCAACACCCTGTTGTTGATGAGTTTAGAAGACCACTTACAAAATCCAAATTAACCACGATTGGTATCTCAGCTTTGATAAGGACCACAAAAGAATTAGTACAAACAAATTCTAATATTTTATTTGATCTTTTAATCCTATTACTTGTTTTGGAGTTTGAGAAAAAAGATCAGGTGAATATACATATGTCAAATATTCTATCATTGTTCCGAAACTATTATATTGTTACTACAACTTTTGAAACTAATTTTAGTGTTGTGACTAATAGACTGGAGATTGATGAAATTGCAGTCGAATCAAACAACTTATTTGCTAAAATTATCACTAAAAGATTCCCTGACGGTTTCCAATTTACTATTAATAATTTAATAGAATTCATTAACAACGACATTTTTCCATTTCTAAACACAAATGGATTTCAATATGCAATTGGTTCTACTTTGATTGCAACTGGGAACTCTCACATATTGTATGAACAATATTTGAACTTCTTTGATACTTCACCAGTATTTGAATTACTCAAAGCTGTTATTTTCTTTAAAAGTAACCAACCTTTAAAATCGGCAAAAATTTTCATTAAGAGCGCATTGGAAATATCAAGATATAGACTAAGCAATGAAGAAAAACTTATTTTTCAACAAATTGATGATTTTACAGTATTTTTCCATACGCTTTTATCGAAATATTATTTGAATTTAGCAATTCTATTTTTGAATAACTTTTATTTTGACCAAGCTTTAGAATTCATCAACCTTTCTATTACAAACAATTTTAATGATAATTTTGATAATAAATATCTGGAACAAAAACATTATACATTATTTACTATTGCAATTGAGAGAGCAGATTTTCAAATTGCGAAAATCTCGTTAAATAATATCAAAGATTCTAAGTTAAAAGAGGAAGCTTTGAATAAGTTAATCTATACCTTATATAAGACACGTTTTATTAGAAAGATCAATGATTTTAATTTTATAAAAGATCAGTCATTAGTTGATTCATTACTATTAAAAAAAGCACAATCATACACAAAGGATCTCAAAAAATCCTTATTCTTCTTCAAAGTTCTTTATTCATTCAGGTTGAGTAATAAGAACTATAGAGGTTCAGTTGAAGCATTACACGAATTCATTACAAAATTTAGAAATGACTATAAAGATGACGAATCATTTTTATTAACAGTTGCTGATTTGTATGCAGTAAATCTTAACCTTTTATCCACACTAGTTAAAGATGATCAATGGATAATTACACATCTAAATGATGAAGAAGATGAAGTATTAAGTTATGATGATCTAAAGGAAGAATATCAAACTCTGGTAAACGGATTTAATGGTGATTTGAGACTAAAATATGAGTCATCGTGAGTTCTATAATTGAAAAGGTACGGTCAACCTCTATTTATTGTATTACCACTCCCTTTTGTATGAGATTCAGTAAATTCATCCCATTCTCTTTTTTTATAAATCTCTCTATCATTTTTTTCATAATCGTCCTCATCTGAACTATCTTCATTCTCTTGAGTATTTGAAACCATGCCACCATTAGCTAGTTCTTGCTCCAAGAAATCTTCAACTGTCATTGTCGGGAGATACTGACCTGTACCGAATACCTTGTTCTTTAAATCTGCTCTTTTAACAATAGTAAAAGGTTTCAAAATTTTACCTTCTTTTGATAATAAGGCAGTATTAACAGTTTCTAGTCTTTCTGTAAAGTTAGTAGGGTCTCTAGATCGTTGTCTATCATCTTCAATAACAGGTGTGATTTTAGGTTCTGGTATATTTTCTAAAATCTCCAGTTCTTGTGTAATAAACCTTATGTTATCAAAAGATTTTAGAGCAAATAATTCCAATTGATGAGCATAAAGGGATCGTATAACATCTTCATCAGCATTTTGATATTCGTTTTCATCTGATTCTAGTTTCTCAAGTAATATAAGCTTCTCATTTAATGATTTCTCTAATTTATAATTAGTGATTTTTTCATCTCTTCTTACTGTTGCAGTTTCATGAAGATTTTTGATTTCAAATGGGTTCTTTACAAGTTTATCAAATTTATCAATTTGAGATTTATTTAATAGGTTATAATCATTAAGCTTTCTCAAGAATTGTAGATATAGCAATATCGCTTTCTTTAGATTATTTAGCTTGACAGGCTTTATATTCTGAGTAAATAATTGAGCCAAATAGTATTCAACACTAATATATTTAATCTGCGTAGTTGTGACTTCATCAATAGATTCATTAGTACTGAATAGAGCAGTATGATCAATCAAGTTCTTGATATCCAACAAATTTTGAGTCAATTCAACCAATCTGTTTTGGAACTCATCTGAATCTTTCCGAATAACTACTTCTTCTAGATCGTGAAACTCTTGCAACGACTCCTCGAATAACTCTTTTAATGACCTCGTATGATCATTCATCTGCTTTTTAATGGACTAGTTCAAGCCGAACCTTTTTTTTTGCCCTTCGCGATTTAAAAGGAGGTTAGGTACAACTTACAGCCATTAACTACAACAACAATGTCAGAATGTAAGTTTTAAGTCCAATTGCTCAAGTCCTGTATTAACTGAATAGATCCTCCTGTTTATTATAATAAAGATAGCGATTCTTTTGCGTTTTCTACTGCTAGAACACGTTGGGTTAAGATTATTCAGGATGCTGTAGATGATGTTAATAGTACATTGAAGGCATCTGATGATGATGAATTTAGAAAAGAAGGTGAAGTTATTGCTAAACAACTATCTCAATTGAAGACAGATGTTGAATCTGATCATGAAGTTAAGCTTTTCGGTGATAAATCCATAAAGGCATATGAGTCTTTTGATAGAGCTCTTGCAGGTAAGAATTATACTTGGTTAACAGGCCCTTGGCTATTATTGGAGAATTATTTGTATCGCTATATCAATTATTTTTTTCAAAAATCTACATTATGGTTCAACTATGACCTGTTTGATAATTTAAAGAGAAGTTCTTTTGAATCATCAGTAGATGGAGTTAGTGAGTTGGCTATTCGTTATTATCAGTTGACTCATGAAATTGGTGCAAGAGACGTTGATGATGAAACTAAAGAACTTCTGTTCAGAGAATTTACGGAAATTTCCTTATGGGGTAATGCAACTGATTTATCATTATTAGCTACTGCAACTTTAGATGATATTAAATCAATTCAAGGTGCTGATGCTAGAAAAAAGTCGGAAGATAAAATTTTAACAAATGATTTAACCCAAGCTTGGAAACAATTGAAAGGCTCAAAAGCAAAAAGAGTTGATTTTGTGTTGGATAATTCAGGATTTGAGTTATACACTGATTTGATTTTTGCATTATTTTTAATTGACTTGAAATTAACCAATAAGACTATTTTCCATACCAAGGATATTCCATGGATGGTCTCTGACGTCAATATTAAAGATTTCTACGTTCTTTTAAGTGATTTGAAGAATACCAAAGTCTTCCCAAATCATAGAAAAGAAATTGATTATTTGGTCAATAAGATTGAATATTATAATAATAATGGTACTCTTTCAGTACAAACATCGCCTTTCTGGACATTAGATAAGGACTTTTATGAGCTTACTCCTACAGAGACCGAGTTTGGTGGAGCTGAATTATACAAAGATTTATTAAACTCATCATTGGTTATTTTCAAAGGTGATATGAATTATAGAAAACTAACTGGAGATAAAAGATGGAAATCAACAAATCCATTCATTAAATCCATTGGTCCATTGTCCTCTCAAGGTCTTAAAATATTATCATTAAGAACAGTTAAAGCTGATGTTTTAGTTGGATTACCAGAAGGTTTATATGAAAAAATCAGTGAAGAATGGGGGAAAACCAATGAAAATAAGTTGAGCTGGTTATATAGTGGAAAGTACGCGGTAATCAGTTACTCTAACGGTGATAGATAGAAGATATTATACAGTTGTTTTCTATATATGCTCGTTAGTATACTTATTGGTTAGTTGTAGGTGGTATAATAAACGGTGGCACAAAGGGTACAAATGGTATTATTGGAACATTTGAGCCAGGCTTTTGTGGTAATGACCCTAGATTTTGTCTTTTAGAAGGATCCTCTAAGTCAGTTTGAGATCTCTTTACGCCACGTTTTTCGAATTCTTCATCTAAAAAAGTATCAATCTTTTTACTTAATTCTTTATTTGGCTTTAATTGATCCAAGAAAATATCTTCTTTACCACAATTTGGACATACAAAATCAGACTCCAATAATAAATCCTCAATTGAATTCTTAGAATAATTCTTAAAACAACATGGTGTAGTTACAGGATCTCTTAAAACTCTACCAGTTATAGGATCTTTCAACTCGTTATCAATATCTCTGATATCATTAATTAATTCGTTAGTTTTATTGACTCTTTTTTTATAAGACTCCCATGCTTTTTCATCTGCAACCTGCACAACATATTTACCTTCCTCAGTCATCATATAACTCTTTGAAGAATCATCATCGGGTTTTTCAACAGTTTTCAAATAAGTTTTTGGGATACCAGTTGTTCTTTTAATTCTTTTACCTTCCCAGTTTGGATCATCGTTGGTAGGACAGTTTTTGATCCAATGATCTTTACTACCACATCTATAACACATATAACCTGGTGGTGGAACATCATCAGGATTTGCAGCAGTCGTCGTTTGTTTATTATAAACAGGTGTAGCTGAAGACATGACTTGTTGAGTTTGTTTCCATTGGTCATCCTGATTAGCAAACATTTGGTTGATACGCTCTTCTTCCGTCAAAGCAGCAGGTTCATCACTCGTATGTTGAATATTATTTGAATTATTCGTATTTAACGTTATTTTGGTAATTCTTGGTTTACCCGTAACATATCTTACAGCGGTACCTTTACCATTTCTAGCTGGTGGAGACCTTCTCGCTATGACGGATGTTGAACGAGGTATAACGACCGTATCATCCGTATATTCTTCATTGGTATCATTATTATAAATTCGTAAATCAAATCCAGTACCATCACCTAATCTATTCTCTGCTATAATTTCCTTTTTTAAATCAAACACAGTGATACCAGTACCGTCAAATAGGATTCTGGATGTAGTCTTTTGAGATCTAAACTTATAAAATATAGTAGAAGACATAGCTGTTCACTAAGTTGTAGCTGATGTACTCTTGCAAAAATACAACCCAGCTATAATATTATATTCCGGGTAATACAGTTTCTGCCCCAAAATTGCCATTCAGAAAATACATGAGAAATGAATCCTTTATATAGAGAGGTTCAAATTCCCTTTGAAAAGGAAAGAAGATTAAATGAGTAACTCGGGATATTATGAATTGTATAGAAGAAGCACGTAGGTAGGATTGTAGGGCCCGTTTTATATTAGGAACATTGTACTGACTCTCATAGATTGGGCACTTCATTAACAGATGCTCTTGATACACTGATCTCGTATGTTATTTTGATGTCAGTCAGAGGCTCATAAATTAACTTATTAGGGATCAAAGGATCCAACCACAGTTGGCTATGAGAATATTAACAAATGTGAGTGTGAGTTTGCGTTTTGTGGTTGAGTACTAATATTGGAAGTTTGATAGAGTGATCTCCGACTCATTGAAAGAGAATGTCAAATCTAAGCTAAGTTTCAAAGTATGTATCAAAATATGTCTATAGTGGGATCAATTTGTTAATTTTGTCTAGGGTCATTTACATACCTATAGATTTTGTGATGATGTATGGACTTTTGTTATTAAAGATGTCAATGTCAAGCTAGATCAGAATGAAACAATAACTGCAGATAAAATAAGAATTGTTGCCTGTAATTCAAAGAAGGCAGGTGATGTCTAGTTTCCTTTTACTTGTATTCTAATTCATTACTGTATTTTATAATTTTGATAAATATAATGATATTATGCATATAGTAGAATAACCCATTGGACGACCTGGTTGAAAATGCTGGACTGAAATAATTTTGAGCGTATTGCTTAAAGACAAGGATCATCACAAAAGGTTAGCGGTCTAAATCTACTAGCTACTATTTTGCTTTAGAACAAGATAGTAATTTGATGAACAGGTGTTGTCTTTATCAAATTCTTCCAGGAATTTTTCCCAAATAAAATATTCTAATCATAAACAAGTAACGTATTTGATCAAGAAGGAAAAGAGAGATGAGTTCATATCCAACTCATTTCAATGCTGCTCAATTCAATTTCAATAAATGGGATTTAGATTCCATTAAAGTAAGTGGGCTAATAAAATTAGCTGTTGGCAATAGTAACTAATGGTTTAGCATCAAACTCCATATCTTCATCACAAGATAACGAATATCAAGCCAGTTAGGGAATTTTTGAATTTTAACAAGTTCAAGGCACCAACTGGAGTGAACGGCTGGAGAACACGTGTTTTTGGTAATATCAATTATTTTAACTCCAACTATTTAATTATAATAATCATCATAGCAGTTGTTTTACTTTTCCAAAATTTTTACCTACTGTTAGCCTGGCTGATTTTGTCATTAGGATTATATGTATTGAATAGATACGAACTAGATGAAGTGAGACTATTCCAACGCAATTTCAGAATTAACAAGAATTATATTTATATTCTTCTTTTAGGAACAACATTGCCATTAATAATATTTTCTAGTCCTATTAGCACTATACTTTCTCTGTTAACAATCTCAGGCGCTATTGTTATCACCCATGCCTCAATACTTGATAATCAAATAGAAACTAGTTTCAATGAAAGTGTTGTTTAGATTAATATATATGTGTTGTAATATGGTGGATCATTATATAAAGCTTTACCGTGTCTGATTATCTGAGAAATGCAATACTGAAGCAATTAGAGGCGGTTTAAAGTATTTCCACTGTAGATTTGAAATTGTCAAAATCACTAAAGATACGAATTCGAATCGAGGAGAAGATATCAAAGCACCAAGAAAAGCTACTTCTCCAACATTACATATAGAGGTATGCACTAGAATGAGTCTCGGGTTAAATCCGGTCATTGCCCTAACAAAGCTTTTCTAAACATATAAATCAAAAGTGCCCAGGGGTCTTCACGTCATTGGATTTTTGCTTCAAACGTACCTTTAGTAGTGTTAATTGAGCTCAAGGAAGAATAGAACCAGGGCCCTCAACGTTATCGACAAACAGTAAAGTTGGATGTTCTTACCACTTGTTTTTTTTGGCAAAATACAATCCGGCTCAGGTCCGGTTAATACCTCTGGACTACATGTCCGCTAAATAGTCCGCGAACTCGTCTATGACTCCAGTCAATGCTGGGAGCTGCTCTCCGACCTAGCTACAGACTAAAATTACTTCTAGGCAATTAAAGCTAGTATTCAACTTCAGGTTACCGTTATTTCCTTTTTTTTTTAAAAAGATATATTTGAAATTTGCCTTTCTATTTATATTTGTTGATCAAAAACTATTTACTTAATATCATGTATCGTTATGTATGGTTATATCATAAACAAGTAGATGACAAATGTATGCTTCTAAATTAGCACGTAAAGTTATAAAGTTCATGGTTCAAGTACTGCTTCGTTATTTAAGATAGTAAAGAATTATTTAAGATAGTAAAAAATTTATACGTAGATCGAAAGAACGTATCAGAAAAGATCGCGTGTATCAGATGACTGTTTGAAAATCTTGAAGCTACTCACTAAAAATTCAATGACAGATTGAAGAAGTGGATTTTTTGAAATAAATTATTACACCAGCCCATAGCAGAGCCATTACTAAATACATACAGGAATAAGAATAATACGTAATATCTCAATTTCATAGTTGACTGATAGCTGATGGACTGCTTTCGTTTTGGGTTAGCTTCTTGGTCTGAGCAGCACATCATTCGGTTGATGCACCACGTTATACGCTCTTTTTTTTTTTTTGCTCTGGAAAATTATATAAAAAACGGCCCTTCCACCATTCTTGTCCCCTGTTTTGATATTAATTAATTTACATAATGGGTGTCAAAGATATTTTAAAAAGAAAAACTGGTGTTATCTTTGGTGACGATGTTAAGGCATTGTTCGACTACGCACAAAAAGAAGGCTTTGCCATTCCTGCTATCAACGTAACTTCATCTTCAACAGTAGTTGCTGCTTTAGAGGCTGCAAGAGACAATGATGCTCCAATTATTTTACAAGTCTCCCAAGGTGGTGCTGCTTACTTCGCTGGAAAAGGTGTAAAAAATACCAACCAAGAAGCCTCAATTGCTGGTGCCATAGCTGCTGCTCACTATATAAGATCAATTGCTCCAACTTATCAAATCCCAGTTGTTTTACACACTGATCATTGTGCTAAGAAATTGTTGCCATGGTTTGATGGTTTATTAGCTGAAGATGAAGCTTACTACAAGGCTCATGGCGAACCACTATTCTCATCCCATATGTTGGATCTTTCCGAAGAAACTGATGACGAAAACATTGCAACCTGTGTTAAATATTTCAAGAGAGCTGCTAAGATTGAACAATGGTTAGAAATGGAAATTGGTATCACTGGTGGTGAAGAAGATGGTGTCAACAATGAACACGTTGAAAAGGATTCGCTATATACCTCACCAGAAACCGTTTACAAAGTTTATGAAGCCTTATCTCCAATTGACTCTAAATTTTCAATTGCTGCCGCTTTCGGTAACGTCCATGGTGTTTACAAGCCAGGTAATGTCCAATTGAGACCAGAAATCTTGGGTGATCATCAAGCTTATGCTAGAAAGGAAACAGGCTCAAATAAAACTCATCCATTATACTTGGTCTTCCATGGAGGTTCAGGTTCAACACAACAAGAATTTGATACTGCTATTAAGAATGGTGTTGTAAAAGTCAATTTAGATACCGATTGTCAATACGCTTACTTAACTGGTATTAGAGATTATGTTTTGAACAAGAAAGACTACATCTTATCACAAGTTGGTAACCCAGATGGTGAAGATAAACCAAACAAAAAATACTTTGATCCAAGAGTCTGGGTCAGAGAAGGTGAAAAGACTATGAGTGCAAGAATTAGTGAAGCTTTGGACATCTTCCACACCAAAAATCAATTGTAATGAATAAATTATTCGTAGAGGTTTAATATAATATATATTTCCTTTTGGCTTTTTAGTAGTAACAAGTGCGGGTTTCCTTTCAGCCTTTCTTCGTGTCAGGGTAATTTTTTTATACGGAGAATATCAATTCAATAAAGGAAGATCACAATTGAAGATCTATTTCCATTTCAGGAAGTAATAAGGCCCTTAAAAATTGTACTGATCAGTAGAGATTATAGGGAATCACTGGTAATATTCTTTTTCTAAAGGTTCTCCTTACAAGTATAAAATTTGTTTCAATTAAGTAAAGCTTTTTGTTCAAAAATTTGTTCAAGAAAATACGTGTTACCCGCTGTCATGCTTATGAAATTTTCGTCGACAAATTTTCCAATAATGTGACATCTTTTATACAAGGAAACAAAAGATTAAATAACCAAAAATCTAGATCAAGATTCTTTTGGGGGTTTACAGTTTCAATATTGTGATTGTGAGTTTAATAAAAAGAAACTAAATTTCAAAAAGAGAGTAGAATCTGTTAATAAAGTTCTTTCCCATAATTTGAGTGTAATTTTTTTTTGCCAGTTGCCATTCTTCATATTTGATCATTTTAATCAATCAATTGAGCTTACTTTATATTGAAGCTTGAACTATATAAAGAAGGTGTTTTATACTAGAAAAAAAAAATCATTTGCAAATTAGAGAGAAATTATCGAAAATTTATTCAGAATCATACAACCATAATATACATACATACATAAAAAAATGTCAGAAACTACAACACAGAAACAGTTTAGAAGACAAAGGGGCGGTTTTAAAAACCAATCCAAAAGGTTCAATAATACTTCAGATTCGAAACTAAATAATGGAGTCAAATCTAAAATATCTACGTTAAATGAACTATTTCCTGATTGGTCGAATGAGGATTTAGTCGATTTAGTTAGTGAATATGACGAACTAGAAATAATTATTGAAAAGATCACAACTGGCGCTGTTAGTAAATGGGATGAAGTCAAAAAACCGTCTAAAAAAGAGAAACAACAACAATTGGACGATGAAAAAGTGATAAATAGAGAAAATGGCCAAAGTCATCATCATAAACAACCAAAGGAGCATAAACCAAGAGCGTCTAAACCTTCTGGTAAGAAATCAGAAAGAGCTGCCAAAGACCCAATTCAATCAACTTCCACAAGTGCGCCTAAAAGTACTACTTCGGCTATACCATCTGGCTCTTCAACTTGGGCATCAGCTTTAGCTGAGAAACCTAAGTTAGTTAACAAACCAGATGAACCAAAAGAAGAACAACCTCAGCAAGAAGAACAACAACCCCAACCTGAAAAAGAAAAAGAACAACCGAAACAACAAAAACTACAAGAGAAGCCAAAGCAACCTAAAGCTGTTGAAGTTCCATCAGGTTCTTCCAAATCATGGGCTGCTATTGCGACTCCACCAGCTTCAAAGAAGAAAGCTCCAAAACCTCAAACTTCAACAGAAGCTGACAAACCTCAAACTGTTGAAGAAGTCACTAATGCTGTTGAACAGGTTACTATTGAAGATTTTCAGCAAGAAACTGTCGTTCAAGTTTCTGAACCAAGTGTTCAACCAGAAACAGTTTTAGCACAACTAGGATCTGAAGATGTTGAGAAATCTCAACCTCATAGAGCTCAAAGAAGATTGCAACAAGATGCTCCTGTTGTTTTGCCAAGCTCTGCTAACAGAGGTAGTAATGTTGGTGGTATTTCGTTTGGTTCTTCTTTATTATCTGAAGAAGAAAAACCAGCGACTCAACAAAAACAGTCACAACAGTCACAACAACATCATTACAGTAATAACTTGTATAATCAACCTCAACAACAGCAGCAACAATCTCAACAATCTCAACAACAACAATTAACTCGTCAATATCAAAACCAAACTCAGTCACAGAATAATTTGTACATTCAACAAGCTCAGGCCCAAGCTCAGGCCCAAGCTCAAGCTCATCAACAATATCCATCTCAAGCCCCAGCTCAAGTACAAACTCAGCAACAACAAGCTCCATCTGCTATCCCAAAGGGTTATGAACAATATTATGGTTATCAATCTCATCTACCTGCCTATAATTATGGTCTAGATTATCAATACGATCGTAACGCTTTGAATCAATACAGCAACCAACAAAGAGATTCAAGAACTAATGATCAAAATCAATCATTACAACAGCAATATCAACAATCTCCACTAGGTGTTCCACCACAAGCTGCGCAAACTCTATCTACTGACTTAAATGCTGCTTCTCCAGTAACTTCAGCTATTCAGCCAAATGCAGCATCAACTCAGCCACAACCAAACTTACCTTATCAAACTCCATTTTTCCAAAACCTTCCATATTTATATTACCCACAACAATATGCACAACAATATGCTTACCTACAACAACAATATCCACCATACAATCAAGCTCAACCAAAAGTTTATGGTGGTTATGGTGCTCCACAGCAAGGTGCCCAAGGTTCAACTCCACAATCACAACAAAGTACACAAGCACCAAACTCTCAAGCTTCTGGTGCGCAAGTTTCTGGTCAACAAGCTAATGCTGCTGCTGGTTCAAATGTTGCTAGCTCAAATGCTATTCAATCACAAGGCGATGACATTGCTTCCCAACAACAACAACAGTACTACCAACAACAACAACCAAACTATTATGGTTATGCTGGTTCAGACTATGCTCAAAACTATAGAGGTTGGTAAACTAGGCTAATAAGAATGTGTTATAGTCGAAGAAATGTTTATAATAGGATGTTAGTTGAAGTCCAATTTCGGTTTACGATATAAGAACTTATATATTTTATTAGCATTTTGTATTTTTAGATATTTTGAGGTTGTTCTATAAAATATACAAGATGTTCAGTAATAACTCAGTTTTCTTCAAAAATTTTGACTAATTCTTTTCTAAACTTTCTCGTTGAAGCTATTAAATATGAACGTTGTTTTTTTGTGTTAATCTTATAACTCTTTCTCCATCATCTGAATTTGTGGATTCGCGGGTTTATTTTCTATATGTGTCACTTTAATTATTGGTCGGATTATTTCTAAGATCATTCTCACTTAAACCGATGCCTCCACCTAGTTCTTGATATCTTTTGAAGTAAGCTTCACGTTTTTGACCAGCAAATTTTACAAGTGCAGGCCAATAAGTTTCATGATCATATTCAAAGTTCAATTTTCCTCCATAATCTTTATCTAATTGATCTATAGGTATATATTTTTCAAACGGTTCGTCAAATATGATTTTTTCTTTAGTGGTTGGGTCAATAAAGGGGTTGATTAACTTCAAAAAAGTCCATGCAACTAGTGGGATATTGGTCAATAATGCTCTTCCAAGTCTTTCAGGATAATGGGTTTGTAGGATATGTAGAACCTGATTACCAATTGAGAGTGATGGGATTTTTGATGACGTTCCCTCAACATCGTAGTGTTTAAAGTCTATCAATAAGGCTAATTTCTCTTGTCTAGAAGGCATTATATCTATGACTCTTTCTAAAGACCAAATCAAATGTTGAACCTGTCTATAAGATGATTTTGTGTTTTGACGGCCATTTTTTAAATATAAGATAGGTCTGGCCTCATTATCATAACCCAAAATTACTTGTTTTCCTGTTTTATTCTCAACATTCACTAAGTCAGCTGTTATAATATCATTATCACCACTAATACCAACTTCTCTTCTCCAAGCAATTGAACCTTTAATTCTGCTAATTGCGTCTTTAATAATCCATTTAGTGGCTCTTAAATATCTTAAAATACACTCTTTTGTAAGCCAGGCCTTCTCATGCTCAGATAATGGAAGTGTCTCTGTTGAACCCTTTTCTTTCACCGAAATTTTAAGATTGGAATCTTGGAAATACTTCAATACTTCGTTATATTTAGTTTGTTCTTCTTCAGTTAAATCTTTTGCTTCTGGTGCAGTAATTGACTCAGGTTTCTCAAAAGGAATTGACACATCAATAAGATCGTCTCTTTTAGGGTGAGCTGATTTGTCTTTTCTCCTGAACATTTTTATCACAAGAACGAAAAACTCGTTATAGTGAATTATTCACGCTTCGGGTTGGAATCAAACTTTCATTTGAGGATCCCGCGAAACGGCTTATTCACTTATTATAATTGGTTTGAATGTCAAATAGGTTTTATATCAGACTTTACCTCACAAAAGTGTGAACTACATTACTCACTGCGATTTAAAATCATGGTGAGTATGTACTAGAGGGGACTCGATATACCAAAATTAAATGAGCCGTAAGTCTATGATGACGCGTTCTATTTCATTCTTACCTCAAAAAATATTTCATATATTACTTTTCGACTTCTTTTTTCAACTTTTTTTTTTGTTCAATTATTAGATATAACCACTGTGATAACTTAAACGTGAGAATCTTGAGCTCTAGTAATTCATAATAAAGTATGAAAATTATAAAGATATTATGATATATATACAAGATTTGATGAGAACTTTAAACATTTTACAAATATAATAAATTGCGGTTTTAGCTCAGTTGGGAGAGCGTTAGACTGAAGATCTAAAGGTCCTGTGTTCGATCCACAGAAATCGCATTTTTTTTTTTGCATTTTTACCAATAATTGTAAAAACCTGTGTATTTGTTTTTATATTGATATATCACACACATTATATAGCTGAAAGTACTACGAGTGCTCTATTCACTCAAGATTTTAGCATTAATTATGAACATAGATTTGGTATATCTTTTGAGCTTCAAAAGAGTCTAATATTTATAAACTTCAAAGGTTAACTCACCTTTGTTCAAAAACTCTATTCCTTTATCTTCTTGCGTGTTGTAACTAATCTGTCTGATGTCTCTTAATAATCCTGAAAGTTTACGAGTCGATTCAACTTCTCCAAATACAGACATAATTGCTTCAAGCACTTCCACAGTAGGCACAGAGCCTAGGTTTCAAACTTGGGATTAAAAAGGCTATACAAGAGAGCAAAAATACTGGTGTTAAAGAAATGGCTCTGGAAATAGGCAAAATTATAGGTTGTAAGTTGATGTTTTTCCAGTATGTTGCTCAATTTGTAGAATATGTTCGCGACTCTTCTAGGATTTCTAAAATTACATAACCTATTAAGAATCTTGGATCTAACGAGTGGTAAAACATCAGCAAAAGGATTGTATTATTCTATGGGGGATAATAATAATAGCATAGTTAAATCGGAAGAACCTCCATTCGATGAATTGGAGCTTGAGGATGGACTAGTTACCCCATTAAGCCCAAGTTCTGCGTCATCATTAAAGCCAGTTCAAGAGGTACTGAATCAAGAGCATGATTCTCTGATCAAAAAGTACGTGGAGGCATGTCAGGCTGGTGATATTGGTACTGTTAATAACCTTGTTGAGTCTGGAGCTATTGATTTAGGATCCGATATCGACCATAATGGAGTATCAGGAATGCATTGGGCTTCAATTAATAACAGACTTTCAATTGTTAAATACTTAATTGACAAAGGGGCAGAAGTTGATCGAACTGGTGGTGATCTTAATGCAACTCCCCTTCATTGGGCATGTCGTTACGGCTTAGTTTATATTGTCGACTACCTTTTGAAAGCAGGTGCAGATCCAACTAAAACTGACTCTCAAGGCTTCAACGCATTACACTTGGCTGTACATTCCTCAAATATAATGCTAGTAATATATATATTGGCCTTCTGCAAACAGATACCGGTTGACTCTGCTGATCCAAATGGCAGAACTGCCTTACATTGGGCAGCCTACCAGGGTGATTCGTTAAGTGTTGATGTCCTTTTAAAAGAACACTCCAGTGTAAAAGCTGTTGACAGCCAAGGATTCACACCACTACATTGGGCTTTAATAAGAGGGCAAAAAGATTCCCTGAAAAGGTTGATAGAAGAAGGTTCTGATCTATTGCATCAAACTAATGATGGAAAAACGTGTTTTAAGATTGCGCAGGATATGAATAACACCTATAATTTGATTCAGGCTCTTTACGAGTGTGGATATACAGCTGAAGGTAAACCAATAAAAAAGTATTTCAATCCCAAATGGGGGAAAGTTCTTACTTTTATTTATCCATATTTATTGATTGGAATCGTGTTAAAAATCATTTCAACGTCCAACTTTATATTCTCTCTACTGGCAATAATAGCATTATATTTTATTTCTGCTAAATTGCTTAATATCTATATACTTCCATCATACATTTTGTCGAGATCACCTCTTTTGAAATCACCTTTTCTTTCTGGTGTTTTCTCTGGTTCTACGTTTTGGGTTTTAATAATTTGGATAGCCTGTATCCTACCTGAAACTTTTTATAAGTATCCCTTCGCAACATTGATATTCTTTTTTTCTGTTACATCTGTTTTATTCTCATTTCAAAAAGCCATGTTCAAAAACCCAGGAGTTATAGAACCTCCAAGTTCGGACAAAGAAATTCAACAAAACATTGAAGAACTACTTAAAATTGGAAGTTACGATGCGAAAAATTTCTGTATCTATACTTTTGTAAGAAAACCACTTAGAAGCAAATATTCACACTTTTTGGGGAAATGTGTCTCAAGATATGACCATTACTGTCCGTGGGTTTATAATGATATCGGCCTAAGGAATCATAAAGTGTTTCTTTTTTTTGTTATTTCACTGGAAGTTTCCATTTCATTATTTGTATACTTGGCCTTTAGATATTTTGATACTTTTGATGATGATGGGCTTGAATGCTCATTTTTGGATGACAACCTTTGTGCTGCTTATACACACTCTGCTTTCACTTTTTTCTTAACTATGTGGTCTATCTTCCAATTAGCTTGGTTAACTTTACTTCTATTTTCACAATTATTTCAGATATCAAAAGGTATCACGACTTTGGAACTCACAGTTCTCACAAAACAATCAGAGTTAACCAATCCCTACTACTCGAGTGCACCATCAGAACTAGTAGGATCTAGATCAAATAACAATGCAGAACCACCTACAGGCAAACGTCAAAAAAACTGTTTTACAACACTCTGTTTACTAACTGGTCTTGATCAATTTAGAATAGCAGTAAAACAAAGTTTTGGATTTAAAGATACTTCAAGAAACAATGAGTTGCCATTTGATTATGGAATAAAGCAGAATTGTATTGATTTTTGGTTTGCTAGTGGTGACGATCATCTTAAATTCAGAAATTTTTTCAAGCTACCAGTAAACGGCGAAGCAAATCTAAACGGGAATACGGTCGATTACTATAAACTATATACGTTACCAGAAGGCAGAATTATATATGATAGTGTTGTGTAATAAAAACCATATTCTTAGTTATCAGAATAATATGTTGGATTACAAGTTTTATTTAGTGTAACAAAATCATTAATTGAAGAGAACCTATAAACACTTCAAAATGTTTGCTGTATATGGTCTTTGAGGAGTTTTAGGTCAAAAGTGTCGGCAATACTCTCATGGACAAAGAATAACTTCGTTACGCTGTCTTTTCTTAATGTTTCCACCCATTTACCAGAACATGAGCAATAATTTGACAGATCATCATCCTTAATTTTATGACATTTCTCGCATTTTAAATCTTGACTAAAGTAATTTGTTACTGTCTTTTCCAACGATTCAATCAAGTACTCCTCTAAATATGATTTGTTATATGGTTTTTCACAGTTCTCACAATACCATAAGAGTTTCTCGTCATCCCGACAGAAATCTAAGTCACGTATTTGATGACAATACTCACAGAGAACATTAGGTATTATTAAAGAGTTACTTGGATTCTCGAATGTTGCTTCTTTAGAGAATTCTTTAACGTCCAATACTTGTAACATTTCCTTTCTTAGTAGTCTAGTTTCCAAAATTCTTTTCTTAGAAAGACTGAACACGGCAGCTAATGACTTTATTAGCTCTAGTAATGGATTTTTTGGATTTAAATGATATCCTGGAGGTCTGGGAAATTCGTACTCTCTTTTCAATTCAGGATCAAGGATTGCCTCGTTTTGACGACGAGATAATTGCTTCAATCTCTTTATGAGTGCATTTCTAAATCCTTCAGTGACACCCTCATCGATGTCTTCTGAGTTTTCTTCTTTGCCGCTTTTAAACTGATTCAAAATGTGACCTATTTGAGTAACTCGTGGAGTGCCAGAAAGGTCCACGATGCCTTTATTTTTGCTTTTAATCAAAGAATCTAAGAAAATAACGATCCAATCCTCAAACTCAGGTTGATATAATGGAGGAAGATATTTTTTGATCTGCCATTTCGATAAACCAATTAGCTCCTGTTCGTCGTTTTCTGATATTTCCAAACATGCCCGTCCACCAAAATTATACTGATCCATCCAAATTAATAAATCCCAATATTTATCAATTTTCAAATCGAGTAGATTGAATAAAGGTCTTGATCTGACGGCCTTCACAATATACTGAGCATACGCATATGAGTTCTCTACTGAAATTTTCGTAGTTCTTAGCATTATTTTGGATCTATTAGCAAAAATAACACCAGCACCTAGCTTTGAGAATTCACCTACCAACTGGAGCAATGCTTTCTTAGTCAAATTATGTACATGATATTTCAAAAATGAATCAAACAAGAAAGACTCTTTTTTCTGAACCCAAGATACAAAAGTATGAACCATTGAATCAGCGTTTGTATTACCTTTCATAGCATCATCCCACCAATATTTAACCATACCTCTCAAGACTGTCAAACTTGGACCAGAAAACGAATCCTCGGCTAAAATACCAATACCTTTCTCGTCTGAATTCGTGGTCTCAACATCTGCCATATCAGTCCCCTCAGCTTCGTTCAATAGAGATGATGTCAGCAATGTGTTAACTGTTAAATTGTCAATTTCAATTTCTAAGACAGCAGTTTCGTATATTTCAGGATTGTTTATTATTGGAAACTGAAAATTCTCACTTTCAATTGATATGATATCCTTCTCCAATCCACCATAATCAGGCACAAGTTTTGGAGACCACCAAAGAACAATATCATGCTTTTTCAACCTTCTAGCATACTCAATATCTATTAAATAACCGAAATCATCAGTTTTAAGATTACAAAGAGGAATATTACCATAACGTGCAAGACTCTTCAAATGTCTTATCCAAGATGCTAGAGATAAATAATGATTGCAGATTCTTTTCAATACAAGTGCTTGCCATCCGATAGCTGGAAGATGTGCTTCAGTAACGTTCATCGAGATTAGTGGAAAATCGACTAACCCTTTCAAAGTTTTTGCGAGTTTCTTTGTGTTTGGTGATTGTAAGACGAATAATGGTCGAGTCGGTCTTTCGTCATTGATCTTATTGACAAAACTATTGAGTTTTCTTAATAACTTAGATAACTCATCAAAATGAAAAACTTCCACTTCTATCTCGTTCTGATAATTAATAATGTCGTTAAATTCTATGAGCTTGTCAGCTTTTTGTTGATATAGATCTGAATAAATCTTTTCCAGATTACCTGTCAAAGGTTGAGCATTTCTTGAAGGTTTAAGGACGAAAAGAGAAACCTTAGTATCCCAAGTATTAAATAATGAAAATGTCTGATATTCATTCGTCACCATATGGAATAAATAAGTCACATCCATTTTGAAATCTTTTAAGTAATATGAGTTATCAGCCCCTACTAGATTTTTTAAGTCAAATCCATTTTTCAAACCTTTACCTAAAGCACCAACCTGAGTGCTATTAAACCCAACCGAATTACCAAGCTCCATGATAATCCTTTCAGTAGATTCAACCTGTGATTCATACAAGGCTTGTACATTAGGATGTTGAAACAAGCTTCCAGATTTGGCAATCTCATCTTGAAATACTGATTCAGGCAATGTTAATTTAAATAGATTCTTAGTCCTATGACCATTAGGAAGAACACTATTAACTTTCTCAACTTCACAAGACGGTATTGTTCTATCTGGTAAAGCTGAAGTTTTAAAACTGAGGTAAATCTTCTTTGGAACATGAAAAATGAAAGATTGAACTTTGCCATCGATCAATACAAAAGCTTTAACATCGCCGGGATTACTATCCAGTTTGTACTGAATGACTTCCCATGTTGACCCAACAAAGTTCTCAGCCTGAGTTCGTGCCAAATTACCAACAGTAGACCTATGACTAGACTCAGTTGAATCACCAAACAATTTTCTTCTTCTATTTCTAGCCTTTTGTTGAACCTTCCAAGCAAGTTTTTGATAGTTCAAAAATCCGATATAGTCTTCCTCCGGCGAAGGACAAGGTCCGTTTAATATGTTTATTTCTTCTTCCGTTTGCTGTTCAGATTCCTGATGTTGAGTCTTACGTTTCTTAGATGTAACTTTGCCGACAAGAGGTCTTACGCCTTTGAAAGTATCATCTCTCCCTAAATCCTCAATATCTTTTACTATATTGATAGGATTCACCGATGATTTAGAAAAAAATGTACTTAGTGAAGACTGCTGTTTCTTGTCCTTTTTAGTAGAAATTCTATTTTGAAGCCAGTCAGGATGTGAAACTCTCGGTACAGGATTTTCGACATCTTGCAATGCAGCAGGTATTGTAATGATCTTTTGGATTACCGATTCAAGACGCTCCTTGTAGTAATTCCAATCTATAATGCTTCTTGGATCAAAATCATCAAGATGTGGGTCCAATAACCATCTCCTTAGAAAATTTCTCTTTACAGACAATTCGGACGAAAATACGGCCACAGGAACAGCTCTTTCAGTAATTGGAGCATTGATTGGCTTTTCTGATATAATGTACTTCACTGCTAGACCTTTATCCTTCACCATCTCAGCACCAAGAAATTCGCCTAATCTTTTAGCAGTTGTGATTGACGTAGATTTCTGAGCCCCATACTCCTCCAAGGCCTTACTCATACTCTTATTCTCACAAATCAAATCGATTAGATCTTCGTCTTCAAGATTACGACCTTTCGTATCAAGCACATCTAGCCAACGGTTTGCAACATCTGCAACTGCAGCATAACAACCTTTTAACGTATCACCTTCAAGAAACAATTTAAAAATATCAGATTGGAAGTTTTTGATTAACTGAAGTTCTCCACGTCTTTTTAGTTCGAACCCTTTAAGTTCAGCTAAAGTGTGATCCATGTTATAGACAGCATATCTTTTCTTCAACCCTTTGCCTTCTTCTTTAGATGTAGGAAGTATCATCGCTTTGTATGGTCCATCAACCTCAAAGAAGATTGAGTTATCACTTCTTGTTTCATATCTTTTAGTGATGGGGTCAACCAATGTTTGATACTGATGGTTCGTAAATTTTTCATGAACCAGGTAGTTTAACATTGAACAAGGGTAAGAAACAAAAACTGATTGACCATTCTTTAATTCAAAAGTGAAGTTTTCTGGAAAAGAACTTGGAAGAATACACCAAATACCATCAGTGTCTAATTCCAAAGGTCTACCAAGTCTTTCAATTAGTGACCTTGCCATTTGAATGATAGTTGCACCTGTGAGACAAGTAATCCCTGCCATTTCAATTGAATACCACCTTGAGCCTTTTCTCATAACATACCCGTAAAAACTGTTCAAAATGACTTTAAACGCAAGCTGAAGAGACTCATAGTAGACCACTCTCTTTAAGGACTCTTCTTTTTCGGCTGTCAATTGCTTATCAGCTTTCTTTTTCCACACTTTTGCTAATGTCTTAAATTCGTATCTTCTATCTCTAAATGATCTAACAGTATCAACATAAAATGGATTCTCTCTCTGACAAATGATTGACTCTCTTTCAATAACCTCTGTTTGTTTTTGACGATGATAAACTTTACGAGAATAGTCTTGAATTCTCTTTTTGACTATAGAAACTTGTTCATTGTTGGGTAGGTCTGTAAATGAACGTCTATCTTGACCAGGCTTTCTAGGAGGAAATGTTTCATTTTGTAAGGATCTTTTTACCATATGGTATTCATCCATTTTTGCTGGGTAAAACTCACCTCTCCAGGACCAGGTCATTCTTCTATCACAAGTCTTTCCAGGTCTATTGAAATCGCATGCTGCACAATCCTTCTCAGTCTTCATCGAATCAGGTTGTAAACGATTAGAGCACATAATATTTGGATACATGGAGGCAACATCAACATGATAAATCAATGGCTTTTCATTTCTCTTTGGATTCTCTTTTAATTCCAATAATTTCGCTTTGACCTGATCATATATCTCATCATAATTTGTTACATCTTCCAGTTTTTTTTTCCCTTCTACAACTATACTAAACTTCAATGCGTTATCTAAATCACATAAAATCTCATCAATCGCTGTAGGATCTATTCTAAATTCACTATCAAGGTCAGATCTGAAGACACCAGCTTCCAGTGATTCAACGTGTCCTCCCACATAAGTTTCTGACTCTAATAAATGACCATCGTAAAATCTTTCTGGCGGATCAACATGTTTATTAGGAAGTATAATATTATTAGAGTAAGCCTGAACCATTAATAGCATCTCACAAAGAGTCCCTGTTCCTTTTCTTAAAAGCTCATCTGGATTTAACGGCACAATAATACCTAAAGATATGATAAAGTTACTGATGATTTTTTTGTATAGATAATATGTAGCAACAGCATCAGAGACAGAATATTCGGATAAAAGTTGTGGTTTACTATAAGCATATGGGGTCATTAATTCTGGATCTAATTCGGTAGGATTATAACCTAACTTCGTGGTAGTAACTGCTTTCAAACCCTGTGAGCCTTGCGGCAAATATGAATCTCTTTTAACCCATCTAAAACAATCCATATGTGCACAGTAAGTCGATTTATATTCGCCTTCATTATCAACCGCGAAGCCTATTTCGTCATACATATTAAGATCGTGCACAGCTGCTCTAGCCTCAACAAATGGCCAATCAAAAAAATCACCATTAAATGTTGCAATAATTGTTGGTCTTGCTTCTCTTATATGTTCAAAAAATCTCTTCAAGGTAGCTTTTTCGTCAGCTTCGTTGAAAACAGTGAATAGACCTGGATATTCAGGTTTTGGGGTATATTCAAAATCGTCAATATCTTCAGAAATTATTTCCCTATTTGTAATCAAAAAGCCATCACCATCAATCATATAAGAAATCATCATCACTTGATCAGTTGCACTATCTGGAAATTTCAAAGGTCTTTTGGTTGTTTCAATATCAAAGGCGAGAATGACTGGATCACCAAACTCAATTTTCTCTGGAATTTCTTCTATTTCTAGATGACCACTATCTACAGATATATTATACCACTTACCAACCCTAAGGTTTTTGTCTATAGATACACGAGTGCAATAAGGAACATCATGTTCTCTTATATCTTCAATATGCTCTGAAGCATCAACGAATCTATCAAAGCTCTGGCTGGCATTAGCCATGTAATTTGTATTAACGGCTGAATAGATTTCTTTAGCTTCTCTCTTGCTCTCGTTCTCTTTGATGATAGGTTGTATTAACTTTTTGGCTTCAAATAGATCATTAGAGTTGGGAAATTTAAGTATTAGTAGAGATCTTTTTATACCAATGAGATGGTTTGGAATAGCTAGGTCCTCTTTCGTGACCCTTGCTATTGATCTTATGTATTGCTCCAATTTTTTCTTCAAATACTCTTCAACTTCACCTTCGAACCCTGGAGTACATGCAACAAAAAAGTAAGGGTCGTATTGAATAGTAGTCTTGAAAGTCCCTCCTTCTTCATCAAGAAAATAGTAATCAACACCAGAAACTCCTGCTATAAAATCTTTACTAGCAATTGTCGTAGCGTGCATATTGATCAACCAACCAGTCCTTGCTGGTCCAGATTCGAATCTTTCGAATCCCATAATAGCATCTATCTCATCTGCTTTTTTGACTTGATCTAGTTTCGATTTCGAGTCTCCTCGAAATGGTGAGAAAGTGCTATTGGAATTTGGTAAATAATCATTCCTCCTATTTGAATTGTTCTTGACAAATCTGGCGGTACTTGAGCCCTTGAATGGTCCATTAGCCGGTGCACCCATTCTTTATAGGATATATTTATATGATTAATGACGCCTTTGGTCTTTTGTAATGAAAAGAAAAGAAAAATATATATATACGCCTTTTTCAAAATAAAGAAGAGCGCAAATGATATTATATTGAATGGAATATGCAGACGCGTTACAGCTCTTAATAATTAATTTTTTTATTAGGGCGTAAGAAAACGCGAAACATAACCCATTTCCGGTAATTTATTTGAACGTGATTATCAAGAAAGACACTACTTTTTTTTTTGCTTACATAATTCCGCCCCCAATCAAATATGTGTATTATATAATTGATTACAAATAATTAGGATATTTATCAGGAATACACTAGTGATTTTTCGAGAATAGAGAGCCTAAATTAGATATATGATTCCAACCCAGATAAGTTAAAGTAAAACAACTCAATTGGCCATGTCTTATAATCCGTATGCCAGTATAGCTGATGAAGAGAGCAAGGAGACGAATCGATTGCATCAACCACAACCACAGCGTGGATCTTTTGTAAACACACAGCGAGCACAACCGAATCAACAGGAACTCTTTGAAACTCAACAATATGGTGGATTCAATAATTTCGCACAACACCAGCCAAACTTGCAAGCGACCCAAGGTTTTATTGGAGGTAATCCTGCTTCTTATGCTAACTTTTTCAACGATCCAAAAACTGCGATGACATTTCAAGTTGGACAAAATGCGGTTTTGGCAGGTTCACATTTTGTTGAACAAAACTTACAAAGATACGTTAAAACTGGTGATATCAAATATTATTTCAAGGTCTCGAATTCATATGTACTAAGTAAATTAGCATTAATTTTGTTCCCATTTGGAAACAAAAATTGGATAAGAAGCTACAGACGATCCGATGCTGGACCACAAGTTGATTCTGGTATAGAATTATATGCATTTCCTTTAGAAGATAAAAATGCGCCCGATTTATACATTCCTCTAATGGGTTCCATTACATATATTTTAACATTGGCATTGTTCGCAGGTTTAAGAGGTGAATTTCATCCAGAAGTATTTGGCTTCAAGACAAGTTCAACCTTAGCATACCTCTTATTGGATTTTTCAGTTCTCAAGTTAGGTCTTTATTTGTTGAGTATCAGCTCAAAGGCATGGGATTTGGTATCATATATTGGGTACAAGTTTGTTCCAATCATTATCATTTTGCTAATCAAGAATATATCTGACTTCAAAGCCATCAATTGGCTTTTGTACAGTTATCTAATCCTAGCTTATGGTTTCTTTGAATTAAGAGCCATAAGATTCAATTTATATGGGGGTATTGGCAACTCTACGCAAACAATGAATAGCAAGGTATTGAAGAACTCGAACTACTTCTTATTTGTTTATTCTTTCATTTTCCAAAGTGCGTTGGTCTGGTTATTGGGCTAACACCAAACACTTATAAAATATGACCGGTATTTTCCTGTAGTAATAAGGTTAGATTTTTCTTTTCTTCTTTTCTCTAGATTTCAGTCTTTCTCTGCAGTCAGGACAATACCATTTACCTTTTGGTGGTTCTTTTAGTCCCACACATTCATAATGGAACCATTCGTATTTACAATCATTATTATCACATCCAACCATTTCACCAAATGACACACGTTGACAGAAACAATATAGCTCATTTTCTTCATCACCATTATTATCCAGTCTTGGTGATCTCACCTGGGCTTGGAGCTTCAAACCTGGAGCTGAAGAGGGTGAGATTGCTTCTGTTAAGGGTTCCGGTGTTTTTGAATCCTCTGTTCTTTGTCTTTTGAGAGATTTAACTGATACACCATTAGAGGGAGTTGCAGATTTAGATGTATTTTCCTTTCTGTGATATGTTTTAACAGACCCAGCAAATGTTCCATTCCCATTAATATGTACTCCTATATCATAGCCATTTGAAGCTGCACCATTAGCTCCAAAAGCATTTGAAACACTAGATAGCCCAGCTGTCCCGGTTCTTGATTCACCTCTGCTAGAAAATAGATCCTCGTCTATATCAAGATCAAGATCATCAACTACAAGTAGTCCATCAGCTCTTAGCTTTTCCATGTCAGCTTCAAGCTTCAAATAATGTTTAGCTGCTAGAAACAACGCTGTGTTTGCAACTATACATTTTTCCTTCTGTAGCTGTTCTGCTTTTTTGAAATCTTCTCTTATTTTTGGATATAACTGGGTCTCCTTTGGATTTTTAGTTAGTGACCCATGCTGCTTGATGAACTTATGTATCGTTGAGTCCTTTTGTGCTATTTTCTTTCGCGTTTCATACAAGCTTAGATCGCTTGTTCCTAATTCGGCAAGCAAATGCTGTAGCTCTGCTGGAAGATTTGATATATCTTGTGTATATTGATCTAATGTAGCAGCAGTATCCATATTTTAGCTATATGTAGCAGATTCACTGTATGACAACGCCCGAGGATATTTTTACAAGCCGAAAAAATATACTAAAATAACAGATTAGGCAGTTCTATCTTCTTTAATGACACGAAAGATAATATTTGTAGAAGAGTTTGAATATCTCTCTGGATAGTGTCCTGCTTTTCAAAACACCATTCGACTTATATCGGTTTTCATCAATAATCACTCTCTCACGAAGTTCAACAGTTTCTCAAGGGCGATTCAAGGACACCATTACCGTCAACGCTATAACAAACGAATCAGCATCCGAATTAACTTCTTCAACGTCTGATAACAAATGTTTTTTTGAAAGATCAGCCTCACCCTTTTGCTGCAAATACTTTTTTAATAACAAAGCATTTCTCTTATTAGCCTTACAGATAAACTCGACGAAGTCGCCAATAACTGGGACAAGACTAAGAAGACAATTAATCAGAATCTTACTAATATCATCAATTGAACGGTAATTGGAAGAACTTCTTCGCCTTGTCGCGCAGTTTTGGACAAAAGAATAGAAAAAGCGTGCTCAAGGTATAATCAACTATTGGGACCGCACCCACTAATCCACTCCAACCAACCCGGTAAACCAAAAAATGGAAAAGCATATCCAGGTGGCAAGAACATCTCAGGACCTTCTTTAGAACGTTAGCATCATGAACAGAAATTCCATCTGGTATTGTTTGGGCTTTTTCACTTTCTTTTGACCAGTAAAGAATGATCGATGTTCCCCTTCATACTATTATGAATCTCAGGTAATTCCATTTACTGGCTTTATCATACATACTATATAGTAGTATGGATTTTCCACACGAAACCTATTCAAGTTACTTTCTTGAAACACCTACGGGAAACTGTCAGGCTCTGCATATTCAGTTAAGAGCTAGTTTGCTCACCTTCTGGCTCATTTACCCAAAAAACCATTTGACAATAAACATTATAAATATATAGATATATTTCTAGTTGTGTTACTAAATTTTTAGCAAAACAAGTCTTTCTAGTTTAGTTTGTGAATTTCGATGACAGCAATTTTAAATTTTGGCACATTATGATCTATAGAAGATGCATGAAATTTCAACCGTGCATTTCTTAAGGAAAAGTCATAATATCGTACACACCATATCAGCCAGCTACTAATAAACACAATATAAAAAATTCATTAAACTTACAGTAACAATAGATTTAAAACAAAAACAAAAAGCGACTTGGAACTAAGTCTTAGAGTCGTAATTAGAAGAAAAAATTAGAAACTCAGATATACCCCGTGAATTTGAGGGTTAAAGAAATCGACTGTTTGGATATATTAGTGTTAGGAACAGCCCTGAGCAACCTTTATCCAAAAAAAATCAAAAATAACTAATATATATATGTCTGTTGTACTTATTCCTTCTTACTGCCAGCTCTAGTACTAAAGACAACAGGAGGTGTAGGAACATCTGGCTGTTCAATTAATTTTGCTTGTAAAGCAAGACTGTAGTCTCTTAATTGCATATTTTCTTGTTTAAGAGCTTCAATGGTTTGTTTTAAAGCATCAACTTCGTCTGCTTTTTCTTTCAACTCTTTGAATTGAATTTCCTTACGATGTCTAAAAGCTCTCTGAGCCATTCTGTTTTGGGCTGCTCTTTTAGTGTTAGTTAAAGCCCTACCATTACGACTCAGTGGTGGTACTTCACCGTTAGGACCTTTTTCAGCGACTTGCTGATTGGCAGAAACGCCTGAATCATCACCGGAAACAGCAACTGCTGCTGCTGCAACTTCGAATGGTTCTTCATTCAAGTTTTGTCCCTGATGAGAAGCTTGGGATTGACCAACTTGTTGTTGTTGAGCAAGCTGGTTTAATGGATGTAAAGCTTCAGCTTGGTGTCTGCTGAAACTTGGATCAATTTGCTCTTCAAGAGCTTTCATGAATGTTAGTGAAAAATGAGATTTAGTAAACAAATAACAAACATACCCCTTTTTTTTTCTTCTCCTGGCCAGTTAAATGAACCTGTATTACTCATAGTGCTATTATCTATAAATATGTTAGAACATTGATCTAGTAAACTAATCCATTATTAGTCGTGATTTTTGTTGTTGAAAAAAGTTCATAAACTCCCCCTTATTGATAACAATGCCTGATCGAAGAAAAGACAACATGTATCTATCTGTTACCAGATTAAAATACTTTTCATTTATTCCTCATTGGCGTGATTTCTGCTCCTGCTCTTAACTTCAGACTATTATTGTAGTGAGTGCCATCTGGATTTCCATTACCTAATCTATAAGTCAACAAAGGCTTATATAATTTAAGACTAATTAACCAGTCGAACGCGAAATCAAAACAAGCACAACTCATATAAAAGTCAAGGAAACAGCTAAAATTACGACAAACTTAATTCCTCATATAAAATAAAAAAACTCACCTTAAAGCTAAAATTACTTGATCTTTTCTGAATAAAAGATATGGGTCTATTTCAATGACAAAGCAATTACAAAATTTTCGACACGAAAATATACTCGTTAGGGCCAGTGTTTATGTTTATGTAAGCGTTGCTTTAAGGCAGTTTTCCTTTTTTGGTCATTAAATTCACCTATATACGTTAATAGTACCTGATCTATCAACAGATATTATCATTTCAAATGGTTCAAGTATTAGTGCGATATCTGTGATTACATCGTGATGACCCTTTGCCATTTCATCCTGGTCCTCTGACATCAACCCTTTGTTCTTTTTACGCTTCTGTGCCTTATTTGGTCTTACGGTGTCAGAGTCATTTGAATATTTCTCAGTGACAATTCTAAGTGAAGGATTTATCTGAGAAGATGAATATACTGAACTAGTCTCCTCCTTATGTCTTGAATTCTTTGCATATATGTCATGTAAAATCACCTTTGAATCTTGAGGGTTATAAACGTTCCATAAAACGAGCTCACACGTTAATGAGCTTGTAAAAACCCAAAATCGCTTCTTATTCTCTACTGATGATTCGAAGATACTCAATGCTGTTAAGATCCTGCTATCCTTATCCGATTCCAAGTTGAATTTCTCAACATCACTAAGGAAGTCACCTAGATCAGACACATTGCTGTCATCCTGAACTTCAATCAAACTAAATCTGTCAAGGTGGTCGCTAGAGTTTGAGCGGGTAAAGATCTCACGGCATATACCTGTACTAACATCAAAAATACAGCACTCTGCGTCACCAGTTCCACCCATGACTGTGACAAAACGGCCTTTTTGCCTGTTGATATGATAATCATTAGAACAGGCAATCACTTTTGTAACAGGAAATCCCAACTTAAATCGCCATGTCTTGAGAAGTATTAGAAATCTTAGATCCCAAAGATCTAATACTCCTTTTGATGTACTAATAAGAAGCCAGATATTGTTACTATCAACAGTGAAACAGGTTATAAGACCATGTGAAGGTTTGTTCTGTAAGACAAACGAAATTGACATTGTTCGTATATCTAAACCTATAATTTCAGATAACGTTGTAACGCAGTATAACAAACACTTTTCATCTCTATATCCAAAATGAAGATCAATTGCAAATTTTCCATCAAGCTTCTTTTCCCTGATGATAGTTAACGCCTCTATAAGATTATTAGATTTCTTATTTTTTTCGAAATCAACTGACATGATTCTAATATATCCATCCTTTGTTGCTACACCAAAACAATTAAAACTAGGTAAGAACTTAATCTTTGTGATTGGACTATCAAGCTCAACTGAGAATGATGATGAGTGTGAAACATTTCTCTCCAACCTCAACGTATCCCAAACCTTCAAGCTTCCGTCATCTCCACCAGTTACAAAACAATTATGACTTGGTGAAACATCAATCGAACTAATTCCACTTTTATGCTCTTTTATATGAGACACTAAGTCACCTTTGGGTATCCATGTTTTTGATAGTTTTATATTAGAAGCTTTTACAGCATGATTAAACTCATGAAACTCATCTAAGCTTGGTTCAAGTTTCACAGATTTCAAGAACCTAATTATATAAGGATTTTTACCATTATAACTGTTTGTGATGATAGATGAAATTTTTCCTGAATTTTGTAGCTTATTAGCATGAGAACTTCTTCTTTCATTATGAAGTGACGATTGAAGTTCTCCATATGCATTTTCTTCATTTGTAATTATAGAAGGTGAAGCTTTTGATTTACCGAAAATTAAAGATCTATTGGTGTCTTCCGTTAGGGTGTGCACGTCACTGTCAGGTGAGTTAATAATTATATTATCAACTGTTTTGTTCTGGTAAATAGAATTGATTCTCAGCCGATCATCAACTGATTCGATATTTTGCTCTTCACTTGGATATTGAATAAAACTATCTGAATGGAACTTCGAATCTAAAAACACATTTTGTGGAAGAACACCTAATTTCTGAATTTGAATACTTCCTTGATCATAGTCTTTCGATGTTGCTTTAAATGTTAAACGTGAGACCCTGTAAATGTATTCCCTTAGATGGGCAATTTTCCATAATTCCTGCTCATTTAATCCCGATGCTATTAGCCTATCAACCCATCCTTTATCTTCTGAAGAGAGTGGAATTTCCAAGTTTCCAAACATAATCGAGTTAGTAATGGAGCTTCTTGGAGCCGATGATCCGCTAAAAGCAAAATCAAGCCCTCTATTACCAAATACATCTGTCGATGAGCTTTTTACTTGCTGCCAAAATAAGGTTTTCTCAGCCCTTAACGACCATGTTGATGCTAGGTTATATACGGAACGTGAAATTGATCTTTTGCAAATTGGATATAGAGTCTCCCAACTGAAATCAGTGACATCATATTCGAGATATGGCCTAATAATAGGATATAGCATACAATATAAATCTGCAAGAGAAAGTTTACCAGCAATTATAACAACAAGAGACAGAGCAGACTGTTTGATCCACTCATTGGGATGTAATAGAAGTTTTGAGACGATTGATAATAGATCCCAAAGAAACTCCATTCTGATCAGTCCTAATTTAGCAAGGTCTTGAAATACCTGTAAAACCTTGATAGCAACATGTTCCTCAATATCTGATAAAGTTTGTACTAATAATGGGAGAATATAATGTTCAAGACTAGTAGTTCCAACATATATAGATAGTTGAACAACCGACTCAACAAATGCTAAGCGAAGTAACGGATTTCTATCATTCAAATATGTGATCAAATGACTTAAAATTAAATCAGTAGCTCTTTCTTTCCCAAAAAACGAGCATAATGGTAGAATTGTTCTTAAGAGTGCAATTTTTACTATTGGCTCCGAATCGGTTAGCATCGAAATAGCAAAAGTTTCGATATCTGCTGTTAAGCTTTCTTTCGATATATCAAACATACCTGATGGTATTATTGTATTATTTTCCGTTTCAGGATCCACCGACGTTTCTAAGACATTTGATCTCAAAATGGTTGCCATGTAGTAAAATCTTAATGAAGTCTGCGCCAAATAAGGTAAACAAACAGCAAATACCATTTTCACATAAGGAGAAGCAGACACTAGAAGATTCGATAAACGAGGAATAATATATTCAGGAAACAACAAAACGTTTACTGGACCTATTGAATCAACTAATAAAAGAACTTGAGTCAGTGTTTTTAATGCAGCCGCTTGCACGTTCATAGAAGAATCATTGAGAAGTTCAATAATATAAGGTAACAATCTATCCAGTTTTGCTTCATCGTTTATTCTTTCTGATAATGCTAATATTAGCTCTAGAGCTTCAAACTTTGAGTTTTCACTCCGAACATTTCTTAGTGATGTAAAAATGAAACTCAATATCAATAGTGTAGTCTCGTTAGCCCCTCCATCTAGTTTTGAGGTAGATTTTAAATAATAATTTTTAGGTATCCCTGGTAATGACAAATGAATAGGTGATATACCTCCAAACTCTGCTTCAAGTGACCCATCATCCTCAACTATTTCATCCTTATTATCGTACTTGTATCCTAAGAAATAAGAAATCTTCTCAAAATCATTATAAAGCCTATGAATTCTGGAGTCACATTCTTGCAACTCTTCAGCGGAATGGGATGGGGCATCTTCGCTAAAGCTCTTGAAGTATTTGTACAAAAAGCTTTGGAAATTTACGGGAAATACTATCCCTCTATACTTAATCAAGTAATCTTTTGCCGATAACCTTTCTTCAGGATTCAAACTTATCATACTTTGAACCAATTCCCTGATATATTTATCTGAAATACCTCTTAAATCTGGAGTGAATTCTCCTTTTTTGTATTTATACAGCTGTGATAAAGTAAAAATAGGACTTCCCTCAAGAAATATTTCAGCAATTGCACATCCAAGACTAAAGATATCCATTTCTTTGGTCACTGATATTGACTTTTGAACATTGCTATCACTACTTAAGAACCTTTCGGGAGCAACATAACACGTTCGCCTCTGTGACGTATCAAAATAAAATGAAAACGTCCCAGGGTTATCTTCGGGTAAATATATTGGTTTGAATGGGGCAAAATCACTTAGTAACACCCAATTCCAAGAAGTAACAAGTATATTCTCTGTTTTGATATCTCCATGTGTAATACCCTTTTCATGGCATTCACTTAATGAATTTAACAACTGAAAAGCAATCCATTTCTTTTCGACTTCTTCTAAGAACGGACGTGTACTAATTCTATCATAAGCATTTGTCTTTATAAACTGCCTTATCAAATATCCAGCTCTCTCGGTTTCTATAATCTTTGAGTATGGCACAACACTTGGAATACTTGATAATTTCTCTCGGTAACTTTGTAATACTGTATACCATTCTTTCAGGCTCACACCTTCATTCGGTTTGATGAAAACTTTAATAACAACAGCACCATTGACATCAGTGGCCTTTACAGTCTTTAAAAATCTAGATGTACCTATCTGCTTTCTATATTGGATTTGATCTAAAACATCAACATATGCAGAGACAGCAATCGAAGATGCCGTCGGTGCCATTAATGACAGCTGCGCGCCCATTTTCAAAAAGGACTAACTAACTATTTTAATTATATTGTTCTTCTAAGATGTCCTGATAATCACTAAATATGGTAGATAGATACATTACTTCAAGTTATACATAATCCGGTGCATCATAACCGAACCTAATCTGGTTCTACAGTGTTAGTTTAAAATTATTTAATTTTAATATATTTTAGTTGATAGATTTTTAACTTTACCCTTATATGAGTTACCAAGACGTTCTATTTTGAATGATTCAACTTCTTGATGTATTAATATCTTATAATCATTCAATGTAGATGCTGAATTCTCAAAACTAAAGTCAAAAATATTAGGAGAAGTATGTTCATCTTCAGTATCTCTAATCTGTTTTAAAAATGGATGAGAAATAGCCTCATTAACGCTATATCTCAAATTGGTATCCCAGCATAAAAATTTCCCTAAAAAATGATGAGCAAGTTCTGATGCAAATGGAAGAACTTCTTCCCATGCAGCAGCTTTATACTGAGGATTAGGTGGGCTAAATAAATCCCAAGCCAGACTTGTACCATATTTTAAGATAATTTCTCTTGGAGGTGTTCCTAATACTTTCAGGATCTCTGTTGCTTGATGAATCTGATCATTTCCAATAAACAAAGGACGTCTACTATATAATTCTGCAAATATACAACCAACTGCCCACATATCAACAGCTTTGGAATAATTTCTCCTACTTAATAACAATTCAGGAGCCCTGTACCACCTTGTTGCAACATAGTTTGTTATAATATTAGGTTGGGGTTTTAAGTACTTTGGTGAAATTCCTCTAGCTAATCCAAAATCACAAATTTTTAAATTTCCCTGAGTTGTAACTAAAATATTACCGGGTTTTAAATCTCTGTGAATCACATCAGCCGAATGAATAAATTTTAACCCACAAAGGATCTGATATAAAAAATTCTTGATATGAAACTCTGAAAATTGTACAGATGAATGGATAACTCTTGCCAAATCATAATCTGCCAACTCCTGGAAACAATATAATCCATCATATGGAGTGTAATACACAAGGTCCAAATCTATAAGGTTTATGATCTATCGTTAGTATATATTTTCACTCACAACTCAGTGGGTATATAATTATTTACATTTGGGTGTCCTTTAAAAAATCTCATCAACTTTAATTCTCTTACAGCTCTCTTGAGCAACACGTCTTTAGTGAAAATGTTTGAAACTTTTTTAATTGCAATTGAAACAGGATTCTCTTTATTTGATATATCTATTGCCGAACAAACTGTTCCATAAGAACCTTTCCCCAAAATATTCTGTACAACATATCTTGAATCAATATAAAAATTCGCCTTCTCATACACCGTATATCCAGCTTTACTGAGCTTGCTATGTATCACATTCTTCGTCACAATGTTATTCAGATTCTGGTTAGTGCTCAATACATTCATCTTGATCCTATTACAACACAAGAGGGTCTCCTTTTTTAACTCTCTTCAACTTAAATATAGTGTGGTTAATGAAGCCAAAAAATAAAATTTTTTGGCACAAAAACATCTGGTTTGTGCAGGTTTGGTGTGTTTACTAAAATATAACACCTTTTCTTTACCCTGCTCCAAAATCATACTTGAGTGAAAGCTTATGCAAAAGAGGTTAATCAGTGGGATATGTTGAAAAAGGGTCTTCATAGTTATTTTAGAAGGTCGATATTTGGTAGTTCTATATGTTGTTTAACTAGAAGTGCCTCGACCAAATTCTAACGAAGAAGCATTTTTATCATAAAGAATGGCCAGTAAATCATGATGCTACGGCCATATGAAATATTAAATATAGATCCTTGCGAATTTGATTTGACTATATTGCGGAGAAAATATCACGAGCTTGCCAAAATATATTATCCTGATGTGTCTTCAAACATAAATCATATAAATAGCAAAGGTGATAGTCTAGCCAACGAGCATAAAAATGAAAGATTCAAATTGCTAACTATTCAGACAAAAAAAAATCTCGATAGAAGTGCCAAGGAGACTGATGCCCTTCTCAAAGATACAACTCTAGTTGGATAATAATATATATAATTAATAAAATAAAATGTAATGTACTCTTTTAACGGGTTTTTGGGTATAAAAAAAAAAAAGATCGTGGACCTCGTTTAAAAAAAATTTCATAATATTCAATAACATTGATATCGTTGATCATATTATAAGATGGATTTCTTGAAACCAGAAACTGTTCTTAACTTGCAAAATATTCGAAATGCATTAGTTCGTATGGAAGATACCATCATTTTCAATTTCATTGAAAGAGCTCAATTTTACACTTCACCATCAGTTTATGAGCTTGATAAGTTCTCAATTCTAGGGTTCAAAGGTTCCTTTTTGGATTATGCATTAGTCAATATGGAGAAAATTCATTCTCAATTAAGAAGATATGAATCACCAGATGAAGTTCCATTTTTTCCAGAAGAAATTTTAGATCCACTCTTACCATCTATCAATTACCCTCAAATCTTAGCATCATATGCTGATGAAATCAATATTAATGATCTGATTAAGGATAGTTATATAAAGCATATAGTTCCTCTAGTTAGTGCAGGTGAAGGAGAACAACCAGAAAATCTAGGCAGTTGCACAACTTGTGATATTGATAATTTACAAGCATTGTCAAGAAGAATTCATTTTGGGAAATTTGTTGCAGAAGCGAAATTTCAAAGTGAAAAGGAAAAGTTTACAAAATTAATTAAAGAAAATGATATAAAAGGTATCAATGACGCTATAACAAATTCAAGTGTTGAAGAAAAAATCCTAGAAAGATTAATCGAAAAGGGTAAAGCATATGGGACGGATCCTACTTTAAAATGGAGCCAGAACCAGCAAAGTAAAGTTACTCCAGAATATCTAGCTACGATTTATAAAGATTGGGTTATTCCATTAACCAAAAAAGTCGAGGTTGATTATCTATTGAGAAGGTTAGAAGACGACTAGATATATTATACAATTGTTTCTTTTATTTATTATACAGTATTCTAGCCCAAAGCTCTCATTGTCGATTCAAATGCATAAAATGTTGCAACATTTTCCGGTGCTGCTCTTAATATCGTTGGTGTAAACCCTTTGACAAATCCACGAATGCCCTCATTTGTATAAACTATTCGAATAACATCCTTCATTCTTCTTTACTTTGATGTTTTTTAAACTACTTGTTTGTAATCTTGATTTAACAAAATCAATCGGATAACAGGTCAGCCGCATAGCATAACCGGATTCTGCACTAAAGGGCCCAATTGGCTGGTGATTTGAATTTGTAACCTTGAGCGAATATGTTGAATGGGACAAGCTACAAAAGAATTCGCAATTCCTGCAGCACCTCCCTGAAACATCATACTGACCACTTGTTAGAAATTCCTTATTTTTGAAGACAATCCTCTTCATATACTCATGAACACCAAATTGTATTGAAGTACAGGCCCCAATGCCAATCAATGGATTTGAGGCCCTTTTCTGAAAGGCTTTTGGACCTTCTTCTGATACAAGCTTTCTTACCACGTCCAATGCACTATTGTATCTTCCTACTGAATCGGATTGTAAACGCACTTTAGTAGTATCGAACGGCTGACCAACTAGTACTTGTGCAATACCACTATTAGTAACTGAAAGAACATCTTTGGCCACCCTAAACCTATCACTCTCTCCAATCTTTTCAAACCCTAGAAAGACTGTTTCTTCAGTCCTATTGAAATATGGTTAATGTAGAAATTATCACAGTTAATCACAACTTTCTTTATCTCTCTATTGCTAAAATATAAATATTTTACGTAATTTAATGGATCTCGATCCACAGACACAACCATAGAAAAAGAAGTACCGAAATTGAATGATATCTACAAACTTTAATGCCAGATATTACAATTAACCTATCTAATTATCTAATTCAATAAAAATAATCTTTGGTCACGAAACATGTGATTAAAGCTAAAAACTCTGAAATATGAGATTCTTGATGCCTAAAGTAACGCAGAATGAAACAAAAAAAAGTGATAAAAGATATCTTCTCTCCTATCAAAAAGCTAGAACGAATAAAAATGAGACTAGCGTGAAGAACCAGCTTCTTTCACTGATAGATGACGCAGCACCTTCATAAGTAGTTGCAGAGGCTGCTCCAGATTGGGCAGCAGGTAGGGTAGTCGCAATTGTAGCAAATCCACTAACTGAATTACTAGTAGGGTAGAATGACACAATCGCAGTAGTAGTACTATCAACTGAATCAGCATATGTCGTAGTGTATGGAGTTGGAACTGTTTCTGCAATGGTAGTAGCAGCAGTTGACAAGCCACCAGTAGAATCGGTAGTTGGATAAAACGAAACAACTCCTGTTTCGGTGTTACCATTACCATCGGTGTATGTGGTTGTGTATGGAGTTGGAACTGTTTCTGCAATGGTAGTAGCAGCAGTTGACAAGCCACCAGTAGAATCGGTAGTTGGATAAAATGAAACAACTCCTGTTTCGGTGTTACCACTAGCATCGGTGAAAGTAGTAGTGTATGGAGTTGGAACTGTTTCCGCAATGGTAGTAGAACCAGTAACTAAACTACCTGCTGAGTCAGTAGTTGGATAGAACGAAACAACTCCAGTATCGGTGTTACCGTTAGCATCAGTGT